>CM025781.1:21323340-21333495 GCA_014636745.2 Centella asiatica
CCCCGATAGTTAATACTATCAGAGACTAACTAGTCCCAGATAGTTAATACTATCAGAGACTACCTTAGTCCCCGATAGTTAATACTATCAGAGACTACCTTAGTCCCCGATAGTTAATACTATCCGAAACTACCTTAGTCCCCGATAGTCAACACTATCAGAGACTACTCTTCTTCTAGTCTCTTACAAGTGAACTTACCAGAGATTAGGGCAATCTCCGATCGAGGGTAATATGGTAGTTATCCCTACCACGATCAAAAACGGTTCACTACGTTTAGAATTGCAAACGTTTCTCATACTTTGCTAAAAGTAAAATCAAACATTTTTGCATTCACAATCTCTCAAAGCTCTGAAATTATTTTCTCTCTGCAAATACTCTGCAATTTAACCCTTTTTCAAGTTTTCTTCAAAAGTTCACAGATCTCTCAAAATGGCCGCTAAAACTGTAATGTTCAAGTTTGGAGACTTTCATATCATCAAGACAAACCATGCAGGGGTGGCTGATAAGCATGTCTTTGAAGCCCAGTACCACCCCTTTGTGGATTTCCTTCAACACTCCAATTTTTCGTATGCCATTTACGAAGCCCCCATCCAAGCCGCTGAGGTTATCACGGCTGTCTGGTCCACTGCTACCATCTAGGGTGAGAAAACTGACTCCCCTGTGGTAAGTTTCAGGTATGCTAATAATGTCTATACCATAGATCATACTATAGTAAATAATGCTTTACATTTAACTGTTCATGAAACTATGACACTCTTGCTTCTGATGAAGAAATTGTTTTTATGTTTAAAAATTTACATTATTCTGCTAAAACTAGTTCTGTTGGGTCTATAACACGACCCCATCTTAGGCAAGAGTGGTCACTATTTTTTGACATAATAACAAAAGCATTTTCTACTAAGTGCAGTGGCTATGATGCTATCACTACACTCACACAACAAATCACTTTTAGTGTATTGTATGATAGGCATATTAACATTGGGCTTTTAATTCTGCAAAATCTTTTGATAAAACTTAAAACCAGTAAAAATAAAATTTATTATTCTAGGTTTTTGATGATGATTGTTAACTATCTAATTCCTAACCTTGATATTACTGGAATGCAAGTTTTACCAACTGTTTTGCAGAGTAAAAGAATATTTACAGATGTGAAGCATAATTCTGCAAAGGTAATAGTTCCTTTATTTTTTCTTCCTGTCATGAGATCTATTCTCATTGACAGGCTTCCAAATCTTTATTCTTTGCAATTCTTTGAGGATATTGAAAGCCAAAACCCCATTAATCCTCCAACCACTTCACAACAACTGTCTATAGCCCCCTCCACAGTCTCTCAACAGATTGTGGTTGTAAAACCAAAGACAATCACAAAACTCCCAATTAAAAGAAAAATAATTGAGGGAGTACGTGTGGATGAGGGAGAACAAGAAGCTATAGTTCCACTTCAGAGAAAGAAAAGAGTTATAACCAAAAGCCCACATCAATCAAGTGCTTCTCAAAAGACAGTGGAGGTTATAAGGAAAAACAGTGAACTGTCACCATCCTCCCAAAAGGATGTTGACATTGAAGAAAGTTCCCAACCAGGAACACACTGTACAGAGTCTGCACAACCTCTTGTTCACCAACAAGAGGAAACCCAAAGAGAGACAATAAAAGAAACGAGTGACACAAGGAGTGCACACACATAGTCATCTTTTGATGTTCCTCAATTTTCAATGTTTGAGGAACAACCAACACTCCAAACTGTACATTCTTCTCCTTTTTCTCCCACTCTTGATTCTTTTGATATACATATGATTGATTCTCTTGATTTTTCCCAAGAGGAGCCAATAATCGAGACAAGCTCTGACACAGATTCCATGGATAGATCCCTAGCCCAAGATAAACAAAGGGAACCCCCTATCCATGCTGTCACAAGCACTTCTCAAACCCCCACTTCTGTAGGACAGAGTGACACCATCCAAATGAGTGAGGATGTGAGAATAAATAGTGAGAGTCAGGTTCCTGACCTGGAAAAAGGAGAGAATATACACATACAAGAGAGTCAAGCTTTAGATAGCTTGGAAAAAGGAGAGAAAGAGAAGCTGGGTGCCCAACCCCAGGCAAAAAGAGAGGGTGTGAGCTAGGATGAGATCCTTGAACAAAATAAAAGAGAGAAATTCTTAGCAGGTATATTTTTACAACCCGTTGATACAAGCTCACAAGAAGCTCATGTTTCTTCTGCTCCCTCCACAAATATCCAAACAGAAGAACCTGAGAACATTTCCAGCACAGGGATGCAACATTAAATGTGATATCTGAAATGTCTAATGCCGACTTTGAAGTTTTATATGGTCTGCAACAAAGACAAGACCACCTTTCTGCATTGAAGACAAGGCTTGCAGATGAACCTGTGCATGAAGAAGCTCCAGAAACAAATGTTGATGAATGGTTGGATGCAACCTATTCCAACACACTGGAGGATGCAGCCGCCCAACTGAGGCAGGATTATGTGACCAACATAGGGTCAACTGCCTTTGCACCTTCAGTCAAAGATATTCTTGAAGAAGTAACCAAGGTGGATAAGAAACACACAAAGTTTCACCACTACTTGGTTACAGGAATACAAGGTGCAGTAAAAAGAATGGAGGAAAGGATGGAGTTGGAGACAGACAAAATCAGAAGGTGCTATGAAGGACACTTGTCAAGGAGGACTTTACTACCATTGATACACTTATCAAAGACAAGTCCAAGACTGACAGTCGACTTCAAGCCCTAGAAGCCAATATCCAACTCCTGATCCAAAAACAAGACAGAATGGAGCAACTTCTGATGCAGGCAATTCCTCATTTGGCCACCTCCTCTCACTCTCAAGATGCTGATGTCAAAAAGGGGGAGAGTGGTCAATTCAAACAACATGTTCCTGTACAAAAACCAAAATCACCAAAATCTGGTCCTGTCCTTGATGCAAAATTGCAAGCAATGATGGACAGGATCTTAAAGAAACATTCTAATCTTCAAGCAGCAACAACAACAACAACACAACTTCCAACAACAACAACAACAACAATAGCAACAACAGCATCTCCTTCTTCCACTGCACAAGCCCCAACAATAAAAGACAAAGGCAAGGGCGTTTTGGTTGAGGAGCCAAAGAAATCAAAATCCAGTCAACCAGGATAGCCTAAGCTAATGGGGGATGCTATGAAGACTGCTCACTTTCCCACTCTAGTTGAACTGATAGTGGATGGGAAAATCGAGTTAGTTTATCCTCAAGAACAAAAGTTGATAGAATCTGATGCACTATTAGCTCAGAAACTTCAAGAGGAGGAGGATATGGCAGCAGCAAGGGAGGAGGAGGAGGCAAAAGAAGAAGAGACTTTTATCAAGAAGGTCAAGTGCACAGAAAGCAGTCATAACCAAAAAGAAGAATAAAGAGAAGGAAGAGGCTGTAAAAAAAATCAAGGAAGAAACCCTTAGCTCAGGAATCTGCAAAGAAACCTATAACCAAGGCAACTATCAAGAAGCCTACTTCTCAAGATCCTCCAAGGTCAACTGAGGCTGCTTTGGTGGCTGTGAGTGGACCAACAAAATCACAAACAGTTTCATCAAAGAAGTCTTACAAAGTTGAAATGGCAAGTGCTGATGAAATAATAAAAGCCCTGAAGAAAAGTACTAAGAAGATAGATATGATCAAGGGTAAAAGTAACAGAGAACTTCTTCATGTCTTTTTGAAGGATGGAGAGTCTTTGAAGTTCGAGAAGCCAGCCTTGGAGGGACAAACAAAGGAAAATCTGGAATGGTTGCTGACTGTTGTATTTGAAACTTCTGATCTCAACATGGATCTTCGAAGTCAGATTCAAAAGGTAATGAAGGTGAAGCATAAGGTGGATACAGTGCTGGAAGCTAATCCTAAACCTCTAGGATTTTGGTATGAGACTTTTCATGGAGAGAAAGTCTTCTTCAATTATAATAGAGATATCAACAGTGTAAATGAGAGACATATTGAAGGATTTATTAGTCTACTTAAAGATGCTGAAGATGAGATGGAGATTATTCTGAGAAAACTGTTGATAGAAAGGCTGGATGTGCTGAAAAAAAATAAAAGATGAAGTTGGAGGTATGTTGTTTGTTAAATAAGCTGTTTTTTTTGAAGCCAGACTTATAGGATTTAAACCTGAGTCTTGGTGGAAGCTGAACAACAAATCAAAGATCTTAGTTCAGAATACATTTGTAGTTAGCAATTCTTTATTCTTTTTCTAAGTAATTGTAATGTTGAGTTTTGACATCATCATCAACCTTGAAATTATGCTTATCATTCTGATATTCATAATTAGGGGGAGATTGTTACGTTTTAGAACATTTGATGATGATTGTCTTTAGAATACTTAGAGTACAAATGTATAGAAAGTGTTAATTAGTAACACTGAAGTTTTGTAGCTAGCAGTTATTTCTTTATTTGTAATTCATTTATTCTTTGTAAAGAGATATAAATATTTCTTATTTGTAAGTAACTGTTGGAATGGTGTATCGAAGCTTCAGAAAGTCAAGATGTGTATTTGATCCATTAGAGGGTGCAAAAAGGCTTATCAGAGACTAGGAGAATTGGTCAAGGAGTAAAAAGATTTTATCTATCGGAGACTAGTTTTATCGGAGACTAAGACTTAAGTCATCAGAGATTAAGTCTAAAGGAGTCGGAGACTAAAGCTTATGTCATCGGAGACTAAAGTTAAAAGCATCAGAGACTAAGCGGACATCATCAGAGACTAAGCCTTAACGCGTCAGAGACTAAATAATTCTATCGGGGACTACACAAGCTGATATCATCAGGGACTAAATGCACCGGAGACTAGTAATGACGTCACCAGAGACTAAAGATGAAGCATCAGGGATTAATCGAGAATTAATTCCTGAGAAATACGAAGTTCAAATTAAAAAGGAATGTCTTCCACGTAAAGCAAGATATTATTGAAGACGTAGCTGGTAAGGAAACTAACCAGAAATCTGTTCCTATCAAAAAGGAAAGATTGTATTTGATTCGAATAAGGAAGCTGAATTTTATTCATAATAAAAACTGAGTTAATAATTCAGTTGTTAGAGAAGCTGTAATTGAGGTTTACAGAGTATTGTAATTTGAAGTTGTATAGGTTTTTCATAGTTTGTATCTTTTTCTTTACAGAATAGAAAAAAAGCTGATGATCATATTTATTATGGTTGTTAGAATTTGTAATCAGTTGTGAAATCAATATAGCAATTGTTTATAAATTGATTTGAGTTTTAGTTCTTTATATTCCGCAAGAAAGTTTAATTTCTTAAAGAACAAGAAATTCTAAAAGAGATTAAAAGAACTTGTATTCAACCCCCCTTCTACAAGTTCTCGGCATCTCACTGGGAAAACAGATGGTCAATCTGAACGAACGATTCAGACACTAGAAGATATGCTACAAGCTTGCGTTCTCGATTTCAAAGGCCATTGGGAGAACCATTTGCCACTGATCGAATTCGCGTACAATAATAGCTATCATGTCAGCATCGATATGGCACCATTCGAAGCATTGTATGGTTGGAAGTGCAGAACTCCACTTTACTGGAATGAAGTGGGAGAAAGGAAGTTAATTGGACTGGAGATAGTCCAACAGACTGAGGAAGCAATCAAGGTGATCAGAATGAGAATAAAAGAGACTCAAGACCGACAGAAGCAATATGCTGATCAACACAGGAAGAATCAAACCCTGGAAATTGGGAGTTATGCTTTATTGAAAGTGTCACCCTGGAAGGGCGTAATGCGTTTTGGCAAGAAGGGAAAGCTATGTCCCCGCTATGTGGGACCATTTGAGGTATTGAGGAAGATTGGTGAAGTGTCCTATCAATTGACACTACCACCGGCTTTGGGCCACATACATGATATATTTCACATATTAGTGTTACGTCCTTACAAAGCTGACCACAAAGGAATAATCGATTATCAACCGATAAAGCTACAATCTATTTTCCCAGTGAGATGCCAAGAACTTGTAGAGGGGGGGGGGGGGGGGAATACAAGGTCATTAAAATCTTTTCGAATTACTTGTTCTTTAAGAAATTAACTTTTCTTGCGGAATATAAAGAACAAGAACATGAATCAATTTATAAACAATTGCTTTATTGATTTACAATTGAATACAAATCCTAACAATTACAATAATGTAATCATCAGCTTCTTTTCTATTCTGTATAGGAAAAGATACAAAACTTTGAAAAACCTATACAACTTCCAAGTTACAATTCTCTATAAAACCTAATTACAGCTTCTCTCGCAACTGAATTACTATCGACTCAGTTCCTATTCTGAACAAAATTCAGCTTTCTTATTCGAATCAAATACAATCTTTCCTTTTTGATAGGAACATATTTCTGGTTAGTTTCCTTACCAGCTACATCTTTAATAATATTTTACTTTACGTGGAAGACATTCCTTTTTAATTCGAACTCTGTATCTTTCAGGAAATAAATCACGATTAGTCCCTGATGCTTTATCTTTAGTCTCTGGTGACGTCATTACTAGTCTCCGGTGCATTTAGTCCCTGTTGACATCAGCTCGTGTAGTCTCCGATAGAATTGTTTAGTCTCTGACGCGTTAAGACTTAGTCTCTGATGACGTCAGCTTAGTCTCTGATGCTTTTAACTTTAGTCTCCGATGACATAAGCTTTAGTCTCCGACTCCTTTAGACTTAATCTCTGATGACTTAAGTCTTAGTCTCCGATAAGCAAAACTAGTCTCCGACAGGTAAAATCTTTTTAGTCCCTGACCAATTCTCCTAGTCTCCGACAAGCCTTTTTGCAAATTCTAACGAATCAAATACACATCTTGACTTTCTGAAGCTTTGATACGTCATTTCAGCAGTTACTTACAAATATGAAATAACTTTATCTCTTTACAAATAATGAATAAATTACAAACAAAGAGATAACTGATAGCTACAAAACTTCAGTGTTACTAATTAACACTTTCTATACATTTGTACTCTAAGTAATCTAAAGACAATCTCCCCCTAATTATGAATATCAGAATGACAAGCATAATTTCAAGGTTGATGATGATGTCAAAACTCAATATTACAATTACTTAGAAAAAGAATAAAGAATTTCTAACTACAAATGTATTCTAAACTAAGATCTTTGATCTGTTGTTCAGCTTCCACCAAGACTCAGGTTTAAATCCTATAAGTCTGGCTTCAAAAATAAAAAAAAATTACAACTTATTTCAACAAACAACTTCAACACAACAATTTTACCTCATTTTTTCTTCAACAACTCCAGCCATTCTTTTCTGTTTTTCCTCAGCAACTCTAGCCTATTTTTCAATACAAGCTCGATTTCTTCTTCAGCATCTTTGAGGAGAGTAAGAAATCCTTCAATGTGCCTTTCACTGATACTGTTAATGTCTCTGTTGTAGTCAAAGAAAAATTTCTCTCCATGAAAAGTCTCATACCACAATCCCAAAGGCTTAGACTTAGCTTCTGGTACTAAATCCACCTTATGCTCCATCTTCATCACCATCTGAATTTGGCTTCGAAGTTTCATGTTGAGATTAGAAGTCTCAAGCACAACAGTCAGCAACCACTCCAGATCTTCTTTATTTTGTCCCTCCAAGGCTGGCTTTTCGAACTTCAGAGACTCTCCATCTTTTAAAAAGACATGGAGAAGCTCTTCTTTGTTTTTACCCTTGATAAGATCAATCTTCTCTGTACTTTTCTTCAGGGCCTTGATTATTTCTTTAGTGCTAGACATTTCAACCTTATAGGACTTCCTTGATGAAACTGTTCGTGGTTTTGTTGATCCACTTACAGCCACCAAGGCAATCTCGGTTGACCTTGGAGGATCTTGAGAGGTAGGCTTCTTAATGGTTGCCTTGATCACAGGTTTCTTTGCAGATTCCTGGACCAAAGGTTTCCTCCTTGACTTTCTTTCTGCCTCTTCCATCTCTTTATTTTTCTCTTTGGTAATGGCTGCCTTCTGTGCACTTGATCTCCTTGTTGAAGTTTTCTTCTTCTTTGCCTCCTCCTCCTCCCTTGCTACTGCCATGTCCTCCTCCTCTTGAAGTTTCTGAGCTAATAATGCATCAGAATCTATTAATCTTTGATCACGAGGATTGACTAACTCAACTTTCCCTTCCACTTCAATTTCAATAGGAGTAGGAAAGTGAGCAGTCTTCATGGCATCCCCCAACAGCTTAGGTTGTCCTAGTTGAGTTGAAATCTTTTTCTTTGGTTCCTCAACCATGACTCCCTTGCCTTTGCCTTTTGATTTTGGGGCTTGTGCAGAGGAAGAAGGAAAAGTTGATGCTGTTGCTGTTGTTGGAATTGTTATTATTGTTGTTGTTGTTGTTGCTGTTGTTGTTGCTGCTGCTGCAAGATCAGAATGCTTCTTTAGGATACTGTCCAACATTGCTTGCAATTCTGCATCAAGGACATAACCAGACTTGTGTGAATGTACAGGAGCAGTTTTGAATGGACCACTCTCCCCCTTTTTGACATCAGCATCTTGGGGTTTAGAGGAGGTGGCCAGTGTTGGAATTGCCTGTAGCAAAAATTGTTCCATTCGATCTTGCTTTTGAATTAGGAGTTGGATATTTGCTTCGAGGGCTTGAAGTCGACTGTCAGTCTTGGACTTATCTTTGACTAATGAATCAATTGTTGTGACAGACCTCCTTGGCAAGTGTCCTTCATAGCACCTTCTAATCTTGTCTGTCTCCAACTCCATCCTTTCCTTGATTTGCTGCACTGCACCATTGATGCCAGTAACCAAGAAGTGGTGAAATTTTGTGTGTTTCTTATCCACCTTGGTTACTTCTTCAAGAATGTCCTTCACGGATGGTGCAGCAGCAGTTGACCCTATGTTGGTCACATAGTCCTGCCTCAACTGGGCGGCTGCTTCCTCTAGAGTGTTGGCATAAGAGGCATCAAGCCATTCATCAACATTATTCTCTGGAGCTTCTTCAGTCACAGGTTCATCTGCTAGGCTTGTCTTCAATGCAGAAATATGATCTTGTCTCTGTTGTAGACCATATAACTCTTCAAAATCAGCATTGGACATCTTAGATATGACTTGTAAAGCTGCATCGCCTATGCTTGATCTAATCTCTAGTTCTTCTGTTTGGATATTGATGGAGGGAGCAGAAGAAACCTAAGCTTCTTGTGAGCTGGTTTCAGCAGGTTGTAAAAATATACCTGCTGAAAATTCCTCTCTTTTCTTTTGTTCAAGGATCTCATCCTTGCTCACACCCTCTCCTTTTGCCTGGGGTTGGGCACCCAGCTTCTCTTTCTCTCCTTTTTCCAAGCTATCTAAAGCTTAACTCTCTTGTATGTGTATGGTCTCTCCTTTTTCCAGGGCAGGAGCCTGACTCTCACTAATTATTCTCACAACCTTACTCATTTGGATGGTGTCACTCTGTCCTATAGAAGTGGGGGTTGGAGAAGTGCTTGCGATAGCATGGATAGGTGGTTCCCTTTGTTTATCTTGGGCTAGGGTTCTATCCATGGAATCTGTTTGAGAGCTTGTCTCGATTATTGGCTCCTCTTGGGAAAAATCAAGAAAATCAATCATATTTATATCAAAAGAATCAAGAGTGGGAGAAAAAGGAGAAGAATGTACAGTGGGGAGTGTTGGCTGTTCCTCAGACATTGAAAATTGAGGAACATCAAATAATGACTCTGTGTGTGCACTCCTTGTGTCACTCTTTTATTTTATTGTCTCTCTTTGGGTTTCCTCTTGTTGGTGAACAAGAGGTTGTGCAGACTCTGTACAGTATGTTCCTGGTTGGGAACTTTCTTCAATGTCAACATCCTTTTGGGAGGATGGTGACAGTTCACTGTTTGTCCTTATAACCTCCAATGCTTTTTGAGAAGCACTGGATTGGGCTTGGCTAAGGGTTATAACTCTCTTCTTTCTTTGAAGGGGAACTTCAGCTTCTGGTTCTCCCTCATCCTCACTTGCTCCCTCAATTATTTTTCTTTTAATTGGGAGTTTTGTGATTGTCTTTGGTTTTACAACCACAGTCTGTTGAGAGACTGTGGAGGAGGCTATGGAAAGTTGATGTGAAGTGGTTGGAGGATTAATGGGGGTTTGGCTTTCAATATCCTCAAAAAATTGCAAAGAATAAAGATTTGGAAGCTTGTCAATGAGAATAGATCTCATGA
>CM025781.1:21342462-21388665 GCA_014636745.2 Centella asiatica
TGCACAATGAGCTTCTTCCAAAATTTCTCTACGTAAATTTTTAACATCCGGAACACAAATTCTATCCCCAATCATCAAGGTACCATCATTATGAATAATAAAATCAGTACTCTTGCCACATTTAACTTTCTCCATTATTTCAGCAAATAAAGTATCTTGAGCTTGAAATTCTCTAATTCTTTCACCTAGTACAGGTCTGATCTTCAAAGTTGCAAATATAGAGCCACTAGCATTCATATCAAATTCAGTGTGCATAGCTCTCAAATCCAGCAAATAAGGTAATGTGTTTACCTTTAAAGATGCAACACTGCTACCCGAAGATTTACGGCTCAAAGCATCTGCCACAACATTCGCCTTTCCCGGATGATACTCTATTGTGCAATCATAGTCTTTTAGCAATTCCAGCCATCTTCTTTGTCTCATATTCAACTCTTTTTGAGTCATCAAATACTTCAAGCTTTTATGATCAGTGAAAATCTGAAATGTCTCTCCATACAAATAATGACGCCAAACCTTTAATGCAAATACAATTGCTGCAAGCTCTAGATCATGAGTAGGATATGAAACCTCATATGGCCTTAACTGTCTGGATGCATATGCAATTACTTTACCATATTGCATTAAAACACAGCCCAAACCTTGATAAGATGCATCGCTATAAATCACAAATCCACCACTACCACAAGGATTAGAAAGTACTGGAGCTGATGTCAATCGTGCTTTCAACTCATCAAAACTTTCCTGGCACGCTGTTGTCCACTTAAATTCAGTATGTTTCCGAAGTAGCTTTGTTAAAGGTTCTGCAATAATAGAGAAACCTTCAACAAATCGACGGTAGTAACCCGCCATGCCTAAAATGCTTTGAATTTCAGTAACATTCTTCGGAGACTCCCATTTAACAACTGCTTCTATCTTCTTAGGATCTACCTTTACTCCCTCTGCTGATACAATGTGACCAAGGAAAACAACCTGATCAAGCCAAAACTCACATTTATTGAACTTCGCATATAGTTGTTTCTCCCGCAATGTTTGCAACACAATGCATAAATGCTGCTCATGCTCTGATTTATCTTTCGAGTACACCAAAATATCATCAATAAATACAATAACAAACTTATCAAGATAAGACTGGAATACTTTATTCATCAAAGCCATAAACACAGCCGGCGCATTCGTCAACCCAAATGGCATGACCAAAAACTCGTAATGGCCATATCGTGTTCTGAATGCTGATTTAGGAATATCCGATTCTGCTATTTTGAGTTGATGATAACCAGATCGCAGATCATTCTTACTAAACACTTTTGCACCTTGTAACTGATCAAACAAATCATCTACCCGTGGCAATGGATATTTGTTCTTCACCGTGACTCTATTCAGCTGTCTATAATCAATACTTAACCGGAGCGTACCATCTTTCTTTTTAACAAACAAAACTGGTGCACCCCAAGGAGATACGCTAGGTTGAATGAATCCCTTTTCTAACAATTCTTGCAACTGAGTTTTTAACTCTTTAAGTTCCAATGGTGCCATTCTGTATGGTGTAATAGAAATAGGAGCAGTACCGGGTAAAAGCTCAATGCTAAACTCCGTATCTCGATCTGGAGGTAAACCAGGTAAATCAGCTGGAAAAACGTCTTGAAACTCATTTACAATTGGGATATCTTCAAGTTTCAATTCTGGCTTTGTTGTGTCTAAAACATGAGCTAAAAATGCTTGGCAACCGCACTTTATCATTCTGAATGCATGAGTAGCAGATATCAAACATGTAGGAATAATCTTCCTTTCGCCAGGAAATACAACACTTTGTTGGTCATATAATTCAAATACAACCTCTTTGGTGAAGCAATTAACAATGGCATGATGTCTACTCAATCAATCCATCCCCAAAATAACATCAAAATCACGGAATGGCATTAATAACAAATCAGCAACCAGATTTTCCGTTTCTACTCGAATGTCACAATCCCGATATATGTTATTCACAATAATAACTTTCCCTAAAGGAGTACTAACATTCAGCTCATATCCCAATGGTTCAAGCAATGTATGTAAATGAGATGCAAAACCTTGTGAAATAAATGAGTGTGTAGAACCTGGGTCTATCAATGCATATGCCTCGTGATGGAAAACAAATAGTTTACCTGATACAACCTCTGGTGCAACAACTGCCTCATTTCGCGATAATGCAAACACACGGGCTGAACCTTGTGATTGTGTGTTTTGAGCTGACGATGTCTCACCTCTATTACGCCCAGCAGAAAATGGTTTACCTCGGCCTCTACCTCTACCAAATGTAACCCCCGACATCCGTGATTGTTGAACTGATGATTCTGATTTGCTTCCCTCTGAACGTTTTGGACAATCACGGAAATAGTGCTCCTTATCTCCACAATAATAACAACCCCCAATAAGCATTCGACACTCACCAAAATGATGTCTTCTGCAAGTGATGTAAAAAGGCTTCTGATTTGTGTTACCCGGATTCTGACCACGACCTGAATAGGAAGATCCCATCCATCCTCTTTTCGAACCAGAAAATCCACCCTTATTATTGCCTCCTCTAAAAGGTTGTAGTTGTGCTGAATACTCCTTGCGCTTCACACCTTTACCGCTGGATTCACCAAAATCAGATTGAAAACCCTTCATTTCATTATGTAATTTCTCTGCTCTAATTGCAGCTGCCATTAATCTGGAAAATGTTTCTAGATCATACGGAGTCAGTTTGTTGCGAATATCATAGGACAAGCCTTTTTCAAATTTGAGGCACTTCTCTTCCTCTGTAGAAATCAGATTTGCTGCATATGCCGACAATTGCGTGAATTTCAACCCATATTCAACAACTGACATATTCTTTTGCTTCAACTCAATAAACTCTTTCCTTTTTTCATTCTTAAAAACTGGTGGCATGTATCTATCATGGAACTGAAGTAAAAAGTCACCCCAATGCAACACTGGTGGCTGAATCAATGAGCGCGGAATTGTCTTCCCCCAACTATAAGCATCACCCTGAAGTAAGAAGACCGCATAATCAAACTTCTCATCTGAAGTACATTGCATCAGATTGAATACCCTCTCCGTGCTTTCTAACCAAGCTTCGGCTATCGCAGGATCAGTAGTTCCTGAAAATGACATAGCTCCAAGCTTTCTCAACTTTTCAAATCGACGCTCCCTTTGTACTGGCGGAGGAATAAGCACCTGTTGTTCAATATTTGGATGCAATGCATGTTCATCTCTATTTATATCATGTTGTGGATGTGGTGCATCAACAGGGCGATCAGCCTATCTCTCTCTCCTACGTGTTGCACCTCGTACCATGATTCTATATGTAAAAATGAAATGTCAAATACCTTCATACTAATCAAATACAAATTTTATGCATGAATGAATGCCCTTTCTGGACCATATCCCCGCTCTCATACCAAAATTGTAAAGACCCAACTCTAATAACAAATAAACAGCAATTACATTTCAAATACCATATTCAACAAGTCATTAAATTCAACATCAAATGATCTGAAATATTAGACACTTCTAAACAACATAAACACAACCTATTATACAAAACATATCTTATACATTACAAGCCAAAATCCTAATCAGCCCCGAAAAAAATACATTCTAAGAAAAACTATATGCACAAATGGACTGGAGAGAGAGAGTGTGATCACGGCTTCCCGACCTCTGTCGCGTCGAAGTATGCACAAAGTTGCAAAACAGCTCAAAAGCTATACTGCACAACTTGAAACATTTAGCGCTTTATATGAGTCGCAACTCAATGAGTAAACCCCACACATATCATACAATTTACATATATAATTCATATAACTCAAATCAATTCAGATATATCAAATATGCAATGCTATATTCTTTTCTTTTTCCGGTAGTGGCTCGATGTGTCAGAATATTGCCCCGGGAATTCCTGTATACAGATCACAAAGATCTTTCCAATAACCAACAGTATGAACCCGTAGGTTTATTCAAATAAATTGTTGGCCAGCCAGTGTAATAGGATGGATCCCAGAGGTGGCTCATACGGGTTTTCACCTCGTACAGCACTTAGTCCACCTATGTTCTCATGTAACCAATATAACCAATATATTTGCAAATACCTGAACACATCAGTCATACCATTTCCTTTAAGTCATATGAAATCAAATGCACAATATACATATAGTTCTCATTTCAATTCAGTACCAATAGCTGATATACATAATTCCTCATATTGATAACATTCCAAATATAGTTCGGATCACTACAATTACCAATAGACATATTTTCAGCTTGTACACCAAACTGTCAATTACACATTTAACTCATCAAACACAGCAAGTAATCCCATATAGACATGATACAATAAGCAAACAATCATATATTATCCAAGATACACAAATATAACACATAAGTATACCATGGGTTTACTCACAAATTCAGCGAAACTAACGCTGTTGACCTCCCCTCTCGCTGCCCCCGAAGTTCTCTTCTCCTATAACACATATTGGCATGTTTAAAACTCATTCACCATGCATAAGTACTAATTATATGCATGAAACATGGCTATGATGCATGATGAAACTAAGTGCTGCAGAAAATTAAGTGCAGAAACTAAGTGCAGCAGCAACTAGGTGCAGCAGCAACTGTTTTTCTAGCCCAACTGAAACAATTTGAAAACTCTATTACCTTAACATCTAATAACTCCAATATGCTACTAAAGTGCAGGTTATTAAACACAAAAGAATGGAAGGGAAGAACTCACTTTGATCAGATGCAAGAACTACACAATTAATAAATCTGCTATGCTGAAAATCTGCTCTCCCCTGTTCTCTTATGGTTTTCAGCCTTCCTAAGTGTTCTCCAGCCGAAAATGGGACTACTCCCCTTGTTCTAGTGGCTTCTTGTTTAGTCCAAATTAAGCATGAGGTGGCAAGGTGCTTAATTTGGTCCAATAAGAATTGTCCAGCCTTTTTCACTTGAAGACAAAGCCTACTACAGCCCAAAAATAGTGCAGAATTCCAGCCTAATACAGCCAAAAAGTAGTGCAGATTTCTACTTTTCTACTAAGGGTCTCAACTAATATGTATTTGCGAAATGGCACAAAAACTTCATAATACCCGCTAATTAACCCCTTGAACGAAATCTGCATTTTTGACATCCTAACACTCCTTCTAAAAGTGCTCTAATTAAGCTTGCTTTCTAAATGATATATTCTTAATCTATATGGACTGATATATTATTATTTATGTAATATAAAACAATGCAAATGTCAAATATCAAGTGGAATGCATGTTCACGAATATGCGATTTGGGACACGGATGTGACAAGTTGGCAGCTTCCACTTGTGCTTTTTCTATCAAGCTTGCAACCTGCATAGTCAGCATCTGAATAACCGATTAGTTTAAAATCAGATTCTTTGGGATACCATAAACCAAGGTTTGGGGTACCTTTTAGATATCTGAGAATTCTTTTGACAGCAATCTAATGTGACTCTCTAGGGTCAGCTTGAAATCTAGCACAGAAACATGTAGCAAACATTATATCTGGTCTACTTGCAGTTAGATACAAAAGAGAGCCTATCATGCCTCTATAGCTAGTAATATCAATTTTCTTTCCTTTTAAATCTTTATCTAGCTTAGTGGCAGTACGCATGGGTGTTTTTGCAGATACACAATCAACCAAATCATATTTTCTCAATAAGTCTTTGATATACTTGGACTGACTGATAAATATTCCATTAGTTGATTGTTTTATTTGCAAACCTAAGAAAAATGTTAATTCTCCCATCATACTCATTTCATATCTAGACTGCATAAGTTTTGAAAATTTTTCACAAAGTTTTTCATTTGTAGATCCAAATATAATATCATCTACATATATTTGCACCAATATTATGTCTGAGCCTTGCTTTCTATAAAATAAGGTTTTATCTATGATACCTCTAACAAATTTATTTTCAAGCGAAAATTGAGATAGAGTATCATACTAGGCTCTTGGTGCTTGTTTTAAGCCATAAAGTGCTTTGTCTAACGTGTAGACATGATTTGGAAATTTGGAGTCCACAAAACCTGGGGGTTGGCAGACATAGACTTCTTCTTCCAATTTTCCATTCAAGAAAGCACTTTTGACATCCATCTGGTACACCTTGAAGTTCTTGTAGGCTGCATATGCCAAGAAGATTCTTATAGCTTCAAGTCTTGCTACTGGTGCAAAAGTCTCATCATAGTTTATTCCTTCTTCTTGAGAATATCCTTTTGCAACCAGTCTTGCTTTGTTCCTTGTAATTGTACCAGCTTCATCCAATTTATTTCTGAAGACCCACTTGGCACCAATTATTGATCTATTCCTTGGTTTGGGTACCAGTCTCCAGACTTTTTATTCGAGTGAATTGGTTTAACTCCTCTTGCATGGCAATTATCCAGTCAGGATCTTGAAGTGCTTCCTTAATTTTCATTGGCTCAATCTTTTAAAGAAAACTGAGATATAAACATTCATTTTGAGTTGTACTTCTAGTCTTGACTCCATCCTCTAAACTTCCAATTATCAAATCTGGCGTGTGGTCTCTCAACTTCATTGTCTAGATTGGTGTTATCCATTCTAGCTTCATGATCAAAGACTGCTCCCCCTAAACCATTAACTCCTGCATTATCAGCTCCCCCTGAGCTGTTTATTTCTATTTGCTCCGGTGTCACTATAGTTTCAGATTGTGCATCAGTGACTCTAGTCTCTGGTGAAATATTAGTCTCCAAAGGATTACTAATGTCACCAGTCTCTTGAGTTTCATCTAATAATCAATTCTCTGATAAATTATTAGATCTTGGCACTTCATGCACAACTGTTAGCTCCCCCTCAACTAAGTAGGGATCATTACTATCTTGGAGTTGTTCAATAGTCTCTGATGGATATTCCAATGCATCCAATTCATTCTCAAAGCTGAGAGGTTCATGCAATCCTTGTCCAATCATTCCTGGAATCTTTTTATCATTAAACACGACTTGTATTGATTCCACAATGACTTTTGTTCTTAGATTATATACTCTGTATGCTTTACTTGACAGAGAATAACCTAAGAAGATTGCTTCATCAGATTTATTGTCAAACTTTCCTCTCGACTCTGATAAATCTCTCAGTACAAAACATTTACAAACAAACACATGTAAGAACTTGAGAGTTGGTTTTCTCCCAGTCATTAACTCGTAAGGTGTTTTGTTGTATGCTTTGTTTATCAAGGATCTATTCTGTGTAAAGCAAGCAGTGCTTATAGCTTCCTCCCAAAAATATGTGGGAAGCTTAGCCTCTTGTAACATAGTCCTTGCTGCTTCAATAAGGGTTCTATTTTTCCTCTCAACAACTCCATTTTGTTGAGGGGTTCTTGGAGCTGAGAATTGATGTGTTATTCCTTTTTCAGTGCAGAATTCAAGTACTAGGGAATTCTTGAATTCTGTTCCTCTATCGCTCCTTATAATCCTTACTGTTTTTCCTGACTCAGTTTCTATCTTATTGATATGATCAATTATCAACTGAGCAGCTTCATCTTTTGTAAAGAGGTATTTTACCCAAGTATACCTCGTGTGATCATCCACAATAACCAGTGCATATCTATTTCTTAAGATAGACATCACATTCACTTGACCAAATAAATCCATATGTAACAATTGTAGCGGATCAGTGATTGATGTTGCTGGTTTACTCTTGAATGATACACTTTTTTTGTTTCCCTTTCTGGCATGCATCACATAATCCTTCTTGTGTAAATTCTAATTGTGGAATGCTAGCTACCAATCCTTTCCTCACAAGCTTGTTGATGTACTTGAAGTTCAAGTGGGAAAGCTTCTTATGCCAAAGCCAACTTTCATCAGTTGAAGCTTTGCTATACAGACATGTGATTTGATCAGTAAAAGAAATAAGATTTGCAATATACAAATTTCCTTTTCTTTTTTCAGTCAATATCACATTCCCAGATTCCTTGTCACACACTTGGCATAGGTCTTCTTTAAAGATGACAGGGAATCCTTTATCACATAGTTGACTCACACTAAGTAAATTGTGCTTTAAGCCGTCAACCAGTGCTACTTCTATGAAGATGACATCTCTATGTTCAACACTGCCATATCCCCTTGTATGGCCTTTGCTGTCATCTCCAAAAGTGATTTTTGGGCCACTTTTCTCTTCATACTGTTTTAGCAGGGTCTTATCTCCGGTCATGTGCCTTGAACAGCCACTGTCCAAGTACCATGATTTCTTCTTTTTGCCTTGCACAGTAGAGAGTAACTAGTTTGAGATTTTTGGAACCCAGACTTTCTTGGGTTCTTTCTCATTAGTTGTAGACTCAAGACTTGACTCAGATTGAGTTGATTGTCTTTTAACAGTTTTAACTTTAATAGGACAATCATTAGTCTTGCTACTTTTTTGTGAGAGACTGCCAAGTTTAGAATTTTCAGTTTTAATGCAAAGATGTTCTAACCTTTTTACTGGTGATTTATCTTTTATTCTCTTTGAAGGTGCAATCTCAATTATAGGAATTTTATTTTTGCTCCTAAAGTTTATAGCTATGTGGTTGGGGTTACCACATACATGACATGTCTTTCTAGGAGCATCAGGCATTCTAGCATAGTTTGTATGTTTATTAATGCCTATCTTTCCATTCCTATTTTTCTTCTTTCTGCTTAACTCCACCAATTTTTCAGCCTTTTTGTCTGGAAGATTCTCCAGTTTTTTATTTAGTTGTGTCTTTGTCATGAACCCAATATTTAATCTTTTTGTTTCACTCTTATCACCAACATTCACTGTCTTTTGATCACTTTCTATTTTTGCAGTGAATTGTTGATCTTGAGTGTTAATAAATTTAGGTTCAAAAACAGGAGAGACAAAATTAATTCTTTTAAAATTTGGCTTGCTAATTGAGGAGTTTGCAGCTTCGAATAGATCATTTAAATCTGAACTCTTGTCTAGATTTTCATCATAACCTAGTCCAGATTTTTGACCTATTGTTTGACACTCTACCAAGTCTGTTAACTTTTTAAAGGAAGTGTTCCACTGTTTAATCTTAGCTTGAGCAATTTCAAGTTGCTCTACTAAGTAATATTCCCTCTTTTTCAAGGGATAATTTGTTCAATGTCAAACTCTTCGAAGAAAAGTTGTTTAGCGCTGAACTTGATAAGTCATCACTGAACTCCTCGGGGACTAATATCTTTAGTCATTAGAGACTAACATATTTTTGCCCATCAGAGACTACGGATGACGTCATCAGGGACTAAACTTAGTTTGTCGAAGACTGAGGACGACTTCATCAGAGACAAATTTAAACTTCCTTCATCAGAGACTAGGGATTTCCTCGTCAGAGACTAATAACTTTCCTTCATCGGAGACTAACATTTTTTTTAGCCTATCGGAGACAAATCTTGAAATCTCCCAGGGACTATTTCATAGAGTCAGAGACAAACTTCAACCCGTCAGAGACTAAGTTAAGACTTGTCTCAGATACAGTGGTGTCTTCCCCACTCCTCCATGGGTGGCGTTCTCAACCATAACCATATTTAGGTCAACTCTCATCATCCTTTCAGTAATTCATAACATCTCTATGAGGTTTATTAGTTCTTATAGATATAGTTTAGGCTTTAAAACTTAGGTTGACAAAGGCTCAAGCATGGTATTGCAAATACTGATAAAAAGAAATATTTGGGTTGCCTACCAAGTGGTTGTCAACATTCTTACGCTCATCTTGGATAGCTTTTTGAAATAAATGGCATTAACTCTAGGTATTAAAAGCATGCATTAAATCTATCTTTTGGAAATGAATGAACGAAGTATTTAACATGGCATGCATAACAAAACAAAAGTGTAAGAAACAGAGCAGGACTTTAATGCAATGTTCTTACCTCCTTGGCTGCAAATAAGAAGTTAAAAGTTGGAGTTGTTCTTCCAAAAAATACAGTTGCCTTGAGAGTAAACCTGGATTTGGTGGTATACTGTATAGAAGGTTTATGAAAGTGGGGCTAGGGTTGTACCAACGTGATATATATATTTCACTTGCTGAGCAACGAGAGTCGTTGGATTGTTTGAGATTTGATCTCAGCTGTTGGTTGGAAAAAGGCAGCAACGGGCTTTTAGAAAGAAGTGATTAGTGAGAAAGGGGGGAAATGCAGCAGTTGCTAACGTCAGTCGGTCATCTATCGTAGCCCACTCTAGAGTACTGTTGGAAGTGATACACATTAAATGCCTCATGTCTCCCAGCAGTCTTTGGTTTGAAAACGGCTACTGTAGCTTAACTCGTTCACACTTTGTGTGCTTCTACCCACGTGAATAAAAATCATCACATTTCCTTTGAATATAATAATCATATAAATATTTGAGTTCAAAATACTTTTAAAATCTTTTGGACATCACATTGCCATTGAAACTTCATTATTCATACCGAAATAAAAGAAATTAAACTTTCATGCATAAAATAAATCACAAAATTTATTAATCATATAATGATATTCATTTAAAAATCTCGGGTTCTCACATCCTCTCGATCCCTCCCTTAAAAGAAGTTTCATCCTCGAAACTTAGCTATTCAAATAAATGGGGGGTATTTGCTCATCATAGCGCTTTCAAGCTCCCAAGTATTCTACACTGTGATTCCTCCATAACACTTTTACAGAAGGAATTTCTTTATTCCTAAGAATTTTAACCTGTCGATCTAAAATTTGGACAGGGATCTCTTCATAATTTAAATCCGATTGTGTTAGGTTTTAGAACATTTGATGATGATTGTCTTTAGATTACTTAGAGTACAAATGTATAGAAAGTGTTAATTAGTAACATTGAAGTTTTGTAGCTAGCAGTTACCTCTTTGTTTGTAATTTATTCATTATTTGTAAAGAGATAAAGTTATTTCATATTTGTAAGTAACTGCTGGAATGATGTATCGAAGCTTCAGAAAGTCAAGATGTGTATTTGATCCGTTAGAATTTGCAAAAAGGCTTGTCGGAGACTAGGAGAATTGGTCAGGGACTAAAAAGATTTTATCTGTCGGAGACTAGTTTTGCTTATCGGAGACTAAGACTTAAGTCATCAGAGATTAAGTCTAAAGGAGTCGGAGACTAAAGCTTATGTCATCGGAGACTAAAGTTAAAAGCATCAGAGACTAAGCTGACGTCATCAGAGACTAAGCCTTAACGCGTCAGAGACTAAACAATTCTATCGGAGACTACACAAGCTGATGTCATCAGGGACTAAATGACCGGAAACTAGTAATGACGTCACCAGAGACTAAAGATGAAGCATCAGAGACTAATCGTGATTTATTTCCTGAAAGATACAGAGTTCGAATTAAAAAGAAATGTCTTCCACGTAAAGTAAAATATTATTGAAGACGTAGCTGGTAAGGAAACTAACCAGAAATTTCTTCCTATCAAAAAGGAAAGTTTGTATTTGATTCGAATAAGAAAGCTGAATTTTGTTTAGAATAGGAACTGAGTCGATAGTAATTCAGTTGCGAGAGAAGCTGTAATTAGGTTTTACAAAGAATTGTAACTTCGAAGCTGTATAGGTTTTTCATAGTTTTGTATCTTTTCCTATACAGAATAAAAAAGAAGTTGACGATTACATTATTGTAATTGTTAGGATTTGTATTCAATTGTAAATCAATAAAGCAATTGTTTATAAATTGATTCGTGTTCTTGTTCTTTATATTCCGCAAGAAAAGTTAATTTCTTAAAGAACAAGTAATTTGAAAAGATTATAAAGAACTTGTATTCAACCCCTCCTTCTACAAGTTCTCGGCATCTCACTGGGAAAACAATTGGTATCAGAGCCTGTAATTGAATTTATTCAATTAATATGTTCCAAGAGATGGCCAATGATGAAGCAAGCAGCTCTAGCATAATAACATATGCGGGAAGTCGTGATGGTGGTACTAGAATTCCCATACTTAAAAGAGAAGAATATCCCATGTGGAAGCAAAAGATGTATATGCACTTAAGAGCAACAGATCCAGATTACATTGATAGGATTGAGAAGGGTCCTTATCTACCCAGAAAATTTATCCCTGCTAAAACTGTCGAAGGATCTGTTGTTGCAGAACACTTTGAACTTGCTCCAGAAAGTGATTATACGAAGGAAGACAAGTTGCAAGTGTTAAAGGATGCTAAGGTAATGAACATACTTTATAATGGAATTGATAAAAATATGTTCACAAGCATCATAAATTGCACTACATCAAAGCAAATCTGGGACACCATCAAAGTCCTGTGTGAAGGGATTGACCAAGTCCGAAAGGACAAAAGATCATCGTTGACACAAAAATATGAGTTCTTTCAATCAAAGCCTGGTGAACCAATAACATCAATATATGACAGGTTCAATACTTTGCTCAATAATTTGAAAATACTTGGAAAGTCTTATGATAATGAGGATATAAACACCAAGTTCATGAGATCTCTCTCACCAAGTTGGGATCCAAAGACAACAGCAATAAGAGAGATGCATGACTTGGACATACTCACACTGGACAGGCTCTACGAGAATTTAAAGACCTATGAACTTGAAGTAGAGCAACGACAACGCATGCATGGCAAGGATAGAGGAGCTGCGTTGATGGTTGAGACAAGCAAGTCTCAAGAGAAGCTTAATGTGGAATCTTTTGATGCTAGCTAGACTGATCAAGAAGATGAACTGGATTCTGATGATGACATGGAAGAATTCATGGCATTTATGGTCAAACAGTTCAAGAAATTTAGAGCAAGCAGGAAAGGAAGAAAATCGTCAAGGAAACCTAACCCTAGACGTGAAGGTCAAAAAGTCACCTTCGACTTAAAAAAGATAAGATGCTACAACTGTGATGGGTTAGGGCACTTTGCCAATGACTGCACGAAGCCTAGATCTAGTGATAGATCTAAGGATGAAAAATCAAGGAAAGACTTTGCTGACAAGAAAGCTAAATCCAAGAGCAAAGCCTTGATTACTGAGGGAAAAGATTGGATTGACAGCGACTCTGCTGAAGAAGTTGTCAACTTTGCCTTGGCTACAATGGAATATTTGCCAACAAATTCCTTAACCACTCAACTTCTGTACCTGCCAATTCTAAAGTAATAAATTTAGATTCTATTGTAGATTTAGCATTACAAGTTTGTTTACCAGATTTAAATGAAACACGCCTTGACCTAAAGTAAACAAATAAGCACTTGTGGGGTTTGTCTCATCATTATCACATACCCAATTAGCATCACAATATCCTTCGAGAATATTAGGATAACTAGAAAAATGTATACCTACATTATATGTCCCTTTCAAATACCTCATAAGTCATGACAATGCATTCCAATGATCTTGTGAAGAATTATGTATATATCTGCTAAGTCTACTAATGACATGCTATATCATAACGAGTATTATTCATTAAATATATCACATTTCCAATAATCTTGGCATATTCAATTTGTGCTATACTCTTGCATTTATTTTTCTTTAAGTGTACACCAGAATCATGTGGCGTTCCCAAAGGTTCTTCATCAAAAAAGTTCAATTTCTTTAGCATATTTTTAATATAATGAGACAGAGACATAACTAACCCACATTCACATCTATTAACTTTCATGCCAAGAATCAAATCAGCTTCTCCTAAATCTTTCATGTCAATTTTAGAAGATAAAAATTGTTTAGTATTTTTCACAACTTTCTCATCTATGCCAAAAATTAACATGTCATCCACATATAAATAAATAATCACACTATAATTTCCATTAATTATACTATAAACACAATTATTAGATTCATTAGCCACGAATATATTTGAAAGCATAGTTCTATTAAATTTTTTATACCATCGTTTTGGGGTTTGTTTCAAGCCATACAAGAATTTAACTAATCTACGCACTTTGTGTTCTTCACCGGTAACTACAAATCCTTCTGGTTGAGAAATATATATTTCTTCATTTATCTCTCCATTTAAGAAAATAATTTTAACGCCCATTTGGTGAATTACCGACTTATAGATGGATGCTAAAGCAATTAAAACACACATAGCTGCAACTTTTGTTGTTGGTGAATGAGTGTCAAAATAATCGAACCCTTCTTTTTGAGTGAATCCTTTGGCCAGTAACCTTGGTTTAAATTTCTCTATTGACCTATCAGCCATCATTTCTTTTTAAAAACCCATTTATAGCTAATAGTTTACATTCTCTGGTTAACTCAACTAGTTCCCATGTACCATTCGACATGACAGACTCTAGTTCACTATTAATAACATCTTTCTGGAAAGTTGCATCAACTAATTTCATCGCTTCTTCATAAGTTTTAGGGTCATATTCCATTACAAATACTTTTATAAAATCAGGGCCCAAGGTTTTTTTCGAAACACTGCCTTTTGCCTCTAGTAGGTACATAGTAGGTTCTCTTTCCTTTCTTTGAGAATGGACATTTAAGGAAGGATTACCCCAATCTTTAATTTTCTTAGGAAAAATATTCTCAAAACACTCTGCATCCTTTGTTTCCAAAATAGCATGATTTTGATAATTATTAGTATTGTCTCTAATTACCAAGAATCTATAGGCAACACTATTCAAAGCATATCCAATAAAAATGAAATCCATTGTCTTTGGTACAATTTTATTTCTTTTGAATTCTAGTATAGCCACATTAGCTAAACACCCCCACACTGTAAGATATCCCAAGTTTAGTGCATGTTTTTTTTTTCTATAAGTGGTATGGTGTCACTTCTAATCTTTTGCGTGGAACTCTATTTAAAATATGATTAGCGGATAAACAAGTTTCCCCCACATGTAAGAAGGTAAACCAGAACTAATTAGCATGGCATTGATCATATGTTTAGGTATTCGATTTTTTCTCTCCGCAATCCCATTGGACCGTGGAAAATAAGATGGAGAAGTCTCATGTATTATACCATGTAATTCACAAAATTTACTAAGACTTCAGGTATCGTATTCACCACCTCAATCGAACTTTAGTCTTTTGATTTTTCTTTCTTACTTTCAACATCTGTTTTATATTTAATAAATATTTGTTCAGCTTCATCCTTAGAGGGAAGAAGATAGACTTTTGTATATCTAGAACAATCATCCATGAAAGAAATATAATATTTTTTTACCACCTGTTAGGTTTATAGCATTTGATGATAATGGATATACTTAGAATATTTAGATTTTCAAATGTACAATAACTGTTGATGTGTAACAGTTATATTTTTGTAGCTGGTAGTTTACTCTCAGGTTGTTATAAATTATTATTATAAGAGAGTAAGATAAAATGTATTATAAGAGACTACTAGGACTTCATTGGAGAGTTCAACAAAGTTTGAGATTATGTTTAGTCTATTAGAAACTAATTGTTAGAGACCAAAAATGTGCTGAAGTTAGTTAAGCCTATCGGAGACTAAGCATTATGCTATCAAAGACTATTGTTGAAGTTGTAAGAGACTAAAGTGAAGTTACTGTCTGATGCAGTGAAGAGTTCTAATTCAAATAGAAGTTTGATTCAGCACGAACAAAGAAGCTATGTTAAAGACGGAGTTGGTGTAAGGATGAACCAGAAGAGTTTCTATTGGATTAGTATTCTTAGTCAAATTGAAAATTGTAGAAAGATTGTCTAATAGAATTAAAAGCTATAACTTTGATTATAGAATATATACGAGAAATTACAAAGTATAAAAGCTGTATGATTCATTGATTTTATTCATTCAGTAGATATATTTTAGTTGACAATCGACTTGTGATTGTTAGTGTTTGTAATCAGTTGTTAATCAATAAAAACAATTGTTTATAAATTTATCTTGTACTTTATATTTCGCAAGTTTAATTACTTTAAAGAACAAGAACTAGAAATAGTTTCAAGAACTTGTATTCAACCCCACTTCTACAAGTTCTAGGTCATCTATTTGGGACAACAAGTGGTATCAGAGTTTTAACTTAAATCAAAAGATCCAAAGATGGCCAACAATAAAGGAAATAACTTCAATCTAATGAACTGTGTTGGGAATCAAGATGGTGGAACCAAAAATCCAATACAAAAAAGACAGGAATATCCTATCTGGAAATAAAAGATATACATGCACTTGAGGGCTACTGATCCTAATTATATTGATAGAATTGAAAAGGGTTCATATTAGCCAAGAAAATTTGTATCTGCAAAGACCGTGGATGGAACGTTGATAGCTGAGCACTTTGACCTTGCACCTGAGAGTGACTATACTACTAAAGACAAGTTACAAGTGTTAAAGGGTTCTAAGGCGATGAACATACTCTACAATGGATTGGATAAAAATATGTTCACAAGTATAATCAACTACATTACATCAAAGCAAATCTAGGATACCATCAAGGTTCTATGTGAGAGGACAAATCAAGTACGAAATAATAAAATGTCATTGTTAACTCAATAATATGCATTCTTTCAAGCAAAGCCTGATGAGTCAATAACATCATATATATATATGTTAAATTTAATGCTTTGTTGAATGACCTAAGAATTCTTGGAAAGTCATATGAAAATGAAGATGTCAATACCAAATTCATTAGGGCTCTTCCACCAAGTTGGGATCCTAAAACAACTGCTATAAGGGAAGCTCATGATATGGAAACTCTCACATTTGATAGACTCTATAGAAACCTGAAAACATATGAACTAGAAGTAGAGCAAAGGCAAAAGATGTATGGCAAGGACAAGGGAGTTGCATTGATGGTTCAGACTAAGAAGTCTCATGAACTAAATGATGAAACCTATCTTACAAGTTTTGATGAAAAAAAACCTAAATCTGACACTGATGAAGACATGGAGGAATTTATAGCATTCATGGTGAAACAGTTCAAGAAATTTAGAGCTGGTAGGAATGGGAGAAAGTCATAGAGAAAACCTAACTTAAAGAGAGAAGGTCAAACTGTGACCTTTGACAAGAAGAAAATCAGATGTTATAACTGTGATGAGTTAGGGTACTTTGCTAATGAGGAAAAGAAGCCTATATCAACTGAAAGATCTAAGGATGACAAATATGGGAAATCCAAGAATGACCTTGCTGACAAGAAATATAAATAAGTGCAAGGCTTTGAATAGTGAAGGCATAGATTGGGTTGACAGTGATTCTGATGAAGAGATTGTCAACTTTGCCTTGATGACTCAAACTGAAGAGACAAATGATTCTCCTAAGGTATGTGATGCAACTTTGTTTTCCCAGTGAGATGCTGAGAACTTGTAGAAGGGGGGCTTGAATACAAGTTCTTTGAACACTTTTCAAATTTCTTGTTCTTTAAGAAATTAAACTTTCTTGTGGAATATAAAGAACAAAAACTCAAATCAATTTATAAACAATTGCTATATTGATTTCACAACTGATTACAAATTCTAACAATCATAATAAATATGATCATCAGCTTCTTTTCTATTCTGTATAGGAAAAGATACAAACTATGAAAAACCTATACAGCTTCAAATTTACAATTCTCTGTAAACCTAATTACAGCTTCTCTAACAACTGAATCACCATTTACTCAGTTCCTATTCTAAATCAAAATTGATTCAACTTCCTTATTCGAATCAAATACAATCTTTCCTTTTTTATTAGGAAGAGATTTCTGGTTAGTTTCCTTACCAGCTACGTCTTCAATAATATCTTGCTTTACGTGGAAGACATTCCTTTTTAATTCGAACTCTATATCTTTCAGGAAATAAATCACGATTAGTCCCTGATGCTTCATCTTTAGTCTCTGATGACGTCATTATTAGTCTCTAGTGCATTTAGTCCCTGATGACGTCAGCTTGTGTAGTCTCCGATAGAATTATTTAGTCTCTGACGCGTTAAGGCTTAGTCTCCGATGACGTCAGCTTAGTCTCTGATGCTTTTAACCTTAGTCTCCGATTACGTATGCTTCAGTCTCCGACTCCTTTAGACTTAGTCTCTGATGACGTAAGCCTTAGTCTCCGACAGGCAAAACTAGTCTCCGATAGATAAAAAATCTTTAGTCTCTTACCAGTTTTCCTAGTCTCCGACAAGCCTTTATGTGAACTCCAACGAATCAAATACACACTTCGACTTTCTAAAGCTTCGATACACCATTCCAGCAATTACTTACAAATAAGAAATAATTATATCTCTTTACAAAGAATGAATAAATTACAAACAAAGAGATAACTGCTAGCTACAAAACTTCAGTGTTACTAATTAACACTTTCTATACATTTGTACTCTAAGTAATCTAAAGACAATCATCATCAAATGTTCTAAAACCTAACAAACTTAGAACTTTAATGTCTCTTATTGATACATCTAGTATAGATTGCATACAAAAAGACATGTCTAATTTGCATGTTAGTTTTAGATCACTAACTGATACGTCAAATTTACGTACCTAGGGTTAGGGTTGCAGAATACCATAATACTGTTGAAGAACTTTAACCATGAATTTAATGCCCTTCTCTACCTACAAAAGAAAATCTTCCAAGAACCATGGGGTTCAGCCCTTTGGAAGACCCTCGGGTGTGTTTGTTAGCTTAAGCTTTAGTAGTAATAAGCAAATATTGTATGGAAAATAACAGTGTACCGCCTGGTCATGTGTTGTCTAGCCTATATTTATACACATCTTGGGTCATCGAGTCCTTCTTGGATTATGATATCGAGTCCTTCTTGGATTATGATTTTGTGGTTCAAGAGGTTTTCACCTCTGTTTATAACATCCTTTGGATAGGGACTCAAAAAGGGATCTTTATCCATTTATTATATCTGCCCTATCTTAAGTTCATTGAATGTGGACCCATTTGTGGTTATGGGTTTCTTGGGTGCCATTATGATGGTCCATTAATACTTAACTTAGCATTTATTAATTTTAGGGCTCTTAATTTTGACCCATATCACTTGCCCCCTAATTTTTGATTATCAGCTTTCTGAAATGAAAATACTCTTTTTTTTTTTTAGCGACGACAAGCCTTCCTCGTTAACTTTGGGGTACCTCCAAAGTTATCGGGCCAACTATGCCATTCAACGATAAAATTTACCCCACCAGCTTACGGAATTACCGAGGCAAATTGGCAATAACGCCGCTAGATTTTACCCTGCCAACTTACGGAACTACCAGGGCAAATTGGCAATAACGCCGTTAGATTTTACCCCACCAACTTAGGGAATTACCGGGGAAAATTGGGGACGCCGTTAGATTTTACCTTGCCAACTTAGGGAATTATCGGGGCAAATTGGCGATGACATCGCTAGATTTTACCCCGCCAACTTAGGGAAATTACTAGGGCAAATTGGCGATGACGTCGCTAGATTTTACCCCGCCAACTTATGGAATTACCGGGGTAAATTGGAGATGACGTCCCTACAGTTTGCCCCACTAACTATCTAATTTATCATAGCAAATTGGCGATGACGTCCACGTATGTGTTCTTTCGATGGGCTTATCATTTTTGTGGCCCATCTCAGGATTTTTTGGATTCTAGTGGTCGAATAATCTTGTTCGTTGGATTAAACAACTCAAATGGTCGAATTCCTTTCTTTTGTGTGGCTATATATTTCCCTCAAGGGGTAAGTATTTTTCACTCTTTACTTCTGAAAATTACTCTATTATAAGTTATTACTCACTCTCTTCCTTTAGGCAATTTTTGGCAACCAGTTACCATCATCAGGCAATTTCTGATCTACTCCTGCCACCATAAGGCAATTTCCATCAAGCCTTTGCTACCACATTCAAACAGTGTTCTTCAATTTATCCTTCAAGTTCTTCATACCCTTACTTTTCGATCGACATGGATTCAGATAATTCTACTGAATCTGTTTATTCTCCAATTTCCACTTCTGATATTCCTTTTGTCGATCCTCTAGACACTATTGTCCCCGTTTGGGCTTTGGAAGGCCCATCCTCGGCCCAAAAGGGGTATATAACCCAATCCACTTCTTCTAGGCCCAGTGGGCCTGGTGTTGAGCACGTTATTAATGCTCAACGCCGTGGGTCGGCCCCCGATGTTGCGGATACAGCCAGAGATGAGATCCCAAGTAATCATAATTTTAATGCTTACAAAAATATTTCTTCTATGATTTCCAAATCCAAACTTCATAAATATGCCCTTCATCATTGTATATGTGCCCCCTATTCCCTTAGACTACCAATTGAAGCCGACAGAGCATGTAATGTAGGCACCGACTTGTGCATTTTTTATGATTGCATGGAGGCCGAGCTCCGATTCCCTCTACATGAGTTTATTCCTCGACTACTTAGGAGCTACCCTATCGACCTAAGCCAAGTTACCCCGAATGGATGGCGAGTAGTCTATGCCTTTTTGCTTAGGTGCGTACCCCCTCGGTGCGAGTTTTCAGACATATGTTTCAACTAAGACACACGGGGTGTAACAATGTTGGTTGGGTGTACTTCCAACACCGTAGCTTAGTCTTTAAGCTTTATAATACTGCGACCTTGAAAGATTCTGTCGCTAACTGGAAAACCAAGTTTTATTATCTTCATTGGGAAGGGGGTAATTGGACTGATATTCTGCCCCCAAAATGGAATATCGTACATAGCGATAAAGTGAACTGGTCAGTTTTGGATTTCGAGAAGGCAACTGCCAAGGAATTGGCGGCTGACGGGGCTGACGAGGATAATGTACAGGATCTCTTGTTAGAGAAGAATCTCATTAGATGGGGTCTCAACCTTGCAAAAGGCCAAAGTATTCTCTTATTCTTGACTTGGCAGTATTATTGTCTAGTTCATGTTTTTTGCTTTTATAATCAAAACTTAACTTACGTTATCATTTTCCTCAGGTTTAGAGCGGGCCAAGGCCATGGCTTCCAGGAAGGCAAAGAGTAGAAAATCGGCTCAGAAAAGGCATCGAGGGGAGGAATGCCCCCCTTCTGATCAACAAGGGGGGACGATTCCTCCCTTTGAGCCTATTAATGTCGAGGCAGAGGCAGAAACTGCCCCTTCTCATGCCTCTGAGCCTACGGACAATCTTCCTCCTATTCCAAAGAAACATAAAGGAGGTGCAGCAGGTCCCAAGAGGGAGGTGCCCATCTTCACCAACCCGCAAGATCCTTTTCTACCAGGGTGGCCCCTTTCTCGGGGTGATACTATCCTCGAGGAACGTGCTCCTGCTAAAGAATTTCTGGTAGGATCGGTGCCTCCTGTGGACAAAGAGATCTCCAAGGAGGCTTCCCTTCCAACCCTTGTGTCAAATTTTGCTCATACATATGTTATGGTAAGTATTTTTCCTTGCAGATCTTGGTCATTTATTAGTTGGGTTGTGACTAACTTTTTGATCCTTCTTTTGAATTACAACTTCATGTATACGCTGCCGAGCTTACTACTCCTGCCGAAAAGCAGTGGGAGAAGCTTGGTAAACTGGAAAACGACCTTGCAGAAAGGGAGCACCGGTTGAGTATTGCACAAGATGAGGTGCGTTCCTACTGCTCTGCAAAGGAGGGTTTAGAGAAAAAGATAGAGATGTCTAAAGAACTCAATGACTCTCTTATTGCCACCAACCTTTTTCTCGATTCCCAAGTTCACGGACTGAGGGATGAGCTTGAAAGAGTCAAGGATGAACTGAAGAGGGCCCCTGCTGATGCTGTTGAGAAATATAAGGCCTCTGCCCAATTTCAAACAGATGCAGAAGAAGTTTGTCTCGACGCAGAGTACAAGATTATGCTAGGCGGCTACCACCTTTGTACTGAAAAGGTGCTCTCCCTTTATCTAGATGTAGATCGTGAGGCTATAATGGAGGAGGCAAAGAAGAAGATGATGCTGGCACGCCACCGGCATGCAGAGAGACTTGGGGTCCCTCTTGAGCAGATTCCCTCAGAGGTTACTGACAGTGAGGATGAGGAAGAAGAGGAAAGGGAAGCCTCCCAATGTGATGACCTTGGTACCTCTTGGCCTTCTAAGGTCTGAAGCTAGTACGATCCTAGCCTTAATACCTTTTTGACTCGGTATGGTCCTTCCCAATTGGGAGTTAACTTGCCAGCAGTGGCTCTTGGATTTGATATTTCCATTCTTTGGAGTACTAGGTCACCTTGCCTGAAGGCTCTTCCTTTCACCCTTAGGTTGTAGAATTCGGCCACGACTTTCTTATGTTCCTCAATTTTTTGCTGAGCCTTATCTCTAACATGCTCTATTAAATCCAATCCGGCCCACAGACCCTCGCCATTTCCTTGTTCATTAAAATCAATGATCCTTATTGAAGGTAATCCCGCCTCTAGGGGGATAACTGCTTCTGTACCATACACAAGATTAAACGGTGTCTCCCCTGTTGTGACCTTGCAAGTAGTTAGATAAGCCCAGACAGTATGTAATTCTTCCATAGAAGCTCCTTTGCCTTCCTCCAGTCTCTTTTTTATTCCATCAACAATAATTCAATTTGTTACCTTTACTTGACCATTTGCTTGGGGGTGGCCAACTAAAGTGAACCTCTGCTGAATGTTGAGGTTTTGGCAGAAAGCCTTGAATCGCGTTTCTTCGAATTGCGTCCCGTTATCTATGATAATGACTGGTGGTAGGCCAAATCGACATATAATCGATTCCCATAAGAACTTTTCTGCCTTTTGTGCAGTTTGCGCAGCCAGGGCTTCAGCCTCAACCCACTTAGAAAAGTAGTCTATGACCACAATTAAATACTTCCGCTGACCTGTCCCAACGGGGAGTGTCCGACAAAGTCAATTCTCCATATTGAAAAAGGGATAGGAGCACTAATTGAAGAGAGGAGCTCAGCGGGCTGCCTAACCACCGGTGCAAACTTTTGACACCTATCACACTTTTTGGCAAAATCAATTACCTCTTGTTGTATCCCCAACCAATAGTAACCCTGTCTCATTATTTTATAGGCTAAAGCTCTTCCACCCAAGTGTTGTCCACATACCTCGAAGTGAACTTCTTGAAGAGTCGATAAAGCTTCTGGTGGTGCGAGACACCTGAGATATGGTAGAACAAAGGACCTTTTGTACAATATATCGTTAATTAGGGTATATCGAGCTGACCTCATACGGATTTTTCTCGCCTCAATAGGGTCTTCAGGCAGGATACCTTCTTTAAGATACTGAATGATTGGGGTCATCTAACAAATCTCCTGTACGATTGGGGCAACCAACCTTACCTCTATGGTAGGCGTTTCAACCTCTTCCACGTACACACCATTCACATATTCTCTGAGGTTCCCACTGGCGAATTTCGATAAGGCATCTGCCCTTTCATTTTGCTCTCTCGGGACGTGATGGATACCACACTTTTCAAAAGTGGTTATCATGGCCCTCACTAAGGTCAAATATTTGGCCATCTTCATGTCTTTGGCTTCATACTCCCCTTTCACGTGTTTAACTATTAATTGAGAATCGGTATATACCTGTAAATTTTGTACCCCTAACGCCTTTGCCAAGTTTAGTCCTGCCATCAAGGCTTCGTATTCGACTTCATTATTTGTGGCATGAAACTTAAAAGAGAGGGCATATTTCACTTCAAATCCCTCAAGGCTAATAAGGATTAACCCTGCACCACTACCCTTTGCGTTAGAGGCTCCATCAACATACAAGCGCCATTCTTCCATTTACTCATTTTCTACTCTCTCGACATCCTCATCCTTATCAGTTGGGAGGGTGCATTCAACAATGAAATCTGCTAGAGCCTGGGCTCTAATGGCCGCACGCAGCTTGTAGGTGATGTCGAACTCTCCCAGTTCCACAGCCCAATTAATCATTCTACCACTTGCCCGAGGACCATACATTACTTTTCTCAAAGGTTGGTCAGTGAGCACAATCACTGAGTGAGATTGGAAATAAGGCCTCAATTTGCGAGCAGCTGTTATCAAAGCCAACACAAATTTTTCTACCCTTTGATACCTAATTTCAGCGCCATGCAAGACCTTACTTATGTAGTACACAGGCCTCTGGATAGCTTCCCTGTCACTGATTAACACTGAACTAACCACAACTTCTGATACAACCAGATATACATATAAAACCTCCCCTTCTTCTAGTTTAGTTAAAAGTGGAGGGGAAGTTAGGTATTCCTTTAATTTTTCAAAGGACTCTTAGCATTCTGGTGTCCATTGGAAATTCTTAGCTTTTTTAAGAGCATTGAAGAAAGGATGACACCTATCTCCTGACCTTGACATGAATCTTCCCAATGTAGCTATCCTTCCTATTAGCCTCTGAACGTCTTCTATAGTCTTTGGGGGTCTCATTTCCAAGACTGCTTTAATCTTGTCCGGATTGGCTTCTATGCCTCTTTGTGAGACCATCAATCCCAAGAACTTACCGGAAGCTACACCAAAGGCACACTTAGAGGGATTCAACTTCATATTATATTTTTTAAGGATGCTAAAGGACATGGCCAAGTCGACCACATGATTTTCCTGCTTCAAGCTTTTAACCAGCATGTCGTCTACATAAACTACCATATTCTTCCCTATATGGGCTTAAAGAGCTTATTGACCAATCTCTGGTAGGTAAAACCAGCATTCTTCAAGCCAAAAGGCATAACAATATAGCAGTATAGTCCTTGGTCCGTGACAAAAGATACCTTCGGGACGTCATCTGGGTCCATACGTATTTGATTGTATCCGCTGAATGCATCCATAAAACTCAAAAGCTCGTGCCCAGCTGTAGCATCTATTAGGAGATCAATCCTTGGGAGTGGATAACAATCCTTTAGGCAGGCATCAATTAGATAAGTAAAATCAATACAGATCCTCCAATTTCCATTAGCCTTCTTTACCTTTACGGGGTTAGCCAACCATTTTGGGTAAAAGATCTCATCTATAAACTTTGCCCCCAACAACTTTTCTACCTCGTTTTTAATTACCTCTTGTCTTTCTGGGGCAAATGTTCTTTTCTTCTGTTTAATAGGCCTCCTTCAAGGATCCACATTTAGCCTATGAGTGATGACCTCTGGATCTATCCCAGGCATATTCAGTGCCAACCATGCAAATACATCTAGGTTCTTCCTTAAGAAGGAAATGAGTTGCTCCTTTATTTCCAAGTTTAATTGGGAACCCACATAGGTTACTTTCTCAGGATCGATATCACTAAGGGACACCTTTTCCAGCTCTAGAGTCAAGGGTTTCTATGGGCATTACCTGTTTCCCATTTCCGCCAATTTTTAATGCCATCAAGTAACATGTGCGGGCTTGCTTTTGGTCGGCCTTGATTACCGCCACTCCCTTTGGAGTTAGAAACTTCACCTTCAAGTGGAGAGTAGAAGGAATGGCTTTAAATTGGTTTAGTGTTGTCCTTCCGAGGATAACATTGTATGAGGAGGGTGCCTTTACTACAAGAAAGTTCACCATCATAGTCACGTGTTTAGGTTCTTCCCCCATTGTGACGGGTAGCAAAATAGAACCTTCTATCTTAGTTTCTACCCCAGTGAAACCATATAGCAGGAGATGGGGTGAGTTGAGCTTCATCAAATCCCATATCTTTGAAGGCTTGATAATACAACACATCAACACTACTACCGTTATCAACTAGCACCCTTCTCACAAGGAAATTTGCAACTGTCACCTTAATGACTAAAGGATCGTCATATGGAAATTTTATTCCCTTAAGATCTTCATCTCCAAATGTTATTGACATGTCCATCTTAACTCTTTTTAGGGGAGCTTCGATGGACATGACCTCCCGAACATACGCTTTCTTTGATGAGTTTGATAGACCCCCAACCGTTGATCCCCTAGATATTACATTTATCACCCCTCGTCGAGTCTGATTTCCACGCTCTTGATTTTGCGGCTGTTCTCGCCTTTCTCTCTCCCTTTCTTTTCGAAGCTCAGGGTGTTCTCTTTGTACATACTAGGTCAACTGTCCTTTCCTTATAAGAAATTCTATTTCATCCTTTAACTGCTTGCAGTCATTGGTATCGTGACCGTGATCCTTATGGAATTGGTAATATTGAGAAGGGTCTCTTTTTGAAGGATCGGTCCTCAATGGCTTTGGCCACCAAACATACGGCTCTGAGGCAATCTCCATCAATATTTGGCTTCGTGACTGGGTTAACGTGGTATACTTATTGAACCTTTGGCTTATGATTTTCTTTGGGAAAGAGGTTTCCCCTTTAACTCTTTTTGTTAATTCCGGAATCTTTACTTCCTCCATTCTTCGCTTCTTATCATCCTTCTTTCCTACTTCTCGGACAAAGGACTCCTCTACCACTATATACTTTCCAGCTCGGCCTTGTAGTTCATTCATGGAAGTAGGAGGCTTCTTAGCTAAACTCATTTTTAGATGTTCATTGGTCGTCCCATTGGTTAATGCCACAATGGTGATAGATTGATCTAGATTCGGGACTTTTAAGGCTTCTTTAGTAAATCGAGAGACGTAGTCCCTAAGGCTCTCTCCTTCTCTTTGTCATACATTCATTAAGGAGGTTGAGCTTTTCCCATGCATCTTTCCCCCGATAAATTGTTTGACAAATAATTGAGCGATTTGAGGGAAAGAGTTAATGGATGTCGGAGGGAACTGCCTGTACCATTCCTGACTCGGCCCTTTCAACGTTTGCGGAAACACTTTAGATTTAATAGCGTCCGACGGATTCATGAGTAAAAGTGTTGCCTCAAATTGTTGTACATAACTAGTGGGATCGCCCATGCCGTCATATTTTTCTACCATAGGCATCTTAAAACTATCTGGGAGTGGTTCATCCATAATAACTTTAACAAAAGGTGGGGCAACTGCCCTGTAAATTACTGCAGGTGCAGTCGCAGGTTGAGCGAAGATACCTATTTCGGGGACAACCATGGGCTCACGATATCCCTGATTTGCTAGTCTCTGCTCCAACCGGCGTTGCACTTCTCTTTCTATGGTTTCCTCAAAATCGTTACCCTGTTGAGGTCGGGAATTTATTGAGGGTTCCCTCTCGCAGTCCCTTTCGTACTCCTCGACTCTGTTCTGCAACTGCATAAGACTCGCCCTAAGATCCTTATATCTTTCTGGGAGTGGCTGGCTTCTACGCTCTTCTCTTCTAGGGAGCCTTCCCCTCAGATCTTCCTGAGGAGTAGGGTCCCGACCGGTTGATCTCCTTCTTATCATACTGTGGCGCAGATCTGGCGGATGTCTACGTTCGTTGTCCTCATATTCAGAATCGGCATCATAGGGACCACTATGGGTCCTCTGTGCTTCCCTGGTAAGGTTTCTTTGTGTTCCTCTCAGGGATCTTCCCTAGTGCTCTATCTCCTCCTGTGCTGGATGAGAGTTAATTCTCTCCCCACCTTGGTTTAGTTGTATTTCTTGCTCTTAGAGGGGAGGCATACCCAGCTGTCTTTCTAGAAGAGATACACCTTCTCTTTCATGAGCAATTGATCGAGTATTCACCATGACTTTTTGCTGGTTTCCCATAGACGGCGCCAATCTGATACGTCAAATTTACGTACCTAGTGTTAGGGTTGCGGAATACCCTAATACCGTTGAAGAACTTTAATCGCAAATTTAATGCCCTTCTCTACCTGCAAAAGAAAATCTTCCAAGACCGTGGGCTTCAGCTCTTTGGAAGACCCTTGGGTATGTTTGTTAGTTGAAGCTTTAGTAGTAATAAGCAAATATTGTATGCAAAATAACAGCGTACCTGGTCATGTGTTGTCTAGCCTATATTTATACACATCTTGGGTCATCGAGTCCTTCTTGGATTATGATATCGAGTCCTTCTTGGATTATGATTTTGTGGTGCAGGAGGTTTTCACCTCTATTTATAACATCCTTTGGACAAAGACTCAAAAAGGGATCTTTATCCATTTATTATATCTGCCCTATCTTAGGTTCATTGAATGTGGACCCATTCGTGGTTATGGGTTTCTTGGGTGCCATTATGATGGTCCATTAATACTTAACTTAGCATTTATTAATTTTAGGGCTCTTAATTTTGACCCATATCACTAACCATTGAACATACCAGGATTAAAGAGTCACATGACCAACTCTCAAAAAGGAATAAATTTCTTGAAGAGAGATTATCACAATTTGATATTATAAAGTCTAAGCTAGATAAAGCTCATCATATGATTGATGCTTTGAAAAAGAGAGAATACTACTTAGCTGAACAACTTGAATAGAACAGGCTAAGATAAAACAATGGAAGAAATCCTCTAAGATACTGTCAGATCTGGTAGGTAGTCAAATGATAGATCAAAAATTTGGTCTAGGTTATGATGAATGCCTAGGAAAGAAACCAGTAGTGGAAGAGAATGGAGAAATTGCTAGCTTCATGACTCATAAGACAATTCCCATTAAAAGGATTAATTTTGTCTCACATATTAATAAACCTAAGTTCATCAATACACAAAAGCAACTTATCACTGCTCCTCCCAAGAAAGAACAAAATTCAGTGAATGTTGATAAAAAGAGTCCTTCTAAGAGATTGAACATAGGTTTTATGATAAATACTCAACTGAACAAGAGACTAGAGAAATTGGCAGAGTCTAAGAAAGATATACCATTAGAGACTAACAATGGTAAAAAAAATAGGAATGAAAATAATAGGCATTAATAAATATAGTAATTATGCTAGAATGCCTGATGCTCCTAGGAAGACTTGTCACATATGTGGTAACCCTAATCACATTGCTATACATCGTAGGAGTAAAAATAGAGTTCCTAAGGAAGAGACTAAGCCAACAAAGATAATTAAACCTAGATAACCTTTATACAAGTCTAATCATCTTTGTGAATACTATGGTGGTGCTAATCTTGGCAGTCTCTCCCATCCTATTAAAAGTCACAATTTTTAAAAGACATTCAATTCTATCAGAGTCTAGTCTTGAATCCAAAACTAGTGAGAAAGGTCCCAAGAAAGTTTGGGTCCCGAAGAAGTTTGGGCCTCGAATCTCCCATGTAGACTTGATCTTCTCCTTCCATTGGTGTGTAGCTGCTGAAGTATGAACGGTTTGCCCAAATGTGTTTTGTTGCGCCTGAGTGTACTATCCAAGCATTGCCATTATCCACCATGTTTACTTATGTCACCACAACAACAATTTTATCTTCAACAGTCTCCACAATGTTGGCCCTATGTGGTGTGTTGTTGTTTCGTCCTTTCCTATGGCGACACTATGATGCAAAATGACCTGCAATTCCATAAACAAAAAATATTGATAGGCATAATGTTGATAATGATGATGAAGTAATTATTCTTTAGTTCATTTAATAACTGTGCACTTGTAAATACTCAAGGTTGTTGTTCATAAACCTTAGTATATTTGCACAAATAGGTATTCACTGATAGACAACTTAGTCTGTCAAGCTGATATTGCACTAGGAAAGTCATCAATGGATATTGCTAAGGACATGTTAGTTTCAGGATATGTCTCATTTTACATAACGTTCAAGTTTTCCGCACATAAGACATTCTTGAAAAAGCCAACAAATTATCAATGATCAAAGATGTAAGTGTACAAAAAGGCATCAGGGAACAGCTTGACCGTCAGAGGATACCATCAGGGGATAGCTTGACTATCAGGGGATATCTTCAATGGATAACTTGACTATCAACGAATACCATCAGGGGATAGCTTGACTGTCACGGGATACCATTAGGGGATAACTTGATTGCCAACGGATATCATCAGTGGATGATAACTTAACTGTCAGTGGATATCATCAAGGGATAGCTTGACTATTAGGGGATAGCCTAAACACAATATCAATGGATAACATCAGCGAATAACATTGGGTCTTAACATCAGGGGATCAAGAAGCATTGATCTAATTCTACACCACGGATTAACATTAGTCGATAGTGAAGCACTGATCAAGTCTACATAGGGGCTTGTCATCAGGGGGCCCAGAAGCATTGATCAAATCAACATCAGGGCTTGTCATCGGGGGATAGTTAAGATCTAATCCACACGTCACCAGGGATTAAGAAATATGCACTGAAACTTTGCATAGAAGCAAGGGGTATATCTGGGAAGATATTCCTTGAAATATGGTGGTCCAATAACAACCTTCAAACTAGAAACACATGTAGAATAGACACTGAAATAGAAGCAACTTTAGCTAATAGAAGTCTGACACGTATTTCTGGAAGGACAATGACAGGACATATTGAGGCTACATTGAAAAAGAATCATGACAAGCACATGGGCTCTATCTCTGATTTCCTATATATGTAATGGTTGTTACACACTACCACATAAAATAGATGAGAGAGAGAAATACAAGATATAGAAAAACTTAGAAATATCTCTATCATTATCATACACTAGAAAAAGAAGCTTTCTAATAGTCCTTGAGAGAAATATTTAGAGAGAAATTTTAGCTAATGTGTGAAATAAGAAGCTGTATTGACTTACATATTTTAGTTGTTTAATCACTTTGTGATTATACAGATTCCCAAAAATACCCAAGTTATAATACAACTATTTTAACTTGCATCTTAGTCTATTCATTTTAAATAATTGTACTATTTTTCAGAGTTCATCCTCATCAGAGGATAAACTTGTAGCTATTCAAGTTTTCGTGCTAAGAGTTTTAAAGAGAAAAAAAGGTGTGGTGTTTGTATTCAATCCCCCCCTTCTACAAACACGTTAACTTCTTTTGTTCCAACACAAGCACCTTTTAGTTTAGTTTGTTTAAACTTGTTAATGTTAGATTTTGGCCCATGAGTAGGATGCTTAGGCCCTCTTCTGAAATTGTTCTTCTTATTCCATTGTTGCTTTCTCGATTTTTTCTTTACCAGGTTTGCCTTTGATTGCAGTTTCTTGGCCTTGGCTTCCTTATCCATCTTTCAATTCTTTTCCCTAATCCGTATGTGCACTATCAGCTCCTCAAGGGTGAAGTCTTTCCTATTGTGCTTCATATTATTCTTGTAGTCCTTCCACGACTCTGGTAATTTCTCAATTAAGGAGCCTACAACAAAGACATCAAGTAACTTAATTCTTCATTGCACAGCTCAGCAACTACGAGATGAAATTCATGTATTTGAGCTAAAACTTCCTTCTCCTCATCCATGTTGAAATGCAGAAAGTTTCCAATTTCATACTTCTTGATCCCACCATCTTTAACCAAATATTTTGTGTTCAAGGCTTCCTAGATGTCACAGGCTGACTTGTAAGAACTATATACATCAAATAGTTCATTTGCCAATGAATATAGATTTACAGTTCTGCAAACCTTTTCAGTAGAATCCCATTTCCTTACTTCAGTTTGATAGGTTTGTAATTCAGTGTCGTCGGCTTCTGATGAGGGATCAATATGTGACAACCCCAAAATCCCACATAGGATTTAGGCACCATCAATAGAAGGAAAATAGACAATAACACATCCATCAACATTAATACACTAAAGTACTAATAGTACATCCTTACAAAATTCAGAGTATAAATCTTGCAGCGAAACCTAATCTATTACAACAACTATAACTATCATCCTTGGGTGCTCCTTATAAGCTAATCAATTCATTCCCCTCCTTTGTTGTCATGGTACAACGTCTAACTCAGGTCTTAAAAATCATGAACTAAACAAGAATGAGCAATTTACGCTTACCAAATATATAAAGGAAAAGATAATAGAATCTATGAAGTGCTTAAATAATAGTACAATTGTGTTTGTGAGGTTTGAGTGAAGCAATACCGTCACCTCGGAGTTCTCATAAAATTTCTAAGGATTTCAAATGATAACACAATCGTGTGATCCCTTTTGAATAAAATGACCTCTTATCCATCGGGGGCTAAACTCGTTGGATTTGCTAACCATATCGTAATCAGTGGGACAGACTGTACAACATGGTCCCTCAGTGAACTACGTAGTTACAATCAATCCTCTAGATTAGGTGATAGAACACATCAACACCTTCCCTTTCCTCTTGCCAACTACGTGGCATGTTCCACATTTTAAGGAACATAACAGTCTCATTCATTTGCACAAATATAATATTAAGAAATAACTAATAAATCAAAGCTCAGTTATATGCATGCACATTCATTCATATCATGCTGGTGGAAATTAAAGCATAACATTCTAATTTACAAGGAAATCTAAACATAAAAAGTCATAACCTTGTATGCATGCCAAATCAATTAATCATGCATTTAACTGAAATAAGCATAAGAGTGAATATATACTTGCCTTTGTCCTTAGCTGAGCTAATTTAATTCACTTACTGGGTGAAATGCCTCTGTAAAACATGTATGTTGACATAGCATGAGAATCTATGCTTTGAATATAGATGTGAGTATGTTCAGATGTGATGTCCATGCCTTTCTTATATCTTTGATGTATTAGTTTAATCATTTCGTGTGTTGGGAATTGAGAATTTTAACTTAAACAAGCCTGAGGGATTTTTTTTCAGATTGTTATTTAGTCACTTGCAGACTTCCATATGATTCATTTAAGTTATTGAAATTTGTATGTCAATTATTTATTAAATAAAACTTAGTTTAAGTGAATTTATAAATTAATTGGGAATTATTAATTAATTATTTTAAATAATTCCTTAATTATTTGTAACAAAATAAGATTTGATATTTCAAGGATAGACTGTGTATCAATTGATAACTGTCGAGGCACAAAAGTGACATCAGGGGATAAGATGGTTATTAGGGGATGCGTTATGGCCGTTAGGGGATAACCTAACCCATGGAAGGACAACTTTAATCCATGAGGGGATGATTTCTAAATTATCTACGTACATTTTTGTTCGTCAGGGGATAACTATCAGCCATCAAGGGATAAACTTGTTCACTGCCAAACTCAATAAGCCAGCGCCTAACTCTATATAAAGCGCCAAACTCGTCGGTAAACTTAACAAGCCAGCGCCAAACTCATCGCCAAACTATTTGACTAGCGCCAAACTCATTGGTAATCTATTTGACTACCGCCAAACTCGTCAATAATTTATTTAACTACCGCCAAAGTCACTTGACTAGCACCAAACTCGTCGGTAATATATTTGACTACTGCCAAAGTCATTTGACTAGCGCCAAACTCTACCTTAGTGGATAAATCATCAGGAGATAAAATTAAAACTCTCAGGGACTGAAAATTTTCCCATCGGAGACTAATATTTTTGTCTCTAAGAGACTAAGCATTTATTTTTCACCTATCGGAGACTAACGCCTTTTGTCTGTCAGAGACTAAGGACTTTTTGCACTATCAGGGACTACTTTATTACACTGTAAGAGACTAAGGCAACACTTGACTCATGGGGAACTAACCCTAGTACACTTATCAAAAACTAAGGATTTTTATACAGTTCGAGAGTACATTTTACTTATCAAAGACTAATTCTATATTGTCGGAGACTAACTTTTACTTATCAAAGACTATTTTTATATTGTCGGAGACTAACTTTTAAGCTCTTGGAGACTAACATTTATACTGTCGGAGACTAATTTTTATGCAGTCGAAGACTAATTTGTATCTTGTCGAAGACTAATTCTGAATTTTAAGAGACTAAGTTAGAACTTGTGTCTGTTACATAGGAGGACTTTTCATTCATTTGTGGATGATGTTTATCAATGGATAAACCTAACTTAGGGCATTCCCTCATAATCTTTTCTGCAATGTGTATCATTTCTTCTCATAATACACACACAAACAGAGTTGTAAACAAATACTACTGTAGCTTTATAGTTGCAGAGTCATGCAGTTCCTGAAGCCTTATTCTATCTTTAGAGAGGTGGAGAGAGAAAACGTGAGTATTCCTTATTGTTTTCTTCTTCTTATGGACACTGTTAAACCTCAGGAACTCTGGTTGTCTATGAAACAAGTATGGTGTTTTTAACTACTGATATAAAAACTGTTTGGAAGTTAATATAGTTGGTATGTTTCAATATTCTATTATTCTTTTCTTTTAGCATTCAAAACTAATAACTCTTGATGTTATGGTATGTTTTTAAAACATGCTCTTTTTGAACAAAGTGTTCTACAATATGATATGAATGAATAAGGATAGAAATCAAAATAGAAAAAAGCATGCGATTGGTATAAAGCTCTTAGCCCTTTAAGCTTTAAAGAAGGAATAAAAATACTCGTACTGCTCTTGAAAAAGACAACTGCTCTTTGAAAAGGAAGAATGAAATTTATGTGGGTGTCGGGTAGAGAGAATTTTTGGAAGTGAGGCTAGGATTAAACTTCAAGTGATGTATTTATAGTGTTTGCTAATCAACTAGAGAAGTTGGATCATTTGATGAAAAATTGTCAGCCGTTGGCTAGATTGGCTATAAATATGTCTTTGAAGTGATGTGATTGGCTAGCTTGGCTAGTGTAGCTGCTGCCAAAATATTAGTCAATCACTTATAATAGCTGACATTCAGTTGGACAGAAAACATACTCTTATTGGTATCCTTGCATGTCAAGTATTCTTTTAAAAATACGTGTACATGTATAACAAGGTTGGTAACCATGGTTAGATTGTGTAGTTAAGTTGGTTCATCAGTGGATACATTGTATGTAGCCATCTTCCTAAAATATTGTGGTTATATTATGTTAGATATAAATGATGATGATGATAATTCTTTTATAAAGGAATAAATGTGCATATATAAATACTCAAAGTACTTTATAAATCTTAGTATATTTGCACAAGTTTTGCATCCACTGATGCTCAGTCATCAAGGGATGGACTTAACTGCACTAGGTAAGTCATCGGTGGATACTTAAAAAGGTCTTAATATTATCAGGGGATGTGTACTATTACTTATACATTCAAGTATTTCGCACATCAGGCATTCTAGACAAAACCAACAAAGCATCAATGAGTGAAAGAGCAAGTATTTAAATAAGGCATTAGTAAAAAAAACTCGTCAAGGAACCCATCAGGGGAAGCCTAAAATACTACATCAGGGGATGACCTCATCAGGGGAACCTGTTAGGGGATGACCTCATCAAGGGAACCAGTCAGGAGATGACCTTGTTAGGGGAAACTGTCAGGGGAATCCATCAGGGGATGACATCGAAGGACCAACCCATTAGAGGAAACCATCAAGGGAAGTTCGAACACTGCATCACGAGGATAGCATAGATTGGAAAACCCGTCAGGGGAACCATCAGGGGAAATACGAACATTACATCAGTGAATGTCATCAGTGGATACAAGTAGGTCTTAACATCAGGAGATCAAAAAGCACTTATCTAATTCTTCATCAAGGATTAGCATTAGTGGATAGTGAAACACTGATCAAGTTCCTATCAGGGCTTGTCATCAGGGGATCCAGAAGCACTAATTTACTAAACATCAGGGCTTGTCATCAGGGGATGGTTATGACCTATTCTAGTCACGATCAGGAGTTACAAGCAAATCATTGATACTTGGCATAGAAGCAAGGGATATGACTAGGAAGATATTCCTTGAAGTTTGGTGGTCCAATAACAACTCTTAAGCATTAAATGCATGAAGATCAGGGAATGAAAAAGAAGCAACACTAGCCAAAAGCAGTTTGACACTTATCACTGAAATGACAATGATGGGACATACTGCGGCTATATTGAAAAAGCAGCACGTCTAGCATGTGGTGTGAGAACCCGAAAATAAAAATAGGTTTATGTTGTATAAATAATTCATATTATGATTAATACATATTATGTATGAAGGTTTAGTTTATGTTTAGTATGAATAATGAATTCATATCTTGAATAAAATTTTCCATGGCAATGTGATGTCCAAAAGATTATAAATACATTTTTGAACTCAAATCTTGAAATGATTATTTTTATCCAAGTACTAACAAGAAATAAGTGTAAATTATCACGTAAGGAAGGCACTACGCGGGTGAGCTGAAGTGTCTATTTTGAACAAAGGACTGCTCTGAGGCAAGTGATATAATTATTATATCAGGTTTGAGTTGCACGTGACCCGTCAACTTGTAAATCAACTCCAACAGTACACTAGATTGTTGGCTATGATAGATGACTGACTAACTTTTAGCAGTCGTAACACCGACCTTTTCTAACCAATCATTTCATTCTAAAGCTTGTTACTGCCCAATATAACCAATGGCTGAGAACTACTCTCAAATAATCCAACTGTTCTTGTTTCTCGGTAAATGATATAAATATATCATTTGGAGTACAACCCTAGCCCGACTTCCATAAATTTCTATACAGTCGACCACCCACATAAAATCCAGGCTCACTTTCAATAGCAACTGTCCTTCTCGAAGAGCAACCCAAGCTTTTAACTCCTTCTTCAAAGCCAAATAGGTAAGAGCACTATATTAAAGTCCTGTTATTTTCCTGTACTATTTTTGTCCTTTTATTAATGCCATGTTTGTAAAATACTTTGTTTATTTACTTCTAAGAGTATGTTTTAAAGCATACTTTTAATGTCAGGAGTTATTTGTCATTCATCCCATAAAGCTATCCAAGATGAGAGTAAGAAATGTTGACGACCGCCTAGTAAACAAACTATTAACTTCGAAACATCTTCTTTTATATCAGTAGTTAAAACACCATGCATGTGTCTCTGACAACCAGAGTTCTTGAAGTCTAACAGTGTCTAAAAGAATAAGGAGACGATAAGAAATGATGCACACTGCATAAAAGATGATGAGTGAATGCCCTTTGTATGGTTATTTGTTGATAACACCACCCTTTAAAGATGAAGAAGTCACCACTATATTTGAGACAAGTTCTAACTTAGTCTCTGATAGTATAAATTAGTCCCCAAGAGATTACAAGTTAGTCTCTGATAGTATAAAAAAAAATTAGTCTCCGAGGAACGATATTTGTTAGTCTCCGAGGAACAAATTTGTTAGTCTTCGATGAACAAATTTGTTAGTCTCCAAGGAACAAATTTGTTAGTCTCCGAGGAAAAAATTTGTTAATCTCCTATGGACAAATTTGTTAATCTCCGAGGTAAAAAATTTGTTAGTCTCCGATGAACAAATTATCCACCGATGAGTTTGGTGCTGACTTAATGAGTTTGATGCTGAACAAATTATCCACCGATGAGTTTGGTGCTGACTTAATGAGTTTGACGCTGAACAAATTATCCACCGATGAGTTTGCGCTGACTTATGAGTTTGGCGACAGCCAAGAGACTTTGGCAGTAGTCAAATAGATTACCGAAGAGTTTGGCGATGAACAAAGTCATCCCCTAATGGTCGAGGACCATCCCCTCATAATCAAGGGCCATCCCCTGATGGCCGAATAGTTTATCCATTGATGACTAAGTCATCCCCTGACGGGTAATTTATCCACTAATGAGTAAGTCATCCCCTGACGGGTAATTTATCCATTGATGACTAAGTTATCCCCTGATGGGTAAATTATCTACTGATGGCTAATTTATCCCCCGATGGTTTTTTCAATCCCTGATCACCACTTTTATACTACAATAACTATCCCCTGATGCACAGTCTATCTTTAAGGTATAAAATATTATTTTCTTCAATTATTTAAGATAATATTAATTAATTGTTAAACCTCAACATTTCAGATGTCAAATTAAAACATTAAAAAGTATAAGGACATCACATATGTGCATTCTCATATCTTTATCCAAGACATAAATTTCTCATGATTATGTCAATGTACATGTTTTACAGAGGCTTTCACTCACAAGTGTTTTCAGTTAGATTTAGCTCAAGACCAAGGCAAGTATATACTCACTCTACTTTCTTTTAATTAGTACGTATGATCATTCTTTCAGTATATGTAATGTATCCAAGATATTATTATGTCAAATTCATGATTCAATTTCTTCAAAGTTAAGTAACGTATGATCTCTTGATCCGATGTATGTGAAAAAAAAATGTTGTACTAGAACCAAGCATTCTTTGGGCAGATGTTAGTTATTCAAATTCACTAACATGCCAAGGTAAACCCTATACGGATAAAAAAAGACTTAATTTGTCTCACTCCATACTTGTAAAGTATATCCGTATGAGTAACTAAAGGCTAGTGGGATGCATCTGCCTGGAACCCCGGGCCTAGGAATGATTAGGGAACGGAAACCGAGGCATCGGTAACTGAACCCTCACAGATAAAAGATTTCTTCTTTGACTACGTATGTCATTATGATGAAATTAGACGGTGGTTAGGCTGGCCAACTGATATACTGTTTGATTCGAAGTTCCTAAGGGCACGTGTGCCAAATAGACATGGCTATAAGGCGCATGTGAATTATTCAAGATTCTTTCAAGTAAAGGGTCAAATCCATCGATATCATTTGGGGATTCTAGAAGCTATACATTTTTCAAATTTATTAAGAGGTGTCGACATTGTCTCCGCCCAACCTTGCAAATACTTAAGCCCTATAAATTTTCCATCTTTCAAAGCTCACCCAATACTTGATTACATACTTATGAGCATAAATCACTCATCTTGCTATTATCTAATGTTTTACATGTTGTGTCAAGAAGGTTGAGCCGTCTGATAAAGGCAAGGCAAGAATGGCATGATGAACATTTCCTGATCGCCCTCTTATGGATGGCATTTAGGGGAAGAGTGAAACATGAGATTATTATTGAAATATTTAGATTGTAAGGCTTGTATGGGCCCCTCATAGACTTCCGCTGTTAGAATTATATTTTGGGATGAATGTAATAGAGATTACTATTTATTTCTCTTATTTAATGATTTACATGCTTGGATGATGTTACTTTTCTTTTGTCAATTTTTGACGGTGCCCGAAGTCCGGTATGAGATTTTTAGGGCCGCCACACGTGGATTCAACAACTAATCTCTTACATATACAGAAAGAGTTGTTACACAAAAAAAAGAAAAAACTAATACACAATGAAAGAAGCTTTGTAATATATCTCGAGAGAAATATTCAAAGAGAAGTTAGTAGCTAGTGTGTGAGAAAAAGAAGTTGTAATTCATTATAGATTTGTAGTTGTTAATCACTTTGTGATTAAACAGATTTCTAGAAAAATACCAAGTTATAATACAACTATTTTAACTTGAATGCTTGTGTATTCATTTTTATTTCAGTAAATTTTTTTTTCCTAATCTTTGTAGCTATTCCAGTTTTTGTGGATTAAACTTTAAAAACTGAAAAGTTTGTAGTGTTTGTATTCAACCCCACCTTCTACAAACACTTGAGAGCTTATTCAATTCTAACAATTGGTATCAGAGTTAACTAGTAGACAACACTAGCTAGAAGATGTTTTTCAATGGTAAACAAAGCTGAAAATAGTAAGGTTACCACGTTGGAACGTGGAAAGTATTTCTTCTGGAGGCAATGCATGATAGTTCATCTAAGAGCAATCGATGATGAATATTTACAAATTCTAGAAGATCGCCCTCACGTACCCAAGGAGCTCATTCCTCAAGAAGTGGTAAATTGAGTCAGTGTCCCTAAGCGACTTGTCGCAAAGACTACTGATGAAATGACTCTAGAGGAAAGAGAGAAAGTAAAGAAAGATCTAAGAATTACAGGTATTCTTTATAATGGCTTAAATGATATTATGCTAAATAGTATCATGAATCTAACAACATCTAAGTCGATATGGAATACCATCCAGATCTTGTGTGATGGTACCAAAGACGTGAGGGAAAATAAACTGCAGTTGTTAACACAACAGTACGAGTGGTTCATAATGAAAAATGATGAATCACTCACTGAAATGTTTGACAGATTCAAAAGGTTGGTAAATGACCTGAGGATGTATGGAAAGACATATGCCAATAAAGACGTGAACATAAAATTCATGAGGGCATTTCCCATATCATGGGATCCAAAGACAACAGCCATCAGGGAATCCAAGGACATGAATCTCCTAGACTTAGATAGGCTCTATGATACCCTAAAGATATATGAACTGGAGGTTCAACAAAGATCTGAAATGTCAGGGCATACTAGAAAGCTTAAATCTGTAGCCCTGATGGCTGCTAAGAAAAACAAAGTTGAAGCAAGACCAAGTGTCTTGATGAAACAGTAGTCAGGGGATGCTGAGGAAAGTAAAGTAGAAAGTAAGGGTAAAGAAGTTAGCTCTAAGGGGACTGAGTACACCTCAGAAGAGTTAGAAGAGATGGATAAAATCATGACCTTTCCTGCAAAAAGGTTTTCCAAACTGAAATTCCAAAAGCCAAGTGGAATAAAGAAATTTTCAACAAAGAAACCTGGTGGCACAAGTAACTTTATTGACAAATACAAATGCAATGAGTTGGACCACTTTGCAAATGAGTGTCGCAAGGCCACAAAAGAAGGTGAATCCAAAGGAAAGGATGTTGTTGTGGACTAGAAGAAAAAAATACTTTGACCTTCTCAATGCCAACAAGAAGGGAGAAACTTATATTGTAGAGGGAAAGGACTGGGCTGACTCAGATGAAGAAGAAATTGAGCAATATGTCAACCTAGCCCTGATGGCCTCATCCACTAACAACAGTAGCTCATAGGAAAGCCTTGAAATTTCCTTTAACATGTCCAAAACTGATTGTTTCAAAACTGTTAAGGAAATGACCTGTAAGATTAGAGATCTTTATGATACTTTAAGGAGTGCAGTAGTTGAGACTGAGAGAGTGCAAAAACTAAATGAACATTTAACTATTAGAAATACTCTGTTAGAATCAGAACTTTTTTTACTTAAGAATCTTGTAAAAGAACTCTCCAAGACTAGGAACCTCCTTGATTGTGCTGTGAACAGAGAAGAATGGACCTCCAATCTTTTGAGAGAAGAAAAAAAGGTCATAAAGAGGTGGAATGAGTTGAGAAAGAAACTAGATGATCAATTGAACAGTAAAAGATCTGATCATAAATCTGGTTTAGGCTATAAGGAGACTCAAGTGAAGCAACCTTCCATTGAGGTTGAAAAAACTGCTAGCTTTGGTAAAAGGCCTATGCAACCTGTCAAGTTTGTTAAGGCTATAACTAAGCTAGAGAACAAAAATGTTTTCCCAATGTGTGAAGCTTCCACAAGTGATGGGAGTGACAATAAACCTGTTTTTGCCAAAGCACTCAAAGTCCCCTCCAAGAAGGAAACTGACTGTGCATCAGTGGATACACAGTCATCAGGGGATAAGAGTGCATCAGGCCGTTGAAGCCCTTCAAGTGATAAAGGCCTATCAGGGGATAAGAAAAAGAATAAGAATGACAAATTAGGTGTTACGACCAGGAAATAAAATTAGTTTATGAATGATTTATTTTGTATAAAGGATTAATTCCCTATCTATGTGAATAAATATTTTATATCTTGAAAGAGAATATATATTTTATTGGTGTTGTTCATAAATTCCTTGAAAGGATATAAGTATGAGGATTAGCAAATCTCATGTAGGAATTAAGATAAACAACTTGGAAGGATTACGTAAGGATTACATCTGATGAGTATGTATGTTGATTGATTAATAAGCTGGTTGTGTGGCAACAACTGATTAAGGTTAAGTGCATGTAAGATAGCAGCTTCTTAGTATGTTACCAGCTGTTAAGATGTTATGATGAGCAGTCGTTTTACCGCCCAAACTGACCGATCATTTTATCTCAAAGTATAATCTTAGCCTACTGCTCTAATCCACTCATGAACACTATAAATACCTCATTCTGAGATAAAATTCTAATCTCTTTTCTAAAACTTCTCTTTAACTCACCATCTTCATAAATTTCAAGTTCTTTCTCTCAAGCGACTGTCTTTTAGAACAAACAAGCTTTCAAATTCTTCCTTAAAGACGAAGAGGTAAGAGTTTTATACTCTGCTATGATTTCTTTCTTGCATAACTTCTGAGAGTATTTGTCGTGCATGCTAAGTTTCAAGAAAGAATAAGCTTTAAAGAGATACAGTAATACTCTTTTTCTTATTTGTGTGTGTAAAAATATATACAATAGATAGAATGATGATGCACCCTAAGTTGGGTTCGTTTATTATTATGCATCATCCATGATCTTATGAAAGGTCTTCCATCATAGCGGAAACAATTTTTAACTTAGTCTCCGATGAGTTAATGATAGTCTCTGATGAGAAAACATGCTAGTCTCCGATGGCTAACAATGTTAGTCTCTAATAAGCATCAAAGATTAGTCTCCAAAGAGTTTGGCGCTGAACAATTATCCATTGATGGGTTTGGTGCTGAACAATTACCCACTAACAAGTTCAGTACTGAGTTTGGCGATGGCTAAACAGTTAGCGATGAGTTTGACGACAACCAAAAGAGTTTGGCAATAGTCAAATTTGTCCCCGATAAGTTTGGTGATGAATAAATTCATCCCCTGACAATCGAAGGTCATCCCCTGATGACCAAGGACTATTCCTTGAAGGGTAGCATATCCCCTGACGAGTAGCTTATCCCCTGATGGATAGTTATCCCCTGACGGGCAAAGTTTTCCCCTGACGGGTAGTCGTCCCCTGATGGCCATTCCCTAATGAGTAGCCCATCCCCTGATCACCATTCCCTGATGGCCATCCCCTGTTTATGCGTAGTTTTATATTTATCTTTCAAGACCTGGATTCTCACTTTATACCGACAATCATATTTTTACAGAACCTCTCACCAGTGTTTTGAGATTTAAAATTAGCTAAGGACCAAGGCAACTATATACTCACTCTACTTTGTTTTCATTAATTACGTAAGATCATTGATTCGATTTACATAAATGATTGATATTATTCTTTATGCAAGCCAATGTTTTCTTGGATAAGTAACGTACGATTCATTGATCCGATGTACGTGAAAAAAAGTTGTTTATTGGGTGGTTGCTAGCTGTTTTAATTCGCTAGCACGCCAAAAGATGTTGTATATTAAACCAAGTGTTGTTGGGTTATTGCTGGTTGATAATTTGCTATGCATACCCAAGAAAGTCCCATATGGATATAAAAGTTTTGGTTGTCGTCAGTTGTTAATTCGCGTAGCACGCCAAAGGAAGTCCTTTATGGATATGGAAGTTTTATATCAAGAAAATTTCATAAATTACAAAGTATATCCATATGTGTGACTAAAGGCTAGGAGGTACGGATGCCTGGTACCTCGACATATGATAGGGAATGAAAAACCGAGGCATTGGTATTCAGACCCTCGCAGACCAATACTTTCTACAATGACTACGTATGTCATGATGATGTCAAACAACCAGGCTAATCAGCTGGGATGACATTTGATGAAGAGGAAATCAAATAGTGATCATGCTGGTCTGATGAAGAGAAGGCGTAAATAAATGATTCAAGATTTATTTCAACAAAAGGGTCAACCCCTTGTTATCACTTAGGTACCCTAAAAGTTACATGTTTATTGATTCACCAAGAGGTGTTGGTCTTGTTTCACCCAACCTCATTAAACACTTAAGCCTTTTGAAATATATGTTCTTTTTGCTTGAACTTACTCAGCTTATGATTATATACTTGCTGAGCGTAAATCACTCATGTGGATTACAATGAAATGTTTTACAGGTCATATCAAGAATGTCGAGTCGCCCAATAACGGAAAAGAGAAAATGGCATAGTGAGAGTTTCTTGATCACTCTCCTATGGATGGCCTTTAAAGGAAAAGTGAGACGAGAGGTCATCATAGAAATGTTCAGATTGTAACGCCAGATGGGCCATTTATAGACTTCCGCTGCTAAATATTTAAAGTTTTGTAATAAAAGGTTATGTACCTTTAGTTTATTTCATGAATGTATGAGTCAAGGCTTGTAATAGAGATTTTATTTCTGTATAAAAATTTGGCATGTATATGCTTGGTTCAAGATGTTTATGTTGTTAGTTCCTGGTGGAGCCCGGAGTCTAGCATGGGATCTTCGGGTACTGTTACACAATTTCTGACAGCACCTGAAGCCCAGCTAGGGATTTTTGGGGCTGCCACATTAGGTGTGAACAAAGCCAATAACTACACCCCTATTCAGGAATCCCCTAGAAAAGTGTGTTGAAACTGTGGTAATAATAATCACTTATCTTTTAAATGCAAGGAAAAACCACAAATTTTAACTGGCACAATCTTATATGCTAATAATTTACTAACTGTTCAAGCATGCACCCATATGGGTAAATAAAAGAAATTTGTTGATAAATCTAAAGCTTATAGTGAAGCTCTTAAAAAGGAGAAAATGTGTTTACTGCCTAAACCAAAAGTCATTAGTAATGAAAAAGTTGTTTTACCATTAACTGTGACTAAACCTAGAGGACCCAAATCCACTTAGGTACCAAAAACAAATTAAATGTTCTTTGTGTGCAGGGAATAGTCAAAGGCAGGCAAATTTGGTTTCTATACAGTGGCTGCTCAAGACACATGACAGGAAGTAAAGCCTTGCTCACAGAGTTCAATGAAAATGTTGGTCTAGTGATCTCTTTTGGTGACAACAACAAAGGATTGACTCTTGGTTATGGCAAAGTATCAAATGGAGATGCCTCATTTGAAGATGTAGCACTAGTTGATGGACTAAAGCACAATTTATTGAGCATAAGTCAACTATGTGATAAGGGATTTATCATTTCTTTTAAAGTGGACAAGTGCTTGATCTCTAATGAAGATAATAGGAAGCTGGTCTTACCAGGGGTTAGGAAAGGAGATCTTTATGTTGTTGATTTTGACGCAGTAAATGGAGAAACATGTTTTTATAGAAAAACAACCCCTGATGAGAGCAGACTGTGGCATAAAAAGCTCTCTCACCTGAATTTCAAAACAATTAATGATCTAATGAAGAGAGAGTTGGTAAATGGACTACCTAAAATGGTGTTTATTCAACAAGGATTATGTTCAACATACCAACAAGGGAAGCAAAGGAAATCATCCTTTGTCAGCAAGGAAGCCACAATGATCAAAGATCTAATTCAATTGCTTCACATGGATTTCTTTGGTCCTGGCAACATAATGTCAGTATCAAAGAAGAGATTTGCATTGATCATTGTGGATGACTACACCAGTTACGCTTGGTTCAAGTTCCAACATGCTAAAACAGAGGTACCTCAACAAATCATTGACCATATAAAGAAAGTGGAAACTAAGTCAGGGTCAGTGGTTAGAATTATGAGGACAAACAATGGAACTGAATTCAAGAATGTAGCTGTTGATGGATTTTGTGTGGAGAAGGACATCAATCATACATTTTCTTCCCCAAGGACTCCTCAACAAAATGGTGTAGTGGAAAAGAAGAGTAGAACTCTGTTAGACGCTGCTAGAACAATGTTAGCAGAAGTAAAAATTCTTACCTATTTTTGGGCTGAGGCAATTTCCACTGTTTGCTTCATTCAAAATAGGTCTTTGATGAACAAGGCTCACAATAAAACACCATATGAGCTAATGATAAGGAGGAAACCAAACATTAAGTTCCTACATGTTTTTGGATGCAAATGCTTTGTATTAAGGAATTTTGGTGAGAACTTAGGAAAATTTGACTCAAAGGCTAATAAAGCTATTTTTTTAGGTAACTTCCTGACATCTAAGGCCTACAGGATTTACAACAAGAGACTCCAGGTGGTGATGGAGTCTATAAATGTAGCTTTTGATGATCAAGAGATTTTCGGACTAAAAGACCCTAGTTTTCATGAAGAGCTCAGATTAGAAAATGAAGATAATTCTGATTATCAAGAGAATGAAGTTGATGTGTGCAAACCAATGGGAGAGTTAACCATTCCTGATGTCAATCCAACCAACCAAGAAGCCCCGTCAATGCATGGAGTTATTTACTTGGACAAAAGATCAGGGAATACTCCATCAAGGGATAATCTATCAGGGGATGCACCATCAGGGGATAACTTTAACCCTGATTGAAGCATAAATTCAGGGGGAGTTTTCATAGAAGCTGGTAGCACATACTTAGGGTGAGGAAATGATAATCATGCAAGTTGATCAAGGTTCCTTTCTAAGCCCAAATGGTCTAGGACTCACACAACATAATTAATCATTGGTGATCCTAACCAAAAAGTGCAAACCAGGAAAGCTACAGCTAATGAATGCCTACATGCTTGTTTTCTTTCTCAAATTGAGCCAAAGAAATTTAAAGAAGCCATGCAAGATGCAGAATGGATTATGGCTATGCAAGAAGAGTTGAAACAATTTGAAAGAAATCACGTATGGAAATTGGTGCCTAAGCCAAAAGACAAAACTATCATTGTCACTAAATGGGTTTTCAGAAATAAGATGGATAAAGCTAGCACTGTTATAAGAAACAAATCAAGATTGGTGGCAAAAGGATATCTTTAAGAGGAAGGGATTGACTTTAATGAAACTTTTGCACTAGTGGCCAGACTTAAGGCTATAAGAATTTTCTTAGCCTATGCAGCACATTCAAACTTCAAAGTTTTTCAAATGGATGTGAAAAGTATCTTTCTCAATGGGAAATTGGAACAAGAGGTGTATGTCCAATAACCACTAGGGTTTGAAAGTTCTAAATTCCCAAATCATTTTTGTTAGGTCCCAAAGGGTAAAAATACTAGAAGGGGGTTGAATAGTG
>CM025781.1:21388675-21415719 GCA_014636745.2 Centella asiatica
AATGAAAGTTTAAGCAAAGATAATATAAGCAGGGGTGCAACAACAATTTTTACAAGCTAGAGAAAGTACTTTATGGACTCAAGCAAGCTCCTAGAGCTTGATATGACACACTGTCAAAGTCTCAGGTGGATAACAAGTGCACAAAAGGTATCATTGACAAAACATTGTTCTTTAGACAACACTAAGGTCATATGATACTGGTTCAAATCTATGTTGATGATATCATTTTTGGATCCACTGACACTAAGCTGTGTGAAAAGTTCTCTAAGCTCATACAAAGCAAATATGAAATGAGCTTAATGGGTGAATTGTCTTATTTCTTGGGACTGCAAATAAAACAAGTCACTGATGGAATTTACATACATCAGTCAAAGTATTCCAAAGAACTTCTTAAGAAATTTGGCATAGAAGACTCAAAAGTAACAAAGACACCAATGACCACAACAACCAAGATTGACCCTGATAAGTATGGAAAGAAAGCTGATCTAAACACTTATAGGGGAATGATTGGTTGTCTATTGTATCTGACAACAGCTAGGTCAGATATTATGTTTGCAACATGTCTTTGTGCAAGGTATCAAGCTGACCCAAGGGAGTCTCATCTAATTGCAATGAAAAGAAACTTGAGGTACATCAAGGGCACTACAGAATTAGGATTTTGGTATCCAAAGGAGTCTGATTTTGAATTAATTGGATATTCTGATGCTGACTTTGGAGAATGCAGAATCGACAGAAAAAGTACCATAGGGATTTGTTAATTATGTTGTTGCACCCCTGCTTATATAATCTTTGCTTAAACATTTATTCATTATTTAGTATATAAGAATTGATGATGTAATATAGTCCTTGCTTAAATGTTGTAAAAGGACTTAGAAAAATATCCAACATGTTAGATGGATATAACTTGTAGTTAAGATAGGAGTTTTGATCACCAGTGAATTAGGCATGTTAAATTGTGAATAAGCTTTTTGCTACTAACATCTTGTTTGCTGAAGCATGGACTTTTGTTCTTAGCAAGTTAATTTCAGAAGAAGATGATATACTGTTGATGTCTCAGCAGACCTCTTAATCCCTGCTGAAGAGACACATTTCACTCTACTAAAATGTATCAAGATGCTGCTGATCAAGTCCCTGCTAAAAATTTCTGAAAAAGTGGAGACGTCCAGACAAAAGGGACAATTTCAAAATCTATGTAAAGTCCCTACTGAAAAGACAAAGATATTGCTGGCAATCTACATCAACCCTGCGAAAAAATTCTGAAAAATGGGAGACGTCCAGACAAAAGAGCTGTTTCAAAAACCATGTAAATCACCTGCTAAAATGTCAGACGCTGCTGAAAATGTCAAAAGACACTGCTGAAATGAACAAAGATGCTGTTGATAATGCCCATGTTGATCGATAATGACATTGCTGAAAAATTCCGAAAAAGTGGAGACGTCCAGACAAGTGGTTTCAGAAACCATGTAAACCCCTGCTGACCAAGTACAACACGCTGCTGAAAAATCCTCATCAACATTGCTGAAAATATCAAGAAAAAGGGGTGACCCCTCGACGAAACTGCTGTTTCAGAAACTATCTTAGACCTTGCTGATTCCATTAGCAAAGGATGATCCTGCTGACTCATGTCTCTATCCTTCCACATCAGCAAAGGAGTGCTATAGCAAATCTGCTCATTTCCATCTTTACTGCCGGAAAAATAGATCGTCATATCCAGCCGTTTATTTTCTCTCTCCTCATTAAATGCCACTCTGCCCCATGATCTTTTACGGCTGCTATCACTTCGGTAATTAATTCTCACCACTATCCATATTTTTTCTCCCACTAACTCTTCACCTTCTCAAAGCAGTTACCACTCTCTAAACCCTTCAACTTCTTTTACCTCCTATATAAACTCTTTTTAACCTTTCTCAAAATTTTTACCGAAAACAATCTGCTCTGATCTCTCTCTATAATCACTCTAAACCCTTCTGAAAACCACCGTAAACCCTCTCTTACCACCTTTCCGGTCAACTTCAGCAGACATGGCCAACTGGTTGGGTAAAATTGAGTCTGAGTCTATCATCGACTTAGATTCCTTTGCTGACATTGAAGATGCTGAAATCGCTGAAGTTATAACCCTGCTGAGGAACAACGGGGTACGCTATGTAATCTCTGCTGATACTCCCATATATGGGGAAGTAATCAGAGAGTTCTGCTCAGCAATACAAGTCCGAGACCACAGCATCATTGGACGAGTAAATGGGCAGTTGGTCCTCATCACTCCAGCAAACATTGCCCGAGTTCTACAGATGCCAAGTGTGGGTCTGTTGACTCCACCCACTGTCACCCCTGCTGTCCTTACTGAGCTGGGCTATGTCAAGACCCATGCTAGCAAGAAAAGGAAGGACTTCCCAAGAAAATGGGACTTTCTGATGGATATTCTTCACAAAACCTTGCTGTGTAAGTTCACCTCACAGGATGAGGCATCAGCAAGGGTTATCTCTATCATCTCCCTGCTGAAATCCAGAGAGCCAATCAACTGGGCTCAAATATTTTTTGAAGTCCTTACTGAATCATTCTCCAGCAAAAGGAAGACGAAGATTCGTCATGGACGAACCATGTCTCTGCTGATCAAGGGAATACTTGGAGCAAACTTCCTAGCAGGGACCCAGGCCAAGAAGCTGATCAGCAGCAAAGTGATCACTCCATCCCTGCTGAAAAATTATGGGCGCAACCCTGTTGCCCTAGTAAAAACGGCTGTTGAAAGAAGAGCCAGGGGATCAGCAGAGTCTCAGGGGAAAACATCTTTAACCCCCAATGCTAGAAGTGATGAACGCGTCCCTGCTGTTCAACCCAGCAAAAAGAGGTGAGCAGTAAGTCAAATTCAGAGGCCCAAAAAGAGATCCAAGGCAACGCCTGCTGAATTTGACCTCTCGACCTTGACTGAGGAGGAGAGGGAAATCTATGAGTTCTACATGGAGCTCTACGATGAAGATTCTGCTGCTGAAGCCATTGCTGCTGGAGGATCCGATGTGGAGCCTCCCTCTGAAGAAGATATCCCCACAGTTGTTCCTCTCTCACCCGAGTCAGCAGGGGACGAAATCTTTGATGAAATGAGAACTACATCCCTGCTGACTCGTCCCCTACTCCTGCTGATGATCAGAAGAGCTCTTCCACCGAACTCTTCGAGATTGATGAGATCACAGGGGTGGTGACTACTGCTGACCAACCAATCCCTACTGAAACCTCAGCAGCAAAGCCTGCCACTCATACTGAAGTCCTGGAGCTTACCAAAACCAAGTCTGTTGACACTCCAAACTTCGTCACAGGACCTGCTGAAGTGGAGATTGCAATCCATGCTGCGAATAAAGCTAATCCTCCTCCCTCTTACTTCACTGGTGAAATTGATAGATCAGCAGTGTCCCCCAAACCCTCTACTGCTCGAAGACTCATTCTCCCCGGCTTTGCTATCCATTCACCTGCTGACCCGACCCTTCCTCTCAGAAGAAAACATGCTGCTGTTAAGGGCAAAGGCAAGGGCAAGCAAACACAAGTATCCAGCAGCAGCAGTGATAGTGACCCTGATGATGTTCCTGCTGAACGAGCAAAAGAAAAACAATCAGAGGAACTCATCAAGGCACTGCTGATCGAAGATGCTTTTGCAGCTGGCTTGGATCCCAAGGCGTACCTTGCTGAGAACATCCAAGAAGGCCCCAGCCACATCTCTCCAGCAAGGGTACTAACCGAGGGGGAGCCCACTTCTGCTGAATCGTCTGCTGAGATGTTTGCTATTGAGGGGGAGCTCAAGGACACTCCTGCTAAAGAAGAGGTACCTTCAGAAGAACCTGCTGGATCCGACCCTCAACCTGTTGTCAGCAAGGTTTCTCATACTTCACAGAAGCTTGCTAAACTCGAAGCCCAACTGGCACAAGTTTTAGCAAGACTTCCTGCTGACAACACTGCTAAAGCTTCCTCTGCTGATTCTGCCTTAGCCTCCAAACTGACCAAGATGGAGCATAAACTTGAAAAACTTCAGCAAACGTTGAACAAGCTGATTGACTTCCTCCCTATCATGGCCGATGATATCAAAAAGGGGGAGAGAGGTCATGAGGCACAACAAGAAGTACCTCTTATTCCTTCCTCTGCTAATCTTCCTGCTGAAACTACTTCTGATGCTGCTCCAGTTGCTGTACCAAAAAGAAAGAGACTTTCCAAACATATCCCTGAGTCTGCTGTACAAATTATGAACCCTTCCCCATATATGAGACTTCAGAAGGCACTTGAAGAAGTTGATATCATTTCAATGAAGTCAGGGCCTGCTGAAAGTCTTAAGCTGATAGCAAGTATTAAGGAATCGGAATCAAGAATCAAGAAGTACGAGGTGGAAATGAAGCGACTTAGGGTACAGGAAATGCAGCTAGAGTATGACAGAAAGAAAGAAAGGATGCAGAGGAGGAAAGAAGAAAAGGAGGCAAGGAAAAGAGAAAAAGAGGCAGCAGAGGAAAAGCGGAGGCAAGACCTGCTGAAGTTTGGTAAGGGCGAAGATCAGCAAAGTTCGGAAGAACCTGCTAATGATGTATAATTGTAATTTTATTTTTGTAATTTCATTTTATCTTGTATTTGTTGAACATTCTGAAATAAAATGAAATTCTCTTTGGTTCTTGCTGTGGTGATCAAAATAACTCGTTTTGACATCATCAATTAGGGGGAGATTGTTGTTGCACCCCTGCTTATATAATCTTTGCTTAAACGTTTATTCATTATTTAGTATATAAGAATTGATGATGTAATATAGTCCTTGCTTAAATGTTCTAAAAGGACTTAGAAAAATATCCAACATGTTAGGTGGATATAACTTGTAGTTAAGCAAGGAGTTTTGATCACCAGTGAAGTCTGCTGATTTGATAAGCCTGCTATGAAGGATTCTGAAGACATAAAGAATTTTCCAAGTATAGTCCTGCTTAGAATGGAAATAAGCAAGGACCTTAGTAAGCAAGATCCTTTGCTTATCAAAGTCAAGATTGTCAGAAAAGTTATCTTAACCCCTACTTAGTCAACTTCTAGGAAACTCTTTTGAAAGACACTAGAAGACAGTATAACGGCTAACTTTTTGAACTAAGCAAGGACTGCTGTAAAGGTACAAGTCACATCAAGGACAGTGCACTCCAACGGATCTATTTCAAATTTCCAACGGATAGATTTTTTGGAGAAGTATAAATAGGAGTCATAAATTTCATTTATGACTAACAACCACCACCTCCAACAAACTGAACAACCAAACTCTCTGATAGACTTCAGCAAGACATCATAAAGCTTGAACATGTGCTATCAATCTGCTCGACAAAGGAGCAATCTACTTGAAGATAGCAAGCAAGATTTTCTCAAATCTGCTTAGAGTCTTTGTGACTAAATTGGACTAAGTGTCCTCCTGCTAAGTTGGTCTAAGTGACCTATTGTAAATTGGACTAAGTGTCCTCCTGCTAATTGTTCTGTGTGAACAAAGTTCTAGTGATAGCCTTCTCAAGTAAAAGAGAAGAAGAGTGGAGTAGGCTTAGTCCGAACCACTATAAAAATTCTATCTCTACTCCTGCTTATCTTTTATATTGCTTTACTTGTGTTTTGCTTAAGTCCTGCTAAACTCTTTCAGCAAAAACTTACTATCTTTACTACTTCTAGCCATTAACCTTTGCTACAAAAACTAAGGGGTGCTTTGCTTAAACAAATTCCGCTGCTAAACTTTTCAAAACATAAGAAACTCTTTTATAAGCAAGAAGTGTTTAAAATTGCTAAGTTTTATAAGCAAGACTTAAATTTTGAAAAACACTATTCACCCCCCCCCCCCCCCTTCTAGTATTTTTACCCTTAGGGACCTAACAAATTCCTAGGTGGAAGACTTGTATCTTGGTTCATCAAAAAGCAGAATTCAATTTCAACATCTACTGCTAAGGTTGAATATATTATAGCTGGAAGTTGTTGTGCACAAATCCTATAGATGAAAAATCAGTTATTGGATTATGGCCTAAATTTCAACAAAATTCCAATTTAGTGTGACAATACAAGCGCCATTGCCATTGCTAAGAACCCTGTGTAACATTCCAGAACTAAACATATAGAGATCAGATATCAGTTTATCAAGGAACATGTTATGAATGAAAACATTGAACTACATTTTGTTCCAACAAACAAGCAGCTGACAGACATCTTCTCCAAGGCTCTTGATGAAGCGGCCTTTATCAATCTGGTGGGAGAACTGGGAATGGTGAATTATGCAAGATAAAGTTTGATCAACTTGCTGGAGTTATGCCAGAAAAATTGTTGGAGTGGTTCAATCTAACAAGTGCTTAAGTACTGGTATTTCCAACTCATCTCATAATTTCTTGATAACGTTATTGATATATGGTTATATGTTTAAAATAAAATAAAAAATTCTGCACATCAGGGTCAGGGGATGTGTATTAGGGTCAGGGTATGTACATAAGGGTTGTGTGTAGTACATCAGGGTCTGGGTCAAGTGTTTGGACCCATCAGGAGAAAGCACTAAGTTTGTGATGACTTGTCATAAGGTGACTCTTCTCAGTCCCTAATGATGTGGCACCGCATAATTAATGCCAATCCCTGATGATGTGTCGTCAAGGGTTAATTTCAAAAAGAACTATTTATATTCAACTTCTCACTCCTTGAAGACATTCCAAACTTTTAATCTCTCTGTAACAACTGCTTGATCTTTCTCTCTCTCTTGCAAAAACCTTAATCTTTCAAAATCCAATAGTATTAATGGCACCAAGCACTGCTGAAAGACTTCCAACGAATCTGGTGGTTCCACAAACTAATTTTGTTGGCTTTTCGGACATCAATGAGGTGGATGCTTGCTTTAAACCCATGATAACTTATCTACTCAACTCAGAATACAACAAAACTATCTTTACCAATGACGAGATATCTGGTGAAGTAATCTCTTAACTATGGTCGGGTGCCAAGTTCATGCATTCTTCAACAAGGACAAAAGTTGTTAAGGCAATAATGTTTAAAACTTCTTCTAAAAAGGGCAAAATAACTCCCTCCAAAATCAATTTTGCTCTATGGTTGCCTTCACAAGACTTTGTGGAAATGCCGACTGATGCAGAACTGTTAGACTTCTTATGAGAACTAAGCTACAACTCCCCAAACAACGTGGCGTTGAAGTTCAAGGATCTTAAAAGGGTCAATGTGAAAAGAGAGATATCTTATCTTTGTGATATAATAACAAAAGTTTTCTCACCTGTGCAGAGTTATATGCAAATGAAGAAACTGTTCATAGAGATAATAAAGATATCTTATACAGCAAAACCTTTTGTACTTCCATCCCATATGGAACAGGTAATCTCTACACACCTGTCTTTTTCTCAACCTCCTCTTTCTTCTACTTCAACTACAATGACTGAGATCACTACCATTTCTCAGCCTACCCAAGTAGTATCACCAGTTTCTACACAACAACTTTCAATAGCCCAATTCTCAGTCTCCCAAAAAACTAAGGGTACTAAAAGAAAATCCTCAGAAGTAACCACAACAACTGAGGGGGATCAAGGAGAGAGAGTGTCTGGCGTGAAGAGATTGAAGAAGAAGAAGAAAGCCACGAGTGTTCAACCACAACCAGAAGAGGCACTATCCTCTCAACAGGATGTTGACCTTAATAAGTGTTAGGAATTATAACATTTGATGATGATGTATAACACTTAGAATTGTTAGATTTTGTAATTGTACAAGTACCTGCAGTAGTGTTCTATCAGAGACTACCATCAGAGACTGTATGTACGCATAAGAGACTACAAAGTCTGCATTTGGAGAGTTCAACAAAAGTCAATTGGTCGAGCAAAATTAGTTCATCGGAGACTAAGTTTTTGTTCATCAAAGACTAAGTTTTTGAAGAGATTCAAGAAGAAGAAGAAAACCAAAAGTGTTGAACCATAACCAGACTAGGCAGTATCCTCCCAACAGGATGCTGACTAAGTGTTTGTTCAGCGGAGATTAATGTTGAAGCTACCAGAGTCTAAGGTAAAGACACTTTAATGCATTAAAGTAGCCTTGAGAAGATTTGATCGTCGCCAAAGTTGTTTGGCTAACGCCAAACTTAACATTACTCAACGCCAAAGTCATTTTGACTGTCATCAAATTCATTTGCTTATCACCAAAGTCGTCCGGCAAATCAACAATAGCGCTAAACTAAAAATGACTGTCACCAAAGTCGTCGGGTAAATCAACAACAATGCCAAACTCAAAAAGAGTATTGCCAAAGTCAAAGGGAATTCTCTAACGCTGAAGTCAAGTGAAGCCCAAAATTACTCATCACCAAAATCGTCAGGTAATTTACACTAGTGCCAAAGTGCTCGGGCATCAGTGGATAAATTATAAACAAACCAGTGTGTGAGGGGATAAACATCCACTAATGAACAAAATTGTTCATCAGGGGATAAATATCCACCGATGAACAAAACAGGCCATCAGGGGATGGATGATCAGAGACTAAAGATGACATAAGGGATGACATATGACTGATAAAATTAAGGCGGTGGAAATAAGATAAGGATGGTTGTCCAATAAAGAGAGATTGGCTACCAAGGAAGCTTTAAGGAAATAACTTATACATACAAACACACACACACACACACATATAAAGCTACAAGTATGAAACCTTCAAAGTCGCAAGTATGAAATACTGCAGAAATAACTTTGGCAACTTGAAGAAGAAATTCATTGGATGTTGATCTAATCAAAAACTAGGAAGCTCACAGAGATATGTTATTCACTGTAGAGATAACTTATCATGAGGACTCCAAGAGGAAAATAAGGGAGCTGGTGTACTGATACACCAGAGATGTTACATAACAGGTTGGCGTGCATAAGGTCATGCAAAAAGAAGAAGTTATGTGACAAAGCTGCAATTACCAAAGAATATCAGAGATATTTTTAGAGGCAACTCACTATGGAAGCTTGGAGGAAAAAGGAGCCATGTCTATAAATAGAGACATGGAGCAGCTGAGATACACAAAAACACAAGTATTCTTATTATCTTAGAGAGAAACAAGTTTTTCATAACTTGAGAGATGCAAGTTTTCATAAACTTGAGAGAAGCTAGAAATCATTTTTCTAGAGTGCAGCTATTATTTTAAACAGAGATTGTCTACAGTTGGTAATCACTACCAGAAAGAATTGTAAAGATTCAAATTGATTTACAATAAATATACATATTGTAGATTAATATCCATATCTTGCAATTTGCTTTACTATTTCATATGTTATATATTTTCAGTAAAGTTGTTTTAAGTGTTCTTAAGTTTTAAACCATATTAAATAGTTTAATTCAAAGAAAAGTTAGTAATTGTATTCAACCCCCCTTCTAAATTACTCCACGGGACAAACAATTGGTATCAGAGCAGTTCTAGATTAATTCAATCTAGAGATCATGGGTAATTTGAAGGACAACACCAGAGTTCCACAACTCAAGAAAGGTGTATACTCATTTTGGAAACAAAGGATCTTAAGTTATCTTGATGCAAAAGATGACCAATACCTGGAGATTATTGAAAAAAGTCCTCTAGAAATAAAGAAGCTTGTACCTGGCATCATCTCTGATGGAGTTATTGCACCAGACAAATATGAAGCAAAAACTCCAAAAGAATTTACACAATCAGAAAAGGAGAAGGCTGTCAAGGATAAGAAGGTCAGAGATATCCTTATCACAACACTTAATAACAACATGCTATACAAAGTTATGAAGTACAAAACATCCAAGGAGGTTTGGGACTAGCTCAATATCCTATATGAAGGGAATGACCAAATAAAGCTAAACAAACAACTCATGTTGATTCAACAACATGAGTTTTTTATTGCCAAGGATGGTCAATCTTTTGATGATCTATATGAGAGGTTCATCCAATTAATTAATGATTTATCTACCTATGGCCAGGAGTATTGTGAGAATCCAAAAATTTTAAATGAGGTTTTTTGTATGATTAATTCATTTTGGTGATTAATTTATTTTATGCATGAAAGTTTAATTTCTCTTTTCAGTATTAATGATGAATTTATATCATAAATGAATGTTCAATGACAATGTGATGTCTAAAAGGTTTTAAATGTATTTTGAGCACAAGTATTTAAAAGATTATTTTATTCAAGTTTTATTTTGTGTATGTGTATGTGTTCACGTGGGTAGAAGCACACGAGTGTGAGCTGATGTGAGCTACAGTACTCACTTTTAACCAAAGACTGTTGTAGGACAATAAGTAATTAATGTATCTTAGAGTTATGCACGTGACCTATCAATTGCATATCATCTCCAACAGTACACTAGAGTGGGCTATGATAGATGACTGATTGACTATTAAATAGCCGTAACATCGCCTTTTCAAACCAATCACTTCATTCTAAAGCTTGTTACTGCCTTTTTCCAACCAACGACTGAAATCAAATCTTAAACAATCCAACAGCTCTTGTTGTTCAGCAAGTGAGATATATATATATATATATATATATATATATATCATTTGGGTACAACCCTAGCCCCACTCTCATAAATTTTCTATACAGTATACCACCAAATCCAGGTTCACCTTCAGAGTAACTATCCTTTTCGAAGAACAACCAAAGGCTTTTAACTTCTTTTTTGCAGCCAAGGAGGTAAGACCATTACATGAAAGTCCTGCTCTGTTTCTTGCACTTTCGTTCTGTTATGCATGTCATATTTAATACCTTATTCATTCATTTCAAAAGTACAATTTAATGCATGCTTTTAACACCTGGAGTTAATGCCTTTTTATTTCAAAAAGTTATCCAAGATGAGTGTAAGGAATGTTGACAACCATTAAATCCCAAATATTTCTTTTTATGAGTAGTTAAAACACCTTGCTTGAGCCTTTGTCAACTTGAGTTTTGAAGCCTAAACAGTTTCTATAAGAGCTGGTAGACCTCAAGAGATGTTTTATATTATTGTGAGGATGATGAGAGTTAACCTATGTATGGTTATGTTTGAGAACACCACCCATGGAGGAGTGAGGAAGACACCACTGTATATGAGATAAGTCTAACTTAGCCTCCGATGGTTTGGAGTTAGTCTCTGACCGTATGAAGTAGACCCTGGGGGGATTCTGAGTTAGTCTCTGATAGTATAATATTAGTCTCTGATAGTAAAAAAATTTCTTAGTCTCCGATGAACGAAATTTTGTTAATCTCTGATGGGCTAAAAATTTCTTAGTCTCTGATGAAGGAAATTTTGTTAGTCTTTAATGGGTTAAAAATTTCTTAGTTTCCGATGGAGGAAATTTCTATAGTCTTTGATGAGTAAATTTCCTAGCCCCCGAGGAGTTCAGCGTTGACTTACAGAGTTTGGCGATAGCCAACTGTGTTTGGCGCTGAATAAGTTGTCACCCGACGAGTTTGGCGTTGAACAAGTTGTCACCCGACGAGTTTGGCAGTAAACAAGTCTATCCCCTGACAGCCATAGAGCATCCCCTGATGACTATCCCCTGACGGGTGAATTATTCCCTGATGACTAAGGAAACATTCCCTGACGGGTGAGACATCCCCTGATGAGTAATTTATCCACCAATGACCAGTCATCCCCTGATGACTAATTATCCCCTAACGTTAGAAATTTTCCACTGATGGTTAGATTATCTTCCGATGGTCATTCTTAAACCCTGACGACCACTATTATGCTTTAACGTTTATCCACTAATACGTAGTTTATCTTCGAAACTATAAATATTATTTTCTTAAATTATTTTAAGATGTTTTAATTATTTATTTAACCTCAGCAGTTCTCATGTCAGATTTAAGACATTGAAAGTTTCTAGACACCACATATGCATTTTCTTTCATATATTTATCAAGATAATAAATTTTCATGTGATATACATGTTTACAGAGTCTTTCTCTCACAAGTACATATTCAATTTGATGCTTATTTCAATTCAACGCATTATCTTTTGATTTGATATGTGTACAAGGCTATGATTCATACATTTCAATTGCTTTTATGAATGAGAATGCTATGCTTTAAATTTCGCTAGCATGAGTTGAATAAATGTGCTTGGATATAACTAAACTTTGATTTATCAATATTCTTTAATGTTATATCTATGAAACAAATGAGAATGATATGTCCCTTAATTGGGATATGCCACATGATTGACAAGAGGAAAGGGAAAGTGCTGATTTGTTCTGTCACCGGACCTAGAGGAATTATAAATGACTACATACGTTCACACAAGGAGGGATCATGCGGTCATAGTTACGCCAACTGTATACCGTATGGTTAGTAGATCCAATGGGTTTAGCCCCCGACAAATATTTTGAGAAAGATATGCACAGGTGCATACTTGTCTTTCTTCGAGGAGGGTTACACATTGTTTATCATCAGTGATCCTCAAAATTCTTCAAAGATTTCTGAGGCATTGGTATTGTTTCACTGAGCCTCACATATATAATTGAATCTCCATTAATGTTCCAGATTTGTTTCTCTGTTTTGTTTATATACTTACTGAGCGTAAATCGCTCATTCTTGTTGAACTCAATGTCTTGCAGGGCATGGTACAAAGGTTGAACCCTCTGACAAGGGGAAAGCAAAGATGATTGGCTACTGAGGTTTTTCGATCCCCTTTGGGTGGCCGTTAAGGAAGGATGGAAGATGTTTTGAAGTTGTTATGTTATGGGCTATAATATAGAGATAGCTTAGCTTCCGCTAGAATTGTACTATTTTGGGTTGTAATAACTCGTTACTATTTTCCTTTAAACCTTATTTATGCTATGAATGGACGTGATGTTATTTTATTTCTCTTTTGACGGAGCCTTAGTTCGGTAAGCAATTTTGGGGTCGTCACACCTATTCTGTGCTTTAAGCGAATCACAGATTTCTGAGAACTTTTCCTAGACATTGGGATCCAAAGACTATTGCAATTAGAGAAGCCAACAAAGATCCAGGTCTTCTAACACTGGATAAGATATATGGTGTGACTACCTGGAAAATTTGTTTATGTATAAATAATTTATTCACTTATGTTAGGTCCCAAAGGGTAAAAACACTAGAAGGGGGGGTTGAATAGTGTTTTTCAAAAATTAAGTCTTGCTTAGAAAACTTTACTAATTTAAAACACTTGTTGTTTATAAAAGAGTTTCTTATGTTTTCAAAAAGTTTAGCAGCGGAATTTGTTTAAGCAAAGTACCCCTTAGATTTTGTAGCAAAGGTTAATGGCTAGAAGTAGCAAAGATAGTAAGTCTTTGTTGAAAGAGTTCAGCAGGACTTAAGCAAAGCACAACTAAGCAAGAAAGCAATATAAAAGATAAGCAGGAAAAGATATGAGAATTTTTATAGTGGTTCAGAATAATCCTACTCCATTCTTCTTCTCTTTTACTTGAGAAGGTTATCACTAAAACTTGTTCACACAAAACAATCAGCAGGAGGACACTTAGTCCAATTTACAATAGGTCACTTAGACCAACTTAGTCACACAGACTCTAAGCAGATTTGAGAAAATCTTGCTTGCTATCTTTAAGTAGATTGCTCCTTAGTTGAGCAAATTGATAGCACTTGTTCAAGCTTTATGATGTCTTGCTGAAATCTTTAGTGTGTCAGAGAGGTTGTTCAGACTTTGCTCAGTTGGTTGGAGGATTGTCATAAATGAGATTTATGACTCCTATTTATACTTTTCTAGAAAATCTATCCGTTGGAAATTTGAAATAGATACGTTGGAGTGTACTGTCCTTAATGTGACTTGTACCTTTACAGCAGTCCTTGCTTAGTTCAAAAAGTTAGCCGTTATTATGTCTTCTAGTGTCTTTCAGAAGAGTTTCCTAGAAGTTAACTAAGCAGGGGTAAAGATAACTTTTTTGACAATCTTGACTTTGATAAGCAAAGGATCTTGCTTACTTCAGTCCTTACTTATTTCCATTCTAAGCAGGACTATACTTGGAAAATTCTTCATGTCTTCAGAATCCTTCACAGCAGGCTTATCAAATCAGCAGACTTCAATGGTGATCAAAACTCCTTGCTTAACTACAAGTTATATCCACCTAACATGTTGGATATTTTTCTAAGTCCTTTTACAATACTTAAGCAAGGACTATATTACATCATCAATTCTTATATATTAAATAATAAATTAATGTTTAAGAAAAGATTATATAAGCAGGGGTGCAACAACAATCTCCCATAATTATAAATAAACGTTTAAGCAAAGATTATATAAGCAGGGGTGCAACAACAATCTCCCCCTAATTGATGATGTCAAAACGAGTTATTTTGATCACCACAGCAAGAACCAAAAAGAATTCCATTTTATTTCAGATTGTTCAAGATTACAAGATAAAATGAAATTACAAAATAAAATTACAACTATTCTATATCATCAGCAGGTTCTTCCTAACTCTGCTGATCTTCTCCCTTACCATACTTCAGCAGGTCTTGCCTCCGCCTTTCTTCTGCTTCCTCCTTTTCTCTTCTCAGTGCTTCCTTTTCTTCTTTCCTCTTCTTCATCCTTTCTTTCTTTCTGTTGTACTCCAGCTGAATTTCCTGTACCCTGAGTCGCTTCATTTCCAACTCGTACTGCTTGATCTTTGATTCAGATTCTTTGATACTTGCTATCAACTTGAGATTTTCAGCAGGCCCTGACTTCATTGATATGACATCAGCTTCTTCAAGAGCCTTCTGAAGTCTCATGTATGGGGAAGGACTCATAATTTGTATAGCAGACTCAGGGATATGCTTGGGAAGTCTTTTTCTTTTTGGTACAGCAACCGAAGCAAGAGCAGGGGTAGTTTCAGCAGGAAGATCAGCAGAGGTTGGAAGGATAATAGTTTGTTCTACTTGTTCTTGCTGGGCTTCATGACCTCTCTCCCCCTTTTTGATATCATCAGCCATAATGGGGAGGAAGTCAATCAGCTTATTTAGAGTTTGCTGAAGCTTTTCAAGCTTATTTTCCATTTTAGTCAACCTGGAGTCCAAGGCAGAATTAGCAGAGGAGGCTTTGGCAGCAGCAGTGTTTTCAGCAAGCACTCTTGCTAAAACTTGTTCCAGTTGGGCTTCAAGTTTAGCAAGTTTCTGCGAGTATGGAGAAGAAACCTTGCTAACAGTAGGTTGAGGTTCAGATTCAACAGGTTCTTCAGAGGGTACCTCTTCTTCAGCAGCAGTGTCCTTGAGCTCCCCCTCAATTGCAAGCAACTCTTCAGCAGATGTTTCTGGAGTGGTCTCCCCCTCGGTTAGTACCCTTGCTGGAGAAAGGTGGCTGGGGCCTTCTTGAATGTTCTCAACAAGGTAAGCCTTGGGATCCAAGCCAGCTGCAAGGGCGTCTTTGATCAGTAGGGCCTTGATGAGTTCCTCTAATTGCTTCTCCCTTTCTCTTTCAGCTGCAATATCATCAAGGTCACTGTCTGACTCACTGCTGCTTGATACTTGTGTTTGTTTTCCCTTGCCTTTGCCCTTGATAGTAGCATGTTTTCTTCTAGGAATACCAGCAGGGTCTCGAATAGCAAAACCTGGGAGGACTAATCTTCTTGCAGCAGTGGGTTTTTGTGAGAACCCAATAATTCAAAAGTAAAATTTTGAGGATTATTTATGAATTTATCGTCCAGTAAATATTTTTTTTACGGTTACGTGTACGTAAGGGTTACGTAACTCATTACGCACACGTTCATTAATATTTATAACAAATGTTATATTATTAATTATTGCGAGACAATAAATTGTGACAAGATATTTATTTTAAATTTTATTAGATGTTAATTTTGATAATAATTTTATAAACGCACTTTTATTTCGCCGAGGCGGATTAATTTTTCGGTTAATGCAATAAATAAATGCATAACCATTAAAAATGTAAATTATTGAGTAATTAAATTTTTACTAATTACTCCTATGGTAAATAATTAATTTACATCAGTTACAAATGTTAATTACCATGCAATTAGTATGCAATTAAGGATTTAAAATTCAAAATTCAAAATTCATTAATGCATTTATTAGTATTGATTTGTGCCTTGATTTCCTACCTAGCATTGCTACTAGAAATTTTTACAGCATTCTCTCTAACATATAATCACAAACTCTCTCAAATTTTCGAAACTTTGAAGTTCTTGGGTATTTTGAAGTTTTGGAATTAGTTTTATTAAAGCTTTTTAAGAGGTAATTATTCTGCACTTTAATTTTGTTGTCAAATAATTTTTCTGATTATACCACTGCGAAGATAATATTTTTCAGTATGATTTTAATGTATTGCACTTGTTCATAACATTTATATATTGAGAGATATTAATTTTTGAAGTTTAATGAAAATCTAAATAAAAAGAAAACCATTAGCGACGTTTGTTCATCCTTTAGCAACGAATTATTCATATAGAATCCGAAACTTTAGATCCCTATTTCGTCTGATCTATTGCATGTTAATTCGAATAGATTATGCCATTAGATTCCTTATGATTATACCTTCGATTTGACATAAACAATTTAAAAAATGGTGGAGTTTTTCGTAGATCCATTTTCGGACTTTTAAACCGAAACTTTGAATCGATTTAGAATGCGATTTAGTTGATGAAAATTGAAATTGATTGCATGTATGAGTTCCTTGAGAGCTCTAGAATCATTTCCATATATGATTCGTCAAAAATGGTCAAGATTTGAGGATTCACGGCTTTGCCGCGAGCTTCGCCGGTTTTAATGGCGTGCTCGCCGGCGGCTACCTCCAAATCAAGATCCGTCAAGTTTCAGGCGGTGGCATCAAGCATAGGGGGGTATTTACCTATGCTAAAAGTCACGGTAATGGCCATTCCTTGAATCCATGCGTGTGTGCATGCATTCCGGGATGACCCGTGTGTTGCCTTCGCCGGAAATCTCGCCGGCGGCTACGCACGGCTAGAAACTGCAGTTGGTTGAAGGTGATGGGTTGACCCAGTTTGACCTGGTTGACCCAGATCCGACCAACTATTTTGACCCAGATTTCAAAATAAAATTTTTGACTTTGATCCAATAAATTTTACCCACTTGATTTTAAAATTTCAACCCATTTTGAAAATTATTTTTTTGACCCAATCAAAGTTTTCAAAAAATAAAATAAACACTTACATTTTTTTTTAAAAAAGTATTAATAAATAATTTTTAAATAGTTAAATATTAATTATTATTTAATTAAAGTAATTAAATAATAATTAATAAATGAATTTTAAATGATTAACTACTAATTATTACTTAATTAAAATTAAATAATAATTAACAAATGATTTTTAAATATTTAAATAAATCATTTAAACTAAGATTTAATTAAGAAATAAATCTTAATTAATTATAGACCAATTATTATTTAATTAAAGAAATTAAATAATAATTAATGATTAATTTCTAAATGATTAATAATAATCATTTAAAGCCTAAGTTGATTAATTAATATTTATTAATTAATCTAAGGCCTCCTATAATTAATTAAAATTATCAAGGACCTACGAGTGACGTTTAACCAAGTCCACTAATCTCTCGGACTTCGATTCGGTTCCAACCGAATCCCAATATTACGAGTGACGACATAAGTAGTTAAGTATAGACTTGAGAATTTCATTAACACTTCGCATGAACATTTATCATGTGTATTTAAGTGGAGATTTCTCATATTTTTATCTATACATGTTTTACAGAATTTTCTGCTTTCACGAGTTATTAAACGTGAGCATTCTAAGGACCAAAGGCAAGTATACATTCAATCTTATGTTTATTTCAAGATAACGCATGATCACTTGTTTCGATATGCGTATGATATGTTATGAAATGATATGCATGTACATATCTCTTTTATATTCATGACAAATATGTTTCCAAATGATTTATATTTCAAACTAATGCGTATAATCAATTCTTCGATATACGTACATGATATTGATATTATGTTGATATTTATTCAAAGTTAAGTAACGTATGATCATTCGATCCGATGTACGCGAAAAATATTGTACTAGATACAAGTACTTCTTGGGCGGTTATTAGCTGTTTAAGTTCGCTAATACGTCAAAGTAAACCCTATACGGATATAGAAGCCTTATTCTTTACCCCTTACTTGAAAAGTATATCCGTGTGGGTAAACTAACGGTTACGTGGATGCATATGCCTGGCATCCCGTGCCTATTATGGATAGGGAACGGAAACCGAGGCATCGGTAACCGAACCCTTGCAGACAAATTTTTCTGCATTGACTACGTATGTCATTATGATTAAGTCAGACGATCAGGTTGGCCATCTGATATAACGTTTGATTTAAGATAGTTTTTAAGGGCACCTGCGCCAAACAGACGGTATTAAGAGTTCTTAAGGGCACGTGCGCCAAACAGACAGTGTTATAAGGCGCATGTGGTTTATTCAAGATTCCTCCAACAAAAGGGCTAAATCCCTCGCTATCACTCTGGGACCCTAGAAACTATTTTCTTCTATATTATTCGGAGGTGTTGGACATTATTTTCGTCCAACCTCATAAACACTTAAACCATTGTTTTCCATCGTTCAAGCTTACCCAAATACTATCGAATATATACTTGCTGAGCGTAAATCGCTCATGTTGCTATGATTATAATTTTTGCAGGTTATGGCGAGACGACCGATGCGTCTCATAAGGGAAAAGAAAAGATGGAATTCTGAGAGCTTCCTGATATCCCTCTTATGGATGGCTTTCAAGGGTAGGGTGAAGAAGGAGAAGATTATAGAAATGTTTAGACTTTAAGGCCGGTGTGGGCCCTATTTTAAGACTTCCGCTGTATTAAATACTCTTTAATGGATAATGTAGTAGAGATTTGTTATTTATCTCTTATTTAATGTTATGCATGCTTGGATGTATTAATTATCTTTTGTCAATTTTTGATGGTGCCCGAAATCTGTTTTATGATTTTTGGGGCCGTCACAGTTTTGTTGGTTTAGTAGGGACCTCTGCTAAGACCTCTTAAGGCCTGGCAGGAGAATGATTGAGAGTCTTTGTTGGTGCTAAGGTATATCCTGCTTATAGTATACTAGCAGGAAATATGTATCTTGCTTATTTAGACAGCATGAACTTCTCCAATCCAAGGTATATCCTGCTTATACTATAAGCAGGGCATGACTTAGTTTCTGAAACATCACTTTTATAGAGAAGGCTCCCTTTTTTTTTTTGTGAAATTTTCAGCAGGATGTGATGAATACTACTCCATGTCAGCATGTAACCTACATCAGCAGTATCTTTGGGGTTTTAGCAGGATCAACATTTGCTTATGGTATAAGCAAGGTCTAAGATAGTTTCTGAAACAACAGTTTCGTCGAGGGGTCTCCCCTTTTCTTCTTATTTTCAGCAAGGTTGATGTAGATTGATACAACAGTATGAATGAATGCTACTCCATGTCAGCAAGAAACCTTTGCTTATTTCAGGTTTCAGTAGCATCTTTGAGGTTTCAACAGGATCATCCTTTGCTTATTTGAATTTTCAGCAGGATCACCCTTTGCTTATGGGATCAGCAAGGTCTTGGAGTTGGTCTCTGAAATGGCACTTTCGTCGAGAGGTCTCCCCTTTTCTTGATATTTTCAGCAATGTTGATGTGGATTTTTTAGCAGCATGTGTTGTACTTGGTCAGTAGGGGTTTACATGGTTTCTGAAACCACTCTTGTCTGGACATCTCCCTTTTTTCGGAATTTTTCAGCATCATCTTTGTTCATTTCAGCAGCGTCTTTCAGCAGCGTCTGACATTTCAGCAACGTCTTTGACATCTTCAGCAGCGTCTAACATTTCAGCAGCGTCTTTGACATTTTCAGCAGCGTCTTTGACATTTCAGCAGCGTCTTTGACATTTCAGCAGCGTCTTTGACATTTCAGCAGCGTCTTTGACATTTTCAGCAGCGTCTTTGACATTTCAGCAGCGTCTTTCAGCAGCGTCTTTGACATTTTCAGCAGCGTCTTTGACATTTCAGCAGCGTCTTTCAGCAGCGTCTTTGACATTTCAGCAGCGTCTTTCAGCAGCGTTTTTCAGCAGCGTCTTTGACATTTCAGCAGCAGCTCTTTTGTCTTGACGACTCCCCTTTTCTTCATATTTTCAGCAAGGTTGATGTAGATTGCCAGTAGTATCTTTGTCTTTTCAGTAGAGGCTTTACATAGATTTTGAAATTGTCCCTTTCGTCTGGACGTCTCCCCTTTTTCGCAAATTTTCAGCAGGGTATTTGTTTTTCAGTAGGGACTTGATTAGCAGCATCTTGATACATTTCAGTAGAGTGAAATGTGTTCTTCAGCAGGATATATATCCAATCAGCTGGGTCTTTTTATCCTAAGTAATTTTTGCTAAGAACTCAAGTCCTTGCTTAAGAGACAAATATGTTAGTACAGCAGATACCTACTCTAAATTTAACATGCCTAATTCACTTATTAATTTATTAAAACGGTTTTCATCCAAGGGTTTTGTAAAGACATCTGCTAATTGATTTTCAGTAGGAATATAATTTATCTCGATAGTACCTTGCTGAACGTGATCTCTAATGAAATGATACCTTATATCTATATGTTTAGTTCTAGAATGTAAAACAGGATTATAAGCAATGGCAACAACACTAGTATTATCACAAAGTATAGGGATAGACTTGAAATCAAACCTGTAGTCAGCAAGTTGATTCTTCATCCATAGAATTTGTGCAACACAACTTCCTGCTGATATGTACTCAGCTTCAGCAATGGATGTTGATACAAATTTTTGCTTCTTGCTGAACCATGAGACAAGTCTTCCTCCTAGAAATTGGCATATACCACTAGTGCTTTTCCTATCGATTTTACACCCAACAAAGTCAGCATCCGAGTATCCAGTAAGGTTGAAGCTAGAATCTTTTGGATACCATATTCCTAAGTTAGGAGTTCCTCTGAGATATCTGAAAATTCTCTTGACAGAAGCTAAATGTGATTCCTTGGGGTTAGATTGAAAACATGCACAAATACAAGTAGCAAACATAATATCTGGTCTACTAGCAGTTAAGTATAGCAAGGATCCGATCATACCTCGATAACTTGTTATATCTACGGATTTACCTTGCTCATCTTTGTCTAACTTTGTTGCTGATGACATGGGAGTCTTCATTGGACTTGTTGTTTCCAATCCAAACTTCTTAAGCAGGTCTTTAGTGTACTTGGATTGATTGATGAAAATTCCATCACAGCTTTGCTTAATTTGGAGTCCAAGGAAGAAATTCAACTCTCCCATCATACTCATCTCAAATTTACTCTACATAAGCTTAGCAAATCTTGCACAAAGTTTTTCAGCAGCAGAACCAAAGATTATATCATCTACATAAATTTGTACCAACAATGTTTTATCTTTATGCTTTCTAATGAAAAGTGTAGTATCTACTTTACCTCTACTGAAACCTTCATCAATTAAAAAGGAAGATAAAGTGTCATACCATGCACGTGGAGCTTACTTAAGACCATATAAAGCTTTGTCAAGCTTGTATACATGGTGAGGATTAGCATGATCAGCAAAACCTGGGGGTTGCTCCACATAGACTTCCTCCTGAAGTTCTCCATTCAGAAATGCACTCTTGACGTCCATCTGAAACACCTTGAAGTCTTGATAAGCAGCGTAAGCAAGAAAAATCCTTATGGCTTCAAGCCTTGCTACTGGAGCAAAGGTTTCATCATAGTCGATTCCTTCCTCCTGAGAATAGCCCTTAGCCACAAGTCTTGCCTTGTTCCTTGTGGTGATTCCATCTTCATCCATCTTATTTCAGAATACCCACTTGGTGCCAATTACTGCATGATTCCTTGGCCTGGGAACAAGATTCCAAACTTTGTTCCTGCTCAATTAGTTTAGCTCTTCTTGCATAGCAAGGACCCAATCAGCATCAGCAAGAGCATCCTCAATTTTCTTAGGTTCCATTTGGGATAGGAAGCTTAGAAAACTACTTTCATTTTGAGCAGATCTTCTAGTCTTTACTGAACTTGTCGGATTTCCAATTATCAAATCTTCTGAATGAGACTTGGTCCATTTCATCCTTCTTGGTAGATCTGTTCGAATGTCTTGCTGTCTTAGTTCCTCCAAGTTGGGTTCATCATCTTTTACTTCAGCAGGGGTGCTATCCAATGAATCAGTGCTTTCTGAACGTACTTCAGCAGGGTCTTCCTTAGTCTCTGCAGCCTGTTGATTCTCATTTGGTTCCTGCTGAACTATAAGAGGGAGTGAACCACTTGGTTCCTCATAGTTAGTTTCATCAAATACTACATGAACTGACTCTTCTACTGTTAGAATTCTCTTATTAAAAATACGAAAAGCTTTATTGTGAGTAGAATATCCTAAGAAAATACCTTCATCGGATTTTGTTTGAAATTTAGTCAAGTATTCCTTACCATTATTGTGAACATAGCGGGGCATCCAAAGATTCTAAAATAATTTATGTTTGGTTTTCTTCCCTTCCATAACTCGTATGGAGTTTTGCTTAGTGTTGGATGAATGAGTGATCGATTTTGAGTATAGCAAGCAGTGTTCATTGCTTCTGCCCAGAAGTACTCGGGAAGTCTAGCATCAGCAAGCAATGTTCTTCCAGCTTCTTCTAAGGTTCTATTCTTTCTTTCAACCATTCCGTTTTGCTGTGGAGTCCTTGGTGCAGAGAAGTTATGAGAAATTCCTTGCTCATCACAGAACTCAGTAAAGCCTCCAAAGTCGAATTCTCTTCCATGGTCACTTCTTACTGACTTGATTCTAAGTTATTTCTCATTTTGCACTTGTCTGCTGAATTTCTCAAACTCTGCTAATGCATCATTCTTGTGAGCAAGAAATAATGCCCATGTAAATCTAGTTAAATCATCCACAATAGTGATTGCATATCTCATTCCACCAAGACTACTTAATATAGGGCTAAACAAATCAAGATGTAATAGTTGGAGGGGCATAGAGTTTGATTTTTCAGGTTTGCTTAAGAAGGATTGTTTTGTTTACTAACCAAATTGACAAGCTCTACATGGTTTTTCTTTTTCAAAGGAAAATTTAGGCAAACCCTTTACAAGATCTTTAGCAGCGAGTTTTGAAATCATTTTAAAGTTTAAGTGTGAAAGTCTCTTATGCCATAACCAACTAGCATCTGCTGAAGCTTTAGCAAGAAAGCAGGTTGTTTCAGCATGACTTAGCTTAGCTAAATCTACTACATAAACATTCCCATTTCTTGAACCAGAAAGCTTCAGAGAATTTGTTTGAAGATCTCTTACCTAACATTTATTGTCTAGGAAGGTGACCTTATGCCCTTTGGCACACAAGTGGCTTATGCTAAGCAAGTTATGCTTGAGACCCTCCACGTAGGCAACCTTGTTGAAGCAGACTAACCCATTTCCTGGTGAACCATATCCCTTGGTTCTTCCAGCACTATTGTCTCCAAAGATCACTTGAGGTCCATCCTTTTCTTTGAAATTGGTGAGCAAGGCTTTATCTCCTGTCATATGTCTTGAACATCCACTGTCCAAGTACCAAATTTGTTCCTTGCTCACAACCTACAAAACATAAGCAATCACTTTGGTACCCAGCAAGACTTGAGTCCATTAAGGTTAGTACCCTTGGGGACCTATACTTGTCTCATTTTAGGTTTTTGAGACCAACCAGTATAGTAAGGGTCAGCAAGGCAAAGAGAAGCTATGTGACCAATCCTATGGCAACAATAGCATCTCAAATGCATCATGTTGTGATGTGTGTGCTACTTACCTCTTCTCTTAGGTTGAGGTTGTTTCCAGTGTTTGTTCCCAACTTTACCCTTACTAAATTCTAAATTCCTCACATGGTTGTAATGATGAGTAGGAGGAACGTAGTTCTTGCTAAAGTTTCCACCACTGGTCCGTTTAACACTACATCTCTGCTCATACTTACAGTCAGCAGGGAATTTATTCTTTAGCAAGGTAACATTTTTGTTACCTTTGGTTGCAGTAGGAAGCACACACTCTGCTGAATGCACAAAGATCGTTCTGCTGATAGACTCAGCATCACTTTCTCCACTCTCTTCAGCAAGGACTTCGCAAGTCCCGGAGCCAATTCCACTTCTGTCTAGTATGCTTCTTTGACTTTTTAGCAAAGCACATGCATTTGAAGAAGATTTGTTCCATGTGGAGATTGTAATAGTTAATTCCTCAACTTGGGAGGTTAACATAGACTCTCTCTCTTGAGAGTCTCTGAGATGTTGTCTAAGCAGAGTCCTCTCATCATCAGCAGCAAGTAACTCCAAATTCTCAGCTTGCACATTTTCAAGTGTAAGCAAGATTTCAGAGTTCTTGCTCCTTAGTTGATCAGACTCTGCTAAAGCAATCTCTAGCAATCATCTATATCTATGCCACTGAGATGCAACATCTTTGAGCAAAGAGTGCAACTCAGCTTCAGTAATATCAGGAGAGTCAAAATCAAATACCTCAGTAAGATCGACTTCCTTGCTGGGTTCGGATTCTCTTGCCATTAAGCAAAGGTTGGTAGTCTCTGGTCTGGAGTCTTCTGAATCACTTTCACTCTCACTCCATGACTTTTCAGCAAGAAGACCCTTGTCTTTCTTGAAGTTTGAGGGATTGTTCTCTTGCTGATATTTCTTCTTGTAGTATTCTTTTCCCTTGCTTTTGTCGTTAGCAGGGAGTTTCTTTTCCTCTCTTGCTGAGTTCCGACAATTAGCAGCATAGTGGCCCGGCTTCTTACAATTGTAGCATAGATCCTTTGATGGATCTCTCTTACTGCTGCTTGTATTTCTTCTGAAGTTTCCTCTGTCCTTCCTCATGAACCTTCTAAATTTTCTGGCCAGCATAGCCCTATATTCATCACTATCAACAGACTCTGAGTCAGAATCTACTTGTTGCTTAGGCTCAATAGCCTTCAATGCAACTCCTCTATCTTTCCTTCTTGGCTCAGATGTAGCCTCTCTTTGAGCCAACTCCATTTCATATGTAAGCAGGTTTCCGTAAAGTTGCTGGAGGTCAGTAGTGTGTAAGTTTCTCAACTCTTTCACAACAGTGGTCTTGGGATCCCACTACCTTGGTAAAGATCTCATGAATTTGAGATTTATGTCCTTTGTGTCATAGGTTTTCCCTAGAGCACGCAAATTGTTGAGCAGGACAGTAAATCTTTCGTACATAGCAATGAGATTCTCCCCCTGTTGCATGCTGAACATTTCGTACTGTTGAATAAGCAGGGATTGCTTATTTTCTCTGACTTCTAACGTTCCTTCGTTGAGAACCAGCAAGGCATCCCAAACCTCTTTAGCAGAGGTGTAGTTTGACACACTTTAAAACATTTCTTCTTCAAGAGCCATGAAGAGAATGTTCATTGCTTTCTTGTTGTATCCTACTAACTTCTTTTCTTCATCCGTCCATTCCTTTCTCTGCTTAGGAATAAGCTTGTTGGGATCAGCAGGGTTTATCTTCTCTGGTATGTAAGGCCCAACTTTTATTGCTTCATATAGCTCTTCATCAATTGCATCAATGTACACCTGTATTCTCAATTTCCAATTAGCAAATTTATCTCTGGTACACATAGGAGGCTTGCCACCAAAATCACTTCTTAAAGCCATTAGAAAATTTAAAGTTAGGATCCTCTCAAGCTTTAGGGCTTAACAAAGAGTGTTAAGCTCTAATACCACTTGTTAGGTCCCAAAAGGTAAAAATACTAGAAGGGGGGGTTGAATAGTGTTTTTCAAAAATTAAGTCTTGCTTAGAAAACTTTACTGATTTAAAACACTTGTTGCTTATAAAAGAGTTTCTTATGTTTTCAAAAAGTTTAGCAGCGGAATTTGTTTAAGCAAAGTACCCCTTAGATTTTGTAGCAAAGGTTAAGTAGCAAAGAGAGTAAATCTTTGCTGAAAGAGTTTAGCAGGACTTAAGCAAAGCACAACAAAGCAGGAAAGCAATATAAAAGATAAGCAGGAAAAGAGATGAGAATTTTTATAGTGGTTCAGAATAATCCTACTCCACTCTTCTTCTCTTTTACTTGAGAAGGCTATCACTAAAACTTGTTCACACAGAATAATCAGCAGGAGGACACTTAGTCCAAGTTACAATAGGTCACTTAGACCAACTTAGTCACACAGACTCTAAGCAGATTTGAGAAAATCTTGCTTGCTATCTTTATGTGACGGCCCCAAAAATCATAAAACAAATTTCAGGCACCATCAATAATTGACAAAAGATAATTAATACATCCAAGCACGCATAACATTAAATAAGAGATAAATAACGAATCTCTACTACATTATCCATTAAAGAGTATTTAATACAATGGAAGTCTTAAAATAGGGCCCACACAAGCCTTAAAGTCTAAACATTTCTATAATCTTCTCCTTCTTCACCCTACCCTTGAAAGCCATCCATAGGAGGGATATCAAGAAGCTCTCAGAATTCCATTTTTTTCTTTTCCTTTATGAGACGCATCGGTCGTCTCGCCATAACCTGCAAAAATTATAATCATAGCAACATGAGCGATTTACGCTCAGCAAGTATATATTCGATAGTATTTGGGTAAGCTTGAACGATGGAAAATAATGGTTTAAGTGTTTATGAGGTTGGACGAAAACAATGTCCAACACCTCCAATAATATAGAAGAAAAATAGTTTCTAGGGTCCCCGAGTGATAGCGAGGGATTTGACCCTTTTTCTTGAAGGAATCATGAATAAACCACATGCGCCTTATAACACTGTCTGTTTGGCGCACGTGCCCTTAAGAACTCTTAACACCGTCTGTTTGGCGCAGGTGCCCTTAAGAACTATCTTAAATCAAACGTTATATCAGATGGCCAACCTGATCGTCTGACTTAACCATAATGACATACGTAGTCAATGCAGAAAAATTTGTCTGCAAGGGTTCGGTTACCGATGCCTCGGTTTCCGTTCCCTATCCATAATAGGCACGGGATGCCAGGCATAGGCATCCACGTAACCGTTAGTTTACCCACACGGATATACTTTTCAAGTAAGGGGTAAAGAATAAGGCTTCTATATCCGTATAGGGTTTACTTTGACGTATTAGCGAACTTAAACAGCTAATAGCCGCCCAAGAAGTACTTGTATCTAGTACAATATTTTTCACGTACATCGGATCGAATGATCATAC
>CM025781.1:21431690-21503721 GCA_014636745.2 Centella asiatica
CACTCAAACTTCCAGTTAGAAAACAACTAGACTGTGCATCAGTGGATTCACAGTTATCAGGGGGAAGGAGTGCATCAGGCCATTGTAGCCCATCAAGGGTAAAAGGTCTGTCAGGGGAAGGTAAAAAGAATAGAAATGGTAAGCTAGGTATTAATAAGGCTAGCATTCACACTTCTACTCATGAAGCCCCTAGAAAAGTGTGCTGGAATTGTGGTAAATGTAATCATCTATCTTTTCAATGCAAAGAAAAACCACAAATTTTGACAGGCACTATTTTCTATGCTGATGATTTACCAACAGCTAAAGCTGACTCTTCTAAGAGTAAAAGCAAATCTGTTGTTGAGAAATCAAAAGCATATGTTGAAGCTCCTAGAAAGGAGAAAGTTTTTAATTTGCCAAAACCAAAAGTCACTAATAAAGAAAAGGCTGTGTTATCTACAACTGTGACTAAACCAAGAGGACCCAAAACCAATTGGGTACCAAAAACAATTTAAAGTTTTTTTTGTGTGCAGGGAAAGGTCAAAAGCAGTCAAATCTGGTTTCTAGATAGTGGCTGCTCAAGGCACATGACAGGAAACAAAGCCCTGCTCACAGAATTCCAAGAAAAGGCTGGTCCAATAATTTCATTTGGTGATAACAGCAAAGGACTAACTCTTGGTTATGGCAAAGCAGCAAGTAGGAATGTCTCATTTGAAAATGTAGCACTGGTTGATGGGCTCAAGCACAATTTGCTAAGCATAAGTCAACTATGTGATAAAGGATTCATCACTTCCTTTAAAGGAGATCAGTGCCTAATCTCAAATGAAAGTGATGGGAAGCTGGTTTTGTTAGGGATTAGAAAAGGAGATCTCTATATTGCTGATTTTAATTCAGTAAATGGAGAATCATGTTTCTACAGCAAGGCAACTCCTGATGAAAGCAGACTATGGCACAAGAAGCTCTCTCACCTGAACTTCAAGTCAATCAATGATCTAGTGAAGAGAGAGTTAGTGACTGGACTACCCCAAATGGAGTTTATCCAAGAAGGATTATGTTCAGCTTGTCAACAAGGGAAGCAAAGGAAATCATCCTTTGTCAGCAAGGAAGCCACCATGATCAAGGATCCAATTCAATTGCTACATTTGGATCTTTTTGGCCCTGTCAACATTATGTCAATGTCAAAGAAAAGGTTTGCAATGGTCATTGTGGATGACTACACCAGATACACATGGGTGAAATTTCAGCACGCTAAATCAGAAGTGCCTCAACAAATTATTGACCACATCAAGAAAGTGGAAACAGAATCAGGGTCAGTGGTTAGAATGTTGAGAGGACATCTAATGGAACTGAATTCAAGAATGCAGCTGTTGAGGGATTTTGTGTGGAGAAAAGCATAAATCATACATTTTCTGCTCCAAGGACTCCTCAACAGAATGGTATAGTGGAAAGAAAGAATAGAACCCTGATAGAAGCTGCTAGATCAATGCTAGCAGAGGCAAAGATTCCCACCTATTTTTGGGCAGAGGCAATTTCCACCGCTTGCTTTACCCAAAATAGATCTTTAATCAACAAGGCTCACAACAAGACTTCATATGAGCTAATGACAGGGAGAAAACCAAACATCAAGTTCCTACATGTCTTTGGATGCAGATGCTTTATTCTAAGGAACTTTGGTGAGAACTTAGGAAAATTTGATCCTAAGGCTGATGAAGCAATTTTTCTAGGTTACTCCCTGACATCTAAGGCCTATAGGGTTTACAACAAGAGACTTCAGGTGGTGATGGAGTCTATAAATGTAGCTTTTGATGATCAACAGATTTCTGGACTTGAAGATCCTGGTTTTCATGAAGAACTGAAATTTGAAAATGAATATGAAGATGATTATCAAGAGACTGAAGCCGATGTGTGCAGACAAATGGATAACTTATCCATTCCTAATGTCAATCCACATTTTGTAGAAGCCCAATCAACAGATAGAGTCAATCTTCTGGACAACAGATCAGGAGATACTTCATTAGGGGATCATTCATCAGGACATGCAACATCAGGGGATGACTTGAATCTTGAATTATCCACTAATTCAGGGGAAGAGGTTACAGAAGCTGGGAGCACAGACTTAGGGGGAGGAAATGATAGTCAAGCAAGTTCAACAAGACACATTTCTAATCCTAAATGGGCTAGGAGTCACACATCAGATCTGATTATTGGTGACCCAAGCAAGAAAGTGCAAACCAGGAGGGCAACATCTAATGAATGCCTATATGCTTGCTTTCTTTCTCAAATTGAACCAAAGAAGTTTGAAGAAGCTATTCAAGATGCAGATTGGATCTTGGCCATGCAGGAAGAGCTAAATCAATTTGAGAGAAACCATGTATGGAAGCTTGTACCTAAACCTAAAGACAGAATCATAATAGGTACCAAGTGGGTATTCAGAATAAGATGGATGAAGCTGGCATTGTTGTAAGAAACAAAGCAAGACTGGTTGCAAAAGGATATCTTCAAGAAGAAGGGATTGACTTTGACGAGACCTTTGCACCAGTAGCTAGACTTAAGGCTATAAGAATTTTCTTAGCCTATGCAGCACATTCGAATTTTAAAGTCTATCAAATGGATGTGAAAAGTGCTTTTCTAAATGGAAAGTTGGAACAGGAGGTGTATGTCCAACAACCTCCAGGATTTGAATGCTCAAAGTTTCCAAATCATGTCTACAAACTGGAAAAGGCACTTTATGGATTGAAGCAAGCACCTAGAGCTTGGTATGATACACTGTCAAAGTTTTTGGTGGAAAACAAATTTTCAAGAGGTATCATTGACAAAACATTGTTCTTCAGACAACACCAAGGTCATCTGATTTTGGTTCAAATTTATGTTGATGATATTATTTTTGGATCCACTGACACAAGACTGTGTGAAAAGTTCTCCAAACTTATGCAAAGCAAGTATGAAATGAGCTTGATGGGTAAGTTGTCTTATTTCTTGGGATTGCAAGTGAAGCAAGTCACTGATGGAATTTACATTCATCAGACTAAATATGTCTTAGAGCTTCTCAAGAAATTTGATATGGAGGACTCCAAAGTAGCAAAGACACCTATGGCCACTGCAACTAAAATTGACCCTGTTAAGAATGGAAAGAAAGTAGACCTGAAGACTTACAGGGGAATGATTGGGTCTTTGTTGTATCTAACAGCAAGTAGGCCAGACATAATGTTTGCAACATGTCTTTGTGCAAGATATCAAGCTGACCCAAAGGAATCTCATCTCATTTCAGTGAAGAGGATCTTGAGATACATTAAAGGCACTACAGAGTTGGGACTTTGGTATCCAAAGGAATCAGGATTTGAAGTGCTAGGATATTCTGATGCTGACTTTGGAGGATGCAGAATTGACAGAAAGAGTACTACATGAAGCTGTCAATTTTTGGGAGAAAGGCTTGTATCTTGGTTCAGCAAGAAGCAGAATTCAATATCTACATCTACTGCAGAAGCTGAATACATCGCAGCTGGAAGTTGTTGTGCACAAATTCTATGGATGAAGAATCAGCTGATGGATTATGGTCTGAACTATACCAAGATTCCAATAAGGTGTGATAACACTAGTGCCATTGCCATTGCTGAAAATCCAGTACAACATTCCAGAACCAAGCATATAGATATCAGATATCATTTTATCAGGGAGCATGTCATGAATGGAAATATTGAACTACAATTTGTACCGTCCAACAAGCAGCTGGCAGATATATTCACCAAAGCTCTTGATGAAGCCACTTTCTCAAAACTTGTGGGAGAGCTGGGCATGGTGAATTATTCGTCAGGGTCAGGGTCAAACTCCTAAGTTATGGTATTTCTAACTCATTTCATAAGTTTCTGATAAAGACAATTGATATGTGATTATATATGTTTGGTTTATGTAAATATGTAAATATATACTTGTACATACTATATTTTTGTTTGTTTGGTGTTTTTCTTTTTGAACTAATGCATCAGGGTCAAGGTGTCCGACTCGTACGTCAGGGTCAGGGTGTCCGACTCGTACGTCAGGGTCAGGGTGTCCGACTCGCATGTCAGGGTCAAGGTGTCCGACTTGCACGTCAGGGTCAGGGTGTCCGACTCACGTGTCAGGGTGAGGAAGTTCGACTTATGCATTAGGGTCAGGGTATGTAAATATGGTAAACTTCAGGGTAAGTTTAAATATGTTAACCGCTTCGGGAATCACGCTCAGTTAAGTAATGACAACTCATCATTAAGCTCTTATCTCACTAATGATGTGTCATCACTGAAACTGAACTGACACCCTGATAGCGTGTTTAAAGGAGCAGTTTTCAAATGTCAACAGGCAGGTATTAATACTCTATCTCTCCTACTTGTTAAAACTCCTTAACACATTTAATCTTTCTCTGATATTTGCTCGAGTTTTTGTTTCTCTTTTTCTCTCTCTCTTTTTTCGCAGAAACCCTAGTTCTTCAAAGCTATCAAGCATCAATGGCACGCCAAGAAATTCCAAGGAACCTGACAGTCCCACCTACAAACTATGTGGGCTTCTCTGATATTAACGAGGTAAATGACTGCTTTAAACCTATGATGAATTATCTACTCACTTCTGAGTATAAGAAAGCAATCTTTACCGATGACGAAATATCGGGGGAGGCATTGTCTTAACTTTGGACAAGCACCAAGTTCATGTACTCCACCACACGCACTGATGTGGTCAAGGGAATCTCATTCAGAGTTTCTTCTGAGAAAGGGAAAATAACCCCATCCAGAATTAACTCTGCTTTAGGACTACCTAATCAAGACCTGGTGGAAGTACCTAGTGATGCGGAACTCCTGGATTTCTTGAGGGAACTGGGCTATAACGCTGCTCCCAACGCAGTGTTAAAAGTTCAAGGACCTCAAGAGGGTGAACGTGAAGAGAGAGATTTCTTACCTTTTCGACACCATCACTAAGGTGTTCTCAGGTAAGTGTTCTAACTTTGAAGTCATTACTTCTTTAACTTTAAAAATAGCATACGCAATAATCAAAAATGTAAATATAAATATAGGTAAAATAATTTTTGATGACCTTGTAAATAAATTAGGTAATTTTAATAATAGGAAAACTGAAGTAAACTATTCTAGATTTTTGTTTATGATTATTAAAGATCAGATTTTTAACTTTTCTTTTGAGAATGATATACCTGTACAGATATACAAGCAAACAAAGAAATTGTTTGCAGAAATAATAAAGAAGTCCTATACAGCCAAACCATTTGCACTTCCATAGCACATGGTACAGGTAGTAAATTCTTCTCCTTCCACTTCTCACACTGTACATTCTTCACCTTCATCTACTATGGTAGAGAAAACAACCACATCTCTGCCTACCCAAGTAGAACAACCAATTTCTTCACAACCACTCTCAATAGCCCAACCCACAGTCTCCCAAAAGACTGTTGGGATTAAAAGAAAACCCAGTGAAGTTACCACATCAACTGAGGGGGAGCAAGGAGAGAGAGTGATTGGCTATAGGAGAAGATTGAAGAAGAAGAAGGGAGCCACGAGTGTTACCCAAAAGCCTAACCTGACAGTATCCTCTCAAAAGGATGCTGCTTTTGATAAGGAATTAAACATATTTTTAACTAGTTCCTCTCAAAAGGAATTAGTTATTGAAAATAGTCCTCAACCAAGGACACAGATGAGTGAGGCACATACACTGACCATAGACACTGATGAACTTACCATCAGGGTCTCTGAGAGCCACTTGCAGAAATCTGACACAGTGAGTGCACACACCACTCAAGATGTTGTAGCTCAGAAGCTTCTCAATAAGATCCACATGAGTCATAAGCATTCTTCTACGGCATCTTTTGATGAATCACCTCCTCGTTCAGTGATTCAGCCAACACTCCCATCTACACCACTTCCTTCTTTCGCTGTTCCTCAAATTTCTTCAGATATAATGACACAAACATTAAGTGTCATACAATCAGATTCTCCACATTCTCAATTCGTGGAGGAGCCAACTGTAAAGACCCAACTCGAATAACAAATAAACAGCAATTACATTTCAAATACCATATTCAACAAGTCATTAAATTCAACATCAAACGATTTGAAATATTAGACACTTCTAAACAGCATAAACACAACCTATTATACAAAACATATCTTATACATTACAAGCCAAAATCCTAATCAGCCCCGAAATATACATTCTAAGAAAAACTATATGCACAAATGGACTGGAGAGAGAGAGTGTGATCACGGCTTCCCGACCCCTGTCGCGTCGAAGTATGCACAAAGCTGCAAAACAGCTCAAAAGCTATACTGCACAACCTGAAACATTTAGCGCTTTATATGAGTCGCAACTCAATGAGTAAACCCCACACATATCATACAATTTACATATATATAATTCATATAACTCAAATCAATTCAGATATATCAAATATGCAATGCTATATTCTTTTCTTTTTCCGGTAATGGCTCGATATGTCAGAGTATTGCCCCGGGAATTCCTGTATACAGATCACAAAGATCTTTCCAATAACCAACAGTATGAACCCGTAGGTTTAATCAAATAAATTGCTGGCCAGCCAGTGTAATAGGATGGATCCCAGAGGTGGCTCATACGGGTTTTCACCTCGTACAGCACTTAGTCCACCTATGTTCTCATGTAACCAATATAACCAATATATTTGCAAGTACCTGAACACATCAGCCATACCATTTCCTTTAAGTCATATGAAATCAAATGCACAATATACATATAGTTCTCATTTCAATTCAGTACCAATAGCTCATATACATAATTCCTCATATTGATAACATTCCAAATATAGTTCGGATCACTACAATTACCAATAGCACATATTTTCAGCTTGTACACCAAACTGTCAATTACACATTTAACTCATCAAACACAGCAAGTAATCCCATATAGACATGATACAATAAGCAAACAATCATATATTATCCAAGATACACAAATATAACACATAAGTATACCATGGGTTTACTCACAAATTCAGCGAAACTAACGTTGTTGACCTCCCCTCTCGCTGCCCCCGAAGTTCTCTTCTCCTATAGCACATATTGACATGTTTAAAACTCATTCACCATGCATAAGTACCAATCTATATGCATGAAACATGGCTATGATGCATGATGTAAGCTAATTTCAGCAGCAACAGCAAGCTAATTTCAGCAGAAACTAAGTGCAGCAGCAAACTACTTTTCTAGCCAACTGAATCAATATGCAAACTCTATTTCATTAACATCTAATAACTCCAATATGCTACTGAAGTGCAGGTTATTAAACACAAAAGAATGGAAGGGAAGAACTCACTTGATCAGCTGCAAAAACTGCACAACTTAGCAAAATCTGCTATGCTAAAAATCTGCTATGCTAGAAAATCTGTTCAGCTTGTTCTCCCCTGTTCTCTCTTGTTCCTACTGATTTCTGTCTCTCTAAGTGTTCTCCAGCCGAAAATGGGCTGTCCCTCATGTTCTAGTGGCTTCTTGTTTAGTCCAAACCAAGCATGAGGTGGCAAGGTGCTTGGTTTGGTCAAACAAGGCTGCCCACCCCTTTTTTTTTCCTTTTTTGACTTGAAGACAGCAGCCTAATGCAGCCAAAAGTAGGTGCAGATTTCTACTTTTTCTACTAAGGGTCTCAACTAATATGAAATTGCAAAATGGCACAAAAGCTTCATAATAACCGCTAATTACCCCCTTAAACGAAATCTGCATTTTTGACATCCTAACTCTCCTTTTAAAAGCGTTCTAATTATGCTTGCTTTCTAAATGATGTATTCTTAATCTATATGGACTGATATATTATTGTTTATGCAATAAAAACAATGCAAATGTCAAATATCAAATGGAATGCATGTTCACGGATATACGATTTGGGACACGGATGTGACACCAACACTCTCTGACATAGTGTTTGATAGTCACCACTCTCACGTGGTGGACTCATTTTTACTTGATACAAACACTGATGATCAATCAGGGGACATAAATTCCACTGTACATACTACAGCAATAACACTTTATGTACCCCCAATTGTATATACATCCTATACAGAAACATACACTTCTCCAATTGTACATACACATTCTTCTTCCAATCCTTCTCCTATCACTGTTGTGGAACCAGAACCTGTACATACCTTACTTGAACTGGCCACAATAGCTGATCTCCAAGCCAATAGGAGCCCTTCTAGGACAATTTTGAGTGAGGTTGAGAGAATATATAGTGAAAAGAGGCAAAGTCAAACCCCTGAGAGGACTTTGGCAAAAGGAGAGGAAGAGAGTACTGCCTTAGTAGGCAATGAAAAAGGAGAGGATATGAGTGATGCCTTAGAAGGTACAGAAAAAGGAGAGGATGAGAGAGATAAGGATGAGATCCTTGTAAATAAAGAACAGAGAGAAAACACTGATACTATAAATATTACTTCTTCTTCTACAAGTGATGAAGATGATTCTCCACAAGATGATTTTTCCCAATTCATCGGAGCTGATTTATACTTTAGACAGAACCAAATGTCTGATACTGTACAGTTATTGAAGCAGGAATTAGCTAGGACTACTGATCCAGTTTTGATCAAAGTGTTAAAATCACAGATCATGATTGGTCAGTCCATAGATATAGAAAATCAAAAATTGTATACACATTTTTCCACAAAGTTACAAAATATACAACAAGTTGTCGACTCCTTGGTCACCAGCCAGACTCTACCCCGGATGAAGAAACAAGTTGACAATGTTGACCACAAGCTTACTGAACTTTCGACTCAAATGAACAACATGGATACTCTGCAACAATCCATGGCTGACACAATGCAACAAGTTCTTCAAGTCACATCCCGACTCTCAACTCCCACTGATGATGCTGTCAAAAAGGGGGAGAATTCAACCAAGCAGTCGCCAGGGGATGTTGCTGAGAAATCAAGTCAACCATCAGGGGATGTGACTACTCCTGTTCGTGCTCCAAATCCCAAGGACAAAGGCAAAGGCATCCTGATTGAGGAACCCAAGAAGAAATCCAACACTCAATCAGGGCCTAAGCTACTTGGAGACGCCATGAAGACAGTCCACTTTCCAACACCTGTTGAAGTTATTATTGATGGGAAAATGGAGCTGGTCTACCCTCAAGACAAAAAGCTGGTAGAAGCTGATGCAATCTTTGCACAGCAACTTCAAGAAGAAGAGGAGAGGGAAATGGCAAAGGAACAGGAGGAAGAAATAAAGAAGAAGAAGATTAAGTTACATTGAAACATTGGTCACGAAAGGTAACGTCGAATCTATGACTTTATTATTACTTGGGTAACAGTGATGTATTACTAGATGTCGCTCACTGTTTATAATTTTATAATATAATTTAAAATTATTGCCAACGTAATAATAACCTACAGGGTCACACACAAAGAACATTCGTCAAGGAGATATAATTTAAATGTCAATGATTTTAATATATCAATAAGATTGATTTAATTAAATCATGGCTTTAAATTATATACATATATATTTATATATATAATCTGTATGAAGTAGAGTCCTTTGGAAGGAAATACGAATATATATTTATTTGTACATATATATATTAATTAAGTGAGACTTGATTAAAGATATATATCTAATAAATATAAAATTCGGATTTTAAGTCTCCTAATTAGATTAAGTTTTGGAATTACTCTATAAAAGGCTATATATATGATATATCAACAATTCTCTCTAACTGACGTTTCACGTATTCTAAGAACCCTAGTTGCTCATAAGAGAGAGACTAGACTTCAGAGATATAGAGAGAAAAGAGAGACATATAGAGAGAAAAGAGAGACACAGATCGTACAGCTAGTACTGTAACTCTTCTTGTTCGAATCGTGAGACAGTTCGTGGGTGTTTGTGTGGATATCGTAGAGATGCTGTCCTGTTGGATTGCGTTAAAGATTTGGAGACGATCAACACCTTCACCGAAGCTTCAGATTCGCACTTTTAATCGGTAAAATCTTAAACTATCTGTATTAATTATTTCGCATAGATCCTCGGGTTTGGGTTTCGTTTTGATTTAATTAAATCGTATTTTTCCGCTGCGTTTTACCCTTCGAAACTCATCATATACTTGCCTCGGTCCTTTGCACAAAATCAAATTCAATTTACTCGTGAGTGAAAGATTCTGTAAAACATGCATATAACATGATAATTTAATACCTTAAATAGAATTATAAGAGAAATGCATATGTGATGTCCTTAAACTTTTAATGTCTCAAATTTGACATAAGAATTGTTGAAGTTAAATGAATAATTGAAACATCATAAAATAATTTAAGAAAATAATGTTTTGTAGTTTCAAAAACAAACTGCGCATCAAGGGATAACCGAACATCAGTGGGTAAACTTACCCGTCAGGGGATGTCTCACTCGGCCATCAGGGGATAGCCTTTGCCCATCACAGTATCATTCACTCATCAGGGAATAGTCATCAGGGGATGACTTACCCATCAGGGGATAATTTGTTCATCGCCAAACTTGTCGGGTGACAACTTGTTCAGCGCTGAACTCACTAAGTCATCGTTGAACTCATCAGGGGATGATTTGCTCAGCGCCAAACTCCTCGGTGGCTAGTTTGTTCAATGCCAAACTCCATAATTAAGCGTCAAACCCAGTTGATTAACGCCAAACTCTTCGAAAGCTAACTTCTTTAGTCATCAGAGACTAACAACATTTCATTCATCAGAGACTAGAAAATTCCTCCATCGGAGACTAAGAATTTCCTTCATCAGAGACTAAGAATTTCCTTCATTAGAGACTAATATTACATCTCATCAGAGACTAACATAGAATCTCCTAGAGACTATTTCATAGGGTCAGAGACTAACTCCAACCCATCGGAGACTAAGTTAGAACTTGTCTCAGATACAGTGGTGTCTTCCTCACTCCTCCATGGGTGGTGTTCTCAACCATAACCATACTTAGGTCAACTCTCATCATCCTCTCAGTAATACATAACATCTCTCGGGGTCTACTAGATCTTGCAGACACTGATTAAACTTCCAAGCTCCAGTTGACAGAGGTTTAAATAGGGTGTTTTCAACTACTGATAAAAAGAATTGTTTGGTAAATAAAAGTTTGCCTACCAGTTGGTTGTCAACATTCTTACACTCATCTTAGGTAGCTTTTGAAACAAAAAGGCATTAACTTCAGGTGTTGAAACCATGCATTAAATCATACTTTTGGAAATGAATGAACCAGGTATTAAACGTGGCATGCATAACAGAACAAAAGTGTAAGAATCAGAACAGGACTTTAATGTAATGCTCTTACCTCTTTAGCTGTAAAGAAGAAGTTAAAAGCCTTGGGTTGCTCTTCGAAAAAGGACGGTTGCCTTGAGAGTAAACCTGAATTTGGTGGTATACTGTATGGAAGATTTTATGAAAGTGGGGCTAGGGTTGTACTCCAAGGATATATATATATATATATATATATATATATCATTTGCTGAACAACAAGAGCTGTTGGATTGTTTGTGATTTGATTTCAACCGTTGGTTGGAGAAAGGCAGCAACGGGCTTTAGAAAGAAGTGATTGGTGAGAAAGGGTGGATGCAACGGCTGCTAACATCAGTCGGTCATCTATCATAGCCCACTCTAGTGTACTATTGAAAGTGATATGCATTAAATGCCTCATGTCTCCCAGCAGTCTTTGGTTTTTAAAAAAAAGGGGTACTGTAGCTCACACTTGTGTGCCTTCCCGCGGAAACAAACATACATACAAGATAAAATTGAATAAAATATTCATTAGAAAACTTGTGTTCAAATTACATTTAAAATCTTTTAGACATCACCTTGTCATTGCACTTTCATTAACCATACCAAGAAAAAAAAAATTTAAGCCTCCATGCATAAAATAATAAATCACAAAATAAATTAATCATATAAAAATATTCATTTAAAAATTTCAGGTTCTCACACTGTGTGTGTATTTAGTGATAGGTGATCATTGATCAGAGTCTGTTTCTTCTTCTTCCTCTAAAAGTTATTTATAGATGTGATCATTGTAGACTCAAATATCTATGTCCTTGGAGGTGGACTATTTTTCAATAGATACACCCTTTTGAAAGGCTACACCTAGAGATGTGCTTTCTTTAAGAATTTAATATACTTTTGAGAGAATATTAAGCAGTCTCCAAGGGTTCTCATTGTTCCTTATTTTTCCCCATAACTTCCTCTAAATGCTTACCCTCCCCCTTAACTATTATTGGTTGTGGTTGTTTTCATTTTACAACCTTTATGTTTTGAGAGATTGGGGAGGTGGCTTCTGATACAGACTGGTTTTTAGAAGGTTTTGCTACTTGGGTAGAAGGAGTTGGATCATTACTAACATCCTTCATTGTAGCAGAATTATAAGAAGTAAAGAATAAAGTAATAAATAGTTAAGACATACTTGAATCAGCTATAACAAGATCCTTATAAAGATGATGAATAATAAACATAGGGAATCCTGCATAGTATATTAGTTTCTCTACTATTTATAATCAATTGTTAATTATCCACTGACAGTTAAACTATTGTAGGATAATTAGCCATTGTTGCATTATCATCAGTTAATAATTATCCTTTAATAAGAACAATTATTGACTAATTCTTCTCAGTAAGATTTCTTATTGATCATTTAATTTTTATCAAAAGATAAATCCTACTGCTTCAATCAGCTGTTAATTAGTCTCTGATAACTAAGTCATCAGAAAGTAATTAACTACTGCTGCAATTTATTAGCTTTGCATAAAATTTTCAAAGAATCTTACTCACCAAATTTGAGCATACCTAGCTCACTTACCAACCTCTTAAAGGTGGTTTCATCCAATGGTTTGTTGAATATGTCTGCAAGCTGCTTCTCAGTGGGAACAAAATGAAGTTCCACTGTACCATTCATCACATGTTCTTTGATGAAGTGGTATCTGTTGTCTATGTGCTTTGTCCTAAAGTGTTGCACAAGATTTTCTGTAATAGAAATGACATTGGTGTTGTCACAATAAATAGGAATTTGATTAAACACTATACCATAGTCCATTAATTGATTTCTCATTGTGACGACCCCAAAATCCCTCACTAGATCAGGGCTTTGTCAAAAGAATGTAAAGATAACCACGCATCCATTCATATTATAAATACTAGAAAAAAGGGCAATATTAAAGAGTTATTACAACCCAAAATATTGCATTCTCAGCGGAAGCTATTCTATCTCTATATTTTAATACAAAACATCACTCTTCAAACATCTTCCCTCCTTCCTTCCTTATCGGCACTACAAAGGGTTAGCCAAACTCAATAACTGATCATCTTTGCCTTCCCCTTGTCAGAGGGCTCAGCCTTTATATTCTGCCTTGCAAGACATTAAAATTCAACAAGAATGAGTGATTTACGCCCAGCAAGTATGTAAACAATTTGGGAAAGCAAGTCTAGAATGTTTCAAGGGATTCAATTATGTTGAGAGGCTTGGTGGAACAATACTAATGCCTCAGAAATCTTTAAAGAATCTTTAGGATTACTAATGATAAACAATTGTGTAATCCTTCTTAAAACAAAGCATAACTTCCTTGAAGTAAAAATATCCATCGGAGGCTAAACCCGTTGGATCTGCTAACCATACGGTATACAGCTGGCCTAACTGTGTCTGCATGATCCTTCCTTGTGTGAACGTACGTAGTCACATAAAATTCCTCTAGGTTAGGTGAAGAACAAATCAGCACCTTTCTTTTCCTCTAGCCATCCATGTGGCATAACCCATTTAAGGGACATATCATTCTCATTTATTTCACAGATATAATATTGAAAACTAACTGATAGAGCAAAGCTTCTTTATATCCATGCACTTCCATTCATATCATGCTAGCGGAAATTAAAGCATAGCATTCTGTTTCACCAGGAAATTTAAATATAAAAGTCATAATTTTGTACGCATGTTGAATCTATTGATCATGTGCTTAACTGAAATAAGCATAAGAGTGAGAATATACTTGCCTCGGTCCTTTGCAACAAAGATTCAAATTCAACTTACTGGTGAGTGAAAGATTCTATAAATTATGCAAGTAATATTTTAATAAGAATTTATGTGATGTCCTTAGACTTTTATTGTCTTAAATCTGGCATAATAACATCATAAAATAATTTTAAGAAAATAATGTTTTATAGTCTTGATGACAGACTGTGCATCGGGGAATAATTTTCTCATTATCAAACTCGTCAGAGACTAATATCCTTAGCCATCAGAGACTAACATATTTTGTCCGTCAGAGACAATGGATGACGTCATCAGAGACTAAACTTTAGCCTATCGGAGACTAAGGATGACGTCATCAGATACTAAACTTAGCCTGTCGGATACTAAGGATGACGTCATCAGAGACTAAACTTAGCCTGTCGGAAACTAAGGATGACGTCAGCAGAGACTAACGTTAACTTACTAGAAACTGATTTAAACTTTCTTCATCAGAGACTAACATTTTCTTCATCGGAGACTAAAAAAATCCTTCATCAGAGAGTAACATCTATCTCATCAGAGACTAACGAATATCTTATCAGAGACTAAAGTATCTCATCAAAGACTAACATATTAGTCATCAGAGACTAACGAATATCTTATCAGAGACTAAAGTATCTCATCAGAGACTAAAATTATCTCGTCAAAGACTAACATTAACTCATCAAGGACTAGAATTATCTAGTCAAAGACTAATATTAGAGCTTGTTTTTGCTACCATGGAAAGCTTATCATGAATAAACTCAGCCTAGGATGTCTCATGAAAATGCAAAAGAATATAAACTTAGCATAAATCTTTGATGCTATGCACGAAAGAAACTAAGTAGAGTACCAGATTCTTACCTCTTCGTTCTTAAGGGTGAAATCAAAGTTTGTCTGAGAATAATTTTCCGAAAGAAGAACTTGAAAATTTATGGAGATGATAAGTTTAAATGAAACTCTTAAAAGAGAAATTTTGGTAAAGGAATTAAAATTTCATCTCGAATGAGGTATTTATAAAGTTCAAGAGCAGTAAGCTAATGTTAAGCTTTAAGATAAGATGATTGGTTAATCTGGGCGGTAAAACGGCTGCTTATCATTACTCTTTAACAGCTAACAATTGTTGTCCTACATGCACAATGCCTTGATCGACTACTGCCACTTAAACAACTCTTTGATCAACACGTAGGCATAAAACTTACGTAATCCTCTCACCCTCTTCTAAGCTGATCAATATAATCTTATATGGGATTTGCTAGTCCCTTTTTTAAGACCTTTTTAAGGAACATAACCTCATAATCATGGATATCATATCATCATAAAATTTTCATTGTAGATATGAATTCATCATTCATATCTAAAAAGGCTAACCTTCATGAAAAAATAAAATAACACAAAATAAAATTATTTCTTATCGTAAAATACATTTAAAATTTTTGGTTTCTCACATCCTTCCCCCCTTAAAAGAAGTTTCGTCCTCGAAACTTAACTATGAAATAAATGGGGGTACTTGTTAATCATAGCGCTTTCAAGATCCCAAGTAGCTTCCTCTATACTATGATTCCTCCATAACACTTTTATAGAAGGAATTTCTTTATTCCTAAGAATTTTAACCTGTCGATCTAGAATTTGGATTGGAACCTCTTCATAATTTAAAACCGATTGCAGCTCTATCGGTTGATAATCAATTACTCCTCTATGGTCTACCTTGTAAGGACATAACACTGATATGTGAAATACATCATGAATGTGGCCCAAAGTCGATGGCAGTGCCAATTGATAGGCCACTTCTCCAATCTTCCTCAATACTTCGAAAGGTCCTACGTAACGGGGACTCAACTTTCCTTTCTTACCAAAACGCATTACGCCCTTCCAGGGTGATACTTTTAGTAGAGCATAACTCTCGATTTACAAAATTTGATCATTCCTATATTGATCAACATATTGTTTCTGTCGGTCTTGAGCTGCCTTCATTCTCATTCTGATCATCCTGATTGCCTCCTCAATCTGTTGAACTATCTCTGGTCCAATTAACTTCCTTTCTCCTACTTCGTTCCAGTAAAGTGGAGTTCTGCATTATCTGCCGTACAGTGCTTCAAAGGGGGCCATGTCAATGCTAGCATGATAACTATTATTGTATGCGAATTCGATTAGTGGCAGATGGTTGTCCCAATGACCTTTGAAATCGAGAACGCAAGCTCGTAGCATATCTTCTAGTGTCTGAATCGTGCGTACAGATTGACCATCTGTCTGGGGGTGATAGGCTATGCTCATATCTAGTCTTATTCCTAGATAGTTTTGGAAGCTCTTCCAAAATCTTGAGGTAAACCTCGGATCCCGATCAGAGACGATGGAGACTGGCACTCCATGTCGACTCACAATTTCTTTAACATATAACCTCACCATTTGATCCATCTTATATGTGTACTTGATGGCCAAAAAGTGTGCCGATTTGGTCAGTCTATCGACTATGACTCAAATGGCATTCATTCCTCCAAGCGTGGTTGGTAATCAAATGACGAAGTCCATTGTGACAAATTCCCACTTCCACTCGGGGATTTCTAATGGTTGAAGCAGTCCAATTGGTTTTTGATGTTTTGCTTTAACCCTTTGACATGTTAAGCATCTACTTACCCATTCAGCTATTTCTCTCTTCATGTTGGGCCACCAAAGCTTTGTTTCAAGTCTTGGTACATTTTCGTGCTTCCTGGATGAATGGAGAACTTTGAATTGTGGGCTTCGTGCAGAAGTTCTTGCTTTAATTCAGCCTTCGCAGGAATCCACACTCAACCTTCATATCGCAGCAATCTATCGCTATGCATGCGATATCTGCCTTTATCTCCCTTAATTAATCTGTCCATTTCTTTGCAATGCTCTTCTTGTGTGATTTTAATGAGGCAATTGAGGCCGAACTCGAAATTCTTCTTCCATATCTATCTTTTGAGCAATGGTAAGGGTATGAAGTTGTAGGCATTTGAATTCTTTTCTGATTTCCTCTTGGATGGTCATTACATTCAATCTTTCACGACGGCTGAGCGCATCAGCAACTACATTTGCCTTTCCGGGATGGTAGTTGATAGAACAGTCATAGTCTTGAATCAACTCTAACCAATGCCTTTGTCGCATGTTGAGTTCTTTTTGCGTGAATATATACTTCAAACTTTTGTGATCTGAATATATCTCGCACTTCTCACCGTAAAGGTAATGTCTCCAAATCTTCAACGCATGAAAGATAGCTGCCAATTCTATGTCATGCGTAGGATATCGTTTCTCACAATCTTTTAGTTGTCTTGATGTATAAGTAATCACCTTGCCATGCTGCATCAAAACTGCTCTAAGTCCTTGTTTTGACGCATCACTGTAAATAATGAATTCTCCCTTGTCATCCGGTAGTGTCAGAATAGGGGCTATAGTCAACCTCGTCTTCAATTCCTGAAAACTCTTCTCACAATCCGGGGTCCAAACAAATTTTGTAGTCTTTCTTGTCAAGTTTGTCAAAGGCATATCTAATTTCGAGAAGTCTTTAACGAACCTTCTGTAACTGCCAAACCTAATGAGGTATTTATAGAGTTCAAGAGCAGTAAGCTAAGGTTAAGCTTTAAGATAAGATGATTGGTTAATCTGGACGGTAAAACGGCTACTTATCATTACTTTTTAACAGCTAACAACTGTTGTCCTACATGCACAATGCCTTGATCGACTACTGCCACTTAAACAACTCTTTGATCAACTCGTAAGTATAACACTTACGTAATTCTCTCACACTCTTCCAAGCTGATCAATATAATCTTATATGGGATTTGCTAGTCCCCTTTTTAATACCTTTGTAAGGAACTTAACCTCCTAATCATGGATATCACATCATCATAAAAATTTTCATTGTAGATATGAATTCATCATTCATATCTTAAAAGACTAACCTTCATGCAAAAATAAAATAACACAAAATAAAATTATTTCTTATCGTAAAATACATTTAAAATTTTCAGGTTCTCACACAACAGCCTGACCAGGGCATATCCTCTCAAAAGGATATTGCCTTTGATAAGGAACTAAACATATTTCTAACTAGTTCCTTTCAAAAGGAATTAGTTATTGAAAATAGTCCTCAACTAGGGACACAGTTGAGTGAGGCACATACACTGACCATAGACTCTGATGAACCTACCATCAGGGTCTTTCAGAGCCACTTGCAGATATCTAGCACAGTGAGTGCACACACAACATCTTTTGATGAATCACCTCCTCGTTCAGTAATTCAGCCAACACTCCCATCTACACCACTTCCTTCTTTCTCTGTTCCTCAAATTTCTTCAGATATTATGACACAAACATTGAGTGTCATAAGATCAAATTCTCCACTTTCTCAATTCGTGGAGGAGCCAACACTCCCTGACACAGTGATTGAAAGTCACCACTCTCAAATGGTTGACTCATTTTTCCTTGAAACAATCACTGATGATCAGACAGGGGTCATAAATTCCAATGTATATACCACAGCAATAAGTCTTTATGTTCCCCTAATTGTAAATACTTCTTCTATAGAAACATACACTTCTCCAATTATACATACACACATTACTTTTACTCCTTCTCCTATCACTACTGTGGAACCAGAACCTGTACATACATTACTTGAACTGGCCACAGTTGCTGATCTCCAAGCCCATAGGAGCCCTTCTAGGACAATTTTGAGTGAGGCTGACAGAATACTTAGTGCAGAGAGACAAAGTCAAACCCCTGAGAGGACTTAGTACATACATTACTGTAAATACTACTTCTAGCTCTGAAAGTGATAAAGATGATGCTCCACAAGATGATTTTTCCCAGTTCATCGGAGTTGATTTGTATTTTCAGCAGAATCAGATGGCAGAAACTGTACAGTTACTCAAGCAAGAGTTAGCTAGGACCACTGATCCAATCTTGATCATAGTGTTAAAGTCACAGATCATGATTGGTCAGTCTATAGAAATAGAAAATAAAAAATTGTATACACATTTTTCAACAAAGATCAACAGTGTACAGCAGGTTATCGACTTTCTAGTCACCAGCCAAACCTTGATCCGAATGAAGAAGCAAGCTAACAATGTAGACAAAAAGCTTGCTGATCTCACTACCCAACTGACCAGCATGGAAATTCTGCAGCAATCCATGGCTGACACTCTGAAGCAAGTTCTTCAAGTCACATCCCGACTCTCAACTCCCACTGATGATGTTGTCAAAAAGGGGGAGAAATCTACCAAGCATTCGTCAAAGGATGTTGCTGAGAAATCAAGTCAACCATCAGGGGATGTGACTGCTCCTGTTCCTGCTCCACAATCCAAGGACAAAGGCAAGGGCATCCTGATTGAGGAACCAAAGAAGAAATCCAACACTCAATCAGGGCCTAAGTTACTTAGAGATGCCATAAAGACAGGCCACTTTCCAACTCCTGTTGAAGCTGTAATTGATGGGAAAGTGGAGCTAGTCTATCCTCAGGATAAAAAGCTAGTGGAAGCTGATGCACTCTATGTACAACAACTTCAAGAAGAAGAAGAGAGGGAAATGGCAAAGGAATAGGAGGAAGCAAAGGAGAAAAAGAGTGTCAGGCCCAAGACCTCCAGGAAACCTCAGCCAAAAAGATCTCACAATCCCAGGGGTGCATCAGGGGATAAAATCCAAGATAAAATTGAAGACCCTGATGCCACCAAACCCAAGTCATCTGAAGCCAAGGATCAAGCTCCTTCTCCTATTACCACAGCATATGGTCAACCCACTCTAGCTGAATCCCTCAAAGAAGAAAGGCGCAAAAACCTGACATTTATGTTCTCCATAAAAAGCATAGATGTCAGGTTCAACAATAAAAGGGATCAGCTGATAATAGTGCAACTGAAGAGTGGGTCGCAATTCAATGTAACAATGGACTGGTTTAGGAGAATGGATGCTGAACAGCTGGGATTAATGCTGAATCTGATTTCTAAATCGTCAGCGGCTAACAGAGGCTTAAGGGGGATGATTGAGAAGCTGAGGAAAGCCATCAACGATGATAGAAGCCTGCCCACAGCCTTGGAAAGACCTTTGAAGCTATTTTACAAATCCACTGATGGCCAAGAGAAAAGCATTAAAATCAAAGACGTTGATGGTCTTGACATTGATGTTCTAAGCCAAATTGCTTATCACAAAAATGAACATATCATCAAGTTCAGAATCCTGCTAATTCAGAGACTGCTCAAAGAGATTGAAGAAACCAAAGCTGATGATGGGAATGCTGCAGTAAGGAATGTGCCACCAGTGAAAGGATTCAAAGAATATCCAAAAATGATCACAAGCCCCATGGGTGTTGAGTTCAAAAACAAAAAGGGGGAGATCATTACCTTCCACTGGTCACAACTTGCTGCAGCCAACATTCAAGAGATTAAATCTGTCCTTGAAGCTTTGGAATCCAGTAGCAATGTCAACATTGTCAACTTCAAAAAACTTCTTCAAAGGGAGCTGGAGCAACTGGAGGCTGAAGGGGAAGACAACAGAATCAAGATTCCTGATCAAAATCCAGATCAAAGGAGACAAGGCCTTGGAAGTGACTCTCAACCGATTAAATCAAGTCATCCATTGCCCTTTGTCTCAGCAAAAAGGAAAAAGGATCCTGATATCTAAATCTACATATTTTTGTTGTAATAGATATAGGAAAATACTTGTACAGAAATTCTTTTATTAGTTCATTCAAAATTCTTTCTTGTATTTAGTATTGGTTTTGACATCATCATCAGTGCATCTAGGAATTTATGGTTATCAAAATGATAAACATAAATAGGGGGATATTGTTAGAGTTAATTAATGATGATAATGTTTAGGAAATAAATTGTGCAACTATAAATACTTAAGGTATATTATAAACCTTAAGATCAGCACAAGTTTTGCATCCACTGATGATAATCTTATTCATCAGGGGATGATCAATCACTTCACAAGACAAGTCAAAATATGGAACATCTGAAGGACTTGACAAAGTGAAGAAGAATGTCTGATGTTACTTCATAACTGTCAAAGTATTCAGCACATCAGATATTCTAAACAAAGTTTTGTTGATTAAGAACCGTCAGGGGAACCCATCAGGGGAAACTCATCAGGGGAACTGATCAGGGAAAACCCATCAGGGGAAACTTGTCAGGGGATGACGAAGGCAGACCAACCCGTCAGGGTGAGACTTCAGGGTATGACATTGTCAGGCTAACCCATCAGGGTAACCCGTCAGGGGAAAAGCTCAACATTATATCAGAGGAAGCCATCCGTGTGTGTAGATAGTCATAACATTAGTAGATTAGGAAGCTCTGAGTAAAACTCATGTGAAGGTTGAAGCCCTGATCCAGTCTATAACAATCAGGGGATCCAGAAGCACTGATCAAGTCCATCAGGGCTGGTCGTCAGTGGATGATTATGACAACATGCACCCATCATCAGTTCTTACACGCAAATCAACATAACTTGTTATAGAATCAAGAGATATTAACTGGAAAGATATTTCTTGAAGTTTGTTATGGCCCAATGAGAACTCTCAAATATTAAATGCACGTAAATCAGGCGAAGAAAAAGAAGCAACAAAAGTAGCGCAGTCTGATAGTTTCCAAAGGACAACGATGTGACATATATGCTGCTAAGTTTAAAAGAGCAGCACGCCTTCGCATGTGGTTTCAACCACTGATCTTCTATATATGCAAAGGAGTGCTCATTACACAAAGAGAGATCAATCCAACATATCAACAAAAAAAAGAAGCACACAAATCACTAGAGCAGCTTTGTAATATATCTTGAGAGAAATATTTTGAAGAAAGATTAGAAGCTAGTGAGTGTGAATTAGAAGCTGTAATTTCATTACAGAATTTGTAGCTGTTTAATCACATTTGTGATTATACAGATTTCCAAAATAACCTTAAGTTTTAATACAATTATTTTAACTTGAATCTGTGTGTTCATACTTTATTGTTTTTCTCTTCATAAAAGTTGTTTCCAATTAGTGCCAACTAAAGTTTAAAATTGCAAAAAGATTTTAGTGATTGGCGTGCCCCCCCCCCCCCCCCCCTCTACAAACACTTGAGCTTATTTTGTTCTAACACATGTTGAGTTCTTTTTGCGTGAATATATACTTCAAACTTTTGTGATCCGTACATATCTCGCACTTCTCACCGTAAAGGTAATGCCTCCAAATCTTCAACGCATGAACGATAGCTGCCAATTCTATGTCATGCGCAGGGTATCATTTCTCGCAATCTTTTAGTTGTCTTGATGTATAAGCAATCACCTTGCCATGCCGCACCAAAACTGCTCCAAGTCCTTATTTTGACGCATCACTGTAAATAATGAATTCTCCCTTGTCATCCGATAGTGTCAGAATAGGGGCTATAGTCAACCTCGTCTTCAATTCCTGAAAATTCTTCTCACAATCTGGGGTCCAAATAAATTTTGTAGTCTTTCTTGTCAAGTTCGTAAAAGGCATAGCTAATTTCGAGAAGTCTTTAACGAACCTTCTGTAATAGCCTGCAAAACCTAAAAAACTCTTTACTTCAGTTGGGTTTGTTGGTCAAGGCCATTTTGTGATTGCTTCTATCTTATTAGGGTCCACTGCGAGTTTGAAATGTCGTCTTTGATATGTCCCATTCTTTGATCTTCAATTGATGGTACCCTGAGCATAGATCAATTTTAGAAAAGTACCTTCCTCCTTTAAGTTGATCAAAAAGATCGTCTATCCTCGGCAGGGGGTACTTATTCTTGATCGTGACCTTATTTAGTTCCCGATAATCAATACAAAGTCTCATCGATCCATCTTTCTTTCGAACAAATAACACAGGTGCTCCCCATGGTGAAACGCTTGGTCTGATCAATCCTCGTTCTAAGAGTTCTTGCAACTGCATCATCAGCTCCTTTAATTCGGACGATGCCATTCGATACGGGGCCTTGGATATTGGCGCAATACCGGGGATCAAGTTAATTTCAAAATCCACTTCTCTATCTGGGGGTAGTCCAGGCAACTCCTCTGGAAATACATCTACAAACTCCCTTACCACAGGGACATCCTCGATCTTACTTTCATTCTTGTTGACATCGTGCACATAAGCTAAGAAGACTTCACAACCTTTGCAAATCATTTTCTTTGTCTAGATTATGGTCAAGAATGGCGATGATTTCTTCATTTTAGTGCCATGGAACCAAACCTTCGCCTTCTAGGGAGATCGTAAGATGATTTTCTTCTTCTTACAGTCAATATTGGCCTGGTATTTGAATAACCAATCCATTCCCAATATTACGTCGAATTCTCCCAAAGGAAAAGGAATAAGATCAGCAAGAAACTCATGTTGATCTATCTTCAGAGTACAGTTAAGGTAAATGTGAGAAACGCTTATCACCTCACGATTGGCAACTACTACATCTAAAGGCTTCGGTAGCAGTTCAAGCCGAGTTAGCATATTCCTAGTTAACCGTTCTGATATAAAACTTTGAGTAGCACTCGAATCAAACAACACATGAGCATGTAAGGAGTTCACTAGTAGTGTACCTGTAACAACATCATCGGAAGCCACAGTGTCTTTCACGGTCATATTGTAAGTCCTTGCTTGTGGTCGTACCGATACAGTGTTGGCTCTCGTCAGCATTGGTTTGCACCTTTCTTTTGAGGACAATTGGGAGAGATGTGCCCTTCCATTCCGCACGTGAAACATGTCCTTACTGCGGCCAACGGTCTATTATTTTACTAAGGTTGTTGTGGTCTTCCTTGGAGCGGGGCAACGGTGGAGTTCAAAGTCGAATAATTTGAGGAAAAGTGCCCCGGTTGGCAACACTTGAAGCAAACATCCTTCCCTTTCAAGCACGGGGTTGTGCCATGGTTCTTTCCACAGTTTGCACACACAGTAGCCCTCCTTGAAATGACATCAGATGATTGCTACCTCCACTTCCTCTTTCCACTATTGCTTAGATTAATATTGTTGTTGCTTCTCTCTTCCTTCTTTACACTTACACTACCAAGGTTCTTATGGCTTCCCTTATCATCTCCCTTCCTCCTATCTCCCTTCTTATTTTCCCGATTGAAATCATGTACTGTTTATTACTCCATTCCACAATTCTTGCTTTCTCCGCAACTGCATCAAAGTTTTCTAGTTGAAAAATTGCTACCTGCCTCAAAATCCAAGGATTCAATCCTTGCTCAAATCTTTGGGCCTTTCTCCCTTCATCGCTTACCTGGTGAGAAGCATACCTCATCAGTTCATTAAACTTTGCCTCATACTTGTCCACTGTCATGGACCCTTGCTTCAAATTTAGGAACCTTAGTTCCATCACATTGGAGACACTAAGGGGGTAAAATTTCTCCCTGAACCTTTGGGTGAACAGTTCCCAGGTTATCACGGTGTTTGTGTCCCTTGTAGCTTACCTTTTTGTTAACTCCATCCTCTTGGCACCTTTCCACCAGTGATTGGCTTCCTCTTTCAGCATGAAAGCCGCCTACTTAGTCTTGCAATCTTCTGGCATGTCTACTAAGTCGAAAGCTTTTTTGATCTCTTCCAACCAATATTGTGCTACAATGGGTCCTCCCTTTCCATCAAAAGTTAGCGGATTGATGCTAGTGAACTCTCGGATACATAGCCCACGGGCAACAGGCCTTCGGGCTTGAGGTGGTGGTGGTGGTGCTGGCTGGTTCACGGCTACAGCTTCACGAATAATCTGAAAAAATTGAGCTAGCGGGTTGTCATTTGCATTCCCTGTAGCATTGTTGTTGGCAGATTATTGTCATTAACAGGGGTTGGTGGTGGAACATGTGGGGCATTGCAATTCATCCCAACTACCTCCTCTGAGCTGTCGTCCTCTACAACCACTTTGTCAGCATTATCAGCTTGGTTTTCTCTTTCTAAACATGCCAAATTTTCAGACCTTGACAGGTCATTATGGAGATTACTTCTCCCGGGTCTTCCTGGTCTCCTTCCTCTGACCATAATTTAGTATAATATACGCAAAGAGTTAAACATCCTTCACGAAACATTCCATTTTTATATGGCTCAAGAATTTATAACTCGATAAGGTGAAGAGGCATTAAGCAACACATAATCATTTAGATATGTCAAAATATTTATCATTCATGTACATAGAAGACTGTCATAAACATCGTTCTCTAACATTCTTAAAACAAGCCACATAGGTCAAATTACATTGAATGCATCTGAGATAGTCGCAACTGTCCTAAGCAGAGTTCAAAATAAACACAAAATAACCTTCGCCTAAATTTTTTTACATCCACTTCTATAACTAATCCTCCTCATCTTCCGTGTCCAAAGATCCTTCATGTTCCGCCTCCCTTTCCCAATGTCGAGACTGTATACGTGTCTCCTCGATGCGGTGCGCACAGTGGTTGCTCATTTGCTCCAAACGCGTCATTGTGGGATTAGCTGATACTGCTGCTACCATCTGTGCATGCATCTCTAATGCCAGCCGATGGTACAGGCTCTGAGTCAGCCAAAAAGAGGATTGCCATGTTGATGCTGCTGTGCGAAACGTAGTAATAGTGGCAGCCTGTAGTCGAACTATCATGGTGTGAGCTGCTAAACGATGGTGAACTTCTGCTTCGTAACTATGTACCATCTCGTCATGGGATGACGCTTCTGCCTGTGGTGGGGACGAGACAAGTCTCGGAGTATCACATTTCATCCAAGGGATATCTTGTGTCATAACATAGTCGCGGTCAGAACGTTGGCGTATTGTGCTTTTCCGTGCTGTGTGGCGAATGCACTTCCCGCGGCGAACAGTGGAAGGTCTGGCCTCTTGCATTGGCTTCGTGGCGAGGTTGGGGCCTTCGTATACTGGTGATGGTGGATGTCCGCCCAATGATGTAGGGGTGAACAGTGGAGACTCCACGCTAGGCTCCTTTCCTTCTTCAGGTGAAAAGTCGTAAACTGGGAGATTTATTATAGGAGAATGTGTGGGGGATCTAGAACGATCTCTGGCCATCTACATAAAACAATCTAAGTCAATAAGTCTGAACTTCTCAATAAACAATGCATGCAGCGGTGTATCTATGAGGTGGTGCCTTCGTTTCAGTCTTATCTTCCCTTAGCAGTTTCTACCCTTAAGCTGTTCAACAACCTTTGTGTCCAACATAAGTCTTAATCCTTAGCGTATTAACTTATCCTAGTACTTCAATTCTAGCATCAAATTCTAAAATTTCTCTACTGGAGTAATTCTGGGACATATCGCAGTACTCCCTACTCCTAGATGTTGTTTACGGGTAGTGTTTCCTTACGAATCACTTCTGGTCGTAACTGGGCTCTGATACCAACTGTGACGACCCCAAAATCCCTCACTAGATCAGGGCTTCGTCAAAAGAAGGAAAAGATAACCACACATCCATTCATAGTATAAATACTGGAAAAAAAGGCAATATTAAAGAGTTATGACAACCCAAAATATTACATTCTCGGCGGAAGTTATTCTATCTCTATATTTTAATACAAAACATCACTCTTCAAACATCTTCCCTCCTTCCTTCCTTATCGGCACTACAAAGGGTTAGCCAAACTCAGTAACCGATCATCTTTGCCTTCCCTTTGTCAGAAGGCTCAACCTTTATATTCTACCCTACAAGATATTAAAATTCAACAAGAATGAGCGATTTACGCGCTGCAAGTATGTAAACAATTTGGGAAAGCAAGTCTGGAATGTTTCAAGGGATTCAATTATGTTGAGAGGCTCGGTGGAACAATACTAATGCCTCAGAAATCTTTAAAGAATCTTTAGGATTACTAATGATAAACAATTGTGTAATCCTTCTTAAAACAAAGCATAACTTCCTTGAAGTAAAAATATCCATCGGTGGCTAAACCCGTTGGATCTGCTAACCATACGGTATACAGCTGGCCTAACTGTGTCCGCATGATCCTTCCTTGTGTGAACGTACGTAGTCACATAAAATTCCTCTAGGTCAGGTGAAGAACAAATCAACACCTTTCCTTTCCTCTAGCCATCCATGTGGCATAACCTATTTAAGGGACATATCATTCTCATTTATTTCACAGATATAATATTGAAAAATAACTAATACAGCAAAGCTTCTTTATATCCATGCACTTCCATTCATATCATGCTAGCGGAAATTAAAGCATAGCATTCTGTTTCACCAGGAAATTTAAATATAAAAGTCATAATTTTGTACGCATGTTGAATCAATTGATCATGCGCTTAACTGAAATAAGCATAAGAGTGAGAATATACTTGCCTCGGTCCTTTGCAACAAAGATTCAAATTCAACTTACTGGTGAGTGAAAGATTCTGTAAATTATGCAAGTAATATTTTAATACCTTAATAAGAATTTATATGATGTCCTTAGACTTTTATTGTCTTAAATCTGGCATAATAACATCATAAAATAATTTTAAGAAAATAATGTTTTATAGTCTTGATGACAGACTGTGCATCGGGGAATAATTTTCTCATTGTCAATCTCGTCGGGACTAATATCCTTAGCCATCAGAGACTAACATATTTTGCCCGTCAGAGACAATGGTTGACGTCATCAGAGACTAAACTTTAGCCTATCGGAGACTAAGGATGACGTCATCAGAGACTAAACTTAGCCTATCAGAGACTAAGGATGGCGTCATCAGAGACTAAACTTAGCCTGTCGGAGACTAAGGATGACATCATCAGAGACTAAACTTAGCCTGTCAGAGACTAAGGATGATGTCATCAGAGAATAAACTTAGCCTGTCGGAGACTAAGGATGACGTCATCAAAGACTAACGTTAACTTACCAGAGACTGATTTAAATTTCCTTCATCAGAGACTAACATTTTCTTCATCGGAGACTAAGAAAATCCTTCATCAGAGAGTAACATCTATCTCATCAGAGACTAAAGTATCTCATCAGAGACTAACATATTAGTCATCAGAGACTAACAAATATCTTATCAGAGACTAAAGTATCTCATCAGAGACTAAAATTATCTCGTCAAAGACTAACATTAACTCATCAGGGACTAGAATTATCTCGTCAGGGACTAATATTAGAGCTTGTTTTTGCTACCGTGGAAGGTTTATCATGAACAAACTCAGCCTAGGATGTCTAATGAAAATGCAAAAGAATATAAACTTAGCATAAATCTTTGATGCTATGCACGAAAGAAACTAAGTAGAGTACCAGATTCTTACCTCTTCCTTCTTAAGGGTGAAATCAAAGCTTGTCTGAGAATAATTTTCCGAAAGAAGAACTTGGAAATTTATGGAGATGATAAGTTTAAACGAAACTCTTAAAAGAGAAATTTTGGTCAAGGAATTAAAATTTCATCTCGAATGAGGTATTTATAAAGTTCAAGAGCAGTAAGCTAAGATTAAGCTTTAAGATAAGATGACTGGTTAATCTGGGCGGTAAAACGGCTGCTTAATATTACTCTTTAACAACTAACAACTGTTGTCCTACATGCACAATGCCTTGATCGACTACTGCCACTTAAACAACTCTTTGATCAATACGTAGGGATAAAACTTACGTAATCCTCTCACCCTCTTCCAAGCTAATCAATATAATCTTATATGGGATTTGCTAGTCCCCTTTTTAATACCTTTTTAAGGAACTTAACCTCATAATCATGGATATCATATCATCATAAAATTTTCATTGTAGATATGAATTCATCATTCATATCTAAAAAGGCTAACCTTCATGCAAAAATAAAATAACACAAAATAAAATTATTTCTTATCATAAAATACATTTATAATTTTGGGGTTCTCACACTCATCCATAAGAGTTGAGCATAAAAACTCCCAGCAATAATGTATTCTGCTTCAGCTGTTGAGGTTGACAAAGAATGTTGTTTCTTGCTAAACCATGACACTAGTGTGCTTCTAAGAAATTGACAGCTTCCTATTGTGCTTTTCCTATCTAATTTGCAACCTGCACAATCTGCATCTGAATAGCTTATTAGTTTAAATCCAGAATCTCTAGGATACCAAATTCCAAGTTTTGGAGTACCCTTGAGATATCTGAATATTCTTTTAATTGAAATCAGATGATATTCTCTAGGATCTGATTGGAATCTAGCACATAAACAAGTTGAAAACATTATATCAAGTCTACTTGCAGTGAGAGATAATGGAGAATCTATCATGCCTTTATAACTTGAAACATCAACCTTTTTACCAGTTGAGTCTTTATCAAGTTTAGTGGTTGTTGTCATGGGAGTTTTAGAAGTTGAAACATCTTATAAATTAAATTTCTTTTAAAGGTCTTTTAAATATTTTGTTTGACTGATCAAAATTCCATCAGAGGTTTGTTTAAACTCTAAACCTAAAAAGAAAGTTAATTCTCTCATCATGCTCATCTCATATCTACTTTGCATAAGCTTGGAAAACTTAAAGAATAAGCTCTCATTAGTAGAACCAAATATAATATCATCAACATAGACTTAAACAAGTATAATATAACCAACATTTTTCTATAAAATGAAGTTTTATCTATGATACCTCTAGTGAATTTATTTTCAACTAAAAACTAAGACAGAATATCATGCCATGCTAATAGTGCTTGTTTAAGTCCATAGAGTGTTTTGTCTAACCTATATACATGATTGGGAAACTTTTGATCTTCACAGCCAAGAGGTTGTTAGACATATACCTCTTCTTGGGAAAAATTCTTGTATTTTCCCATTTGTTGTTGCACCCCTGCTTATATTATCTTTGCTTAAACTTTCATTGTGTTTAATATATAAGAATTGATGATGTAATATAGTCCTTGCTTAGACAATGTAAAAGGACTTAGAAAAATATCCAACTTGTTAGGTGGATATACTACTTAGTTAAGCAAGGAGTTTGATCACCGTTGAAGTCTGCTAAAGAAGGTTGCTGGAGATGCAAGAAATATTCTAAGTATAGTCCTGTTTAGAATGGAAATAAGCAAGGACCTTTGTGCACTTAGAATATTACAAGTATAGTCTTGCTTAGAATGGAAATAAGCAAGGACTTTCATAAGCAAGATCCTTTGCTTATCAAAGTGAAGATTGTCAGAGAAGCTATCTTATTCCCTGCTTAGTCAACTTCTAGGTATCTCTGCTGAAAGGCACTAGAAGACAGAAAAACGGCTAACTTCTTTGAACTAAGCAAGGACTGCTGAAAAGGTACAAGTCACATCAAGGGCAGTACACTCCAACGGATATATTTCAAATTTCCAACGGATAGATTCTTTGGAGGAGTATAAATAGAAGTCATAAATTTCATTTATGACTAACAATCAATGAATCAACTACCTCTGAGCAAAAACTCTCTGACATCTTAAAGGCTACAACAAGACAACATAAAGCTTGAACAAGTGCTATCTATCTGCTCAACCAAGGAGCCTTCTACTTGAAGATAGCAAGCAAGATTTTCTGAAATCTTCTAAGTCTGTGTGACAATTGGACTAAGTGTCCTGCTAAAGAGGTCTAAGTGACCCATTGTAAATTGGACTAAGTGTCCTATTGCTGATTGTTCTGTGTGAACAGATTATAGTGATAGCCTTCTCAAGTAAAAGAGAAGAAGAGTGGAGTAGGATTATTCCGAACCACTATAAAAATTCTATCTCTTCTCCTGCTTATCTTTTATATTGCTTCCTTGCTTTGCTGTGCTTTGCTTTAGTCCTGCTGAACTTGTTCAGCAAAGACTTACTATCTTTGCTACTTTTAAGCCATTAACTTTTGTTTTAAAATCTAAGGGGTTCCTTGCTTAAAACAATTCCGCTGCTAAATCCTTTGAAAATCTTAAGAAACCTTTTTATAAGCAAGAAGACTTTTAATTCAGTAAGGTTTTCTAAGTAAAGACTTAATTTTTAAAAACACTATTCAACCCCCCTTCTAGTATTTTTACCCTTTGGGACCTAACACCATTCATAAAGGTACTCTTTACATCCATCTGGTAACAACATATGCAAGGAATATCCTGATTGCTTCCAATCTTGCTACTGATGCAAAGGTTTCATTATAATCAATCCCTTTTTCTTGTGAATAACCTTGTGCAACCAGTTTGGCCTTATTCCTTGTCACTGTACCAACTTCATTCAGCTTGTTTCTAAAGATCATTTAGTACCAATGATAGATTTATTCCTTCATTTTGGTACTAGTTTCCAGACTTTGTTTCTTTCAAACTGATTGAGCTCCTCTTGCATAGCAATTACCCAATCAGCATCTAGTAATGCCTCCTCAACCTTTTTAGGTTCAATCTTGGATATAAAGTTAAGGTATAGGCATTCATTCTGAGTAGCACTTCTAGTTGACACACCTTTAGCCGGATCTCCTATAATTTGCTCCATAGGATGATCTCTTGTCCATTTTATTTGTGAAGGTAAACCTCTTGAAGAAGAAGCTTCACGATTGTAATTTCCTCCATGGTGTTCACTGCTTTCAGCTTCATAAAAAACTCCCCCTAAATTAGTACTTAGGTCAGGGCTTAAGTTTTCACCTGATGGTGCATTCCCTGATGGATTATCCCTTGATAGAGTATTTCTTGAACTGTTTTCCAAGAGATTTACTTTATCCATTAAAGGGGCTTCTAGATAACTTGGATTGTCATCAGGGATTACTAAAGTTTCCATTGATTTGCACACATCAGCTTCATCATCTAGTGAGTCAATTTCAGCATCTATTGACTCATTTTCATTTTCAAACCTTAGTTTGTCATGGCTTCCTTCTACATCATCATGCATTTCTTCAATCTTTCTATCAACAAAGGCTACATGTATTGATTCCATAACAATGTGGAGTCTAAGGTTGTAAACTCTATATACTTTGCTTGTCAATGAATATTGTTAGAGTTAAATAATGATGATGATGTTTATAGAATAAATTGTGCATCTGTAAATACTTATGATATTCAATAAACCTAAGTATCCACATAAGTTTTTCATCCACTGATGATCGATCTGATCATCAGGGGAGGAAATACTCTTCACTAAGACAAGTCATCAAGGAAACTTCGAAGGGCTTGATATGTGAAGAGGAATGTTTGTTGTTACTCAAAGATAGTCAAAGTATTCCGCACATCAGACATTCCAAACAAACTCAACAAAGCTTTAATGATTAGAACCCATTAGGGGATGACAAAGACAGACCAACCCGTTAGGGGAACACGCCAGGGTATGGCAGTGGCAAGCCAAAACTCATTAGGGGGAACGCGTCAGGGCATGATCAAGACATGTCAACCTGTCAGGGGAAGACATCAGGGTGTTGACAGTGTCAGGCTAACCCGTCAGGGAGAATGCTCAGCACTGCATCAGTGGAAGTCATCAGTGTATGTCATGAGTCATAACATCAGGGGATCTGAAAGCACTTAGTAAACTTAAGTGAAGTTTGAAGCACTAATCCAGTCTTTGACAAGACTTGTCATTAGGGGATCCAGAAGCACTGATCAAGTTCTCATCAGGACTTGCCGTCAGTGGATGGTTGTGACTACATACACCCATCATCAGGTTTTACACGCAAATTAATGAAGCTTGTTGAAGAAGCAAGATATATTAACTGGACAGATATCTCTTGAAGTTTGTTGGTCCAATGACAACTCTCGAACATTAAATGCACGCAGATCAAGGGATGAAAAAGAAGCAACAAAAGTAGTAGTAGTCTGACATATAGTTTCTAAAGGACAACGATGTGACATATATGCGACAAAGTTGAAAAGAGCAGCACGTCTATGCACGTGGTTTCAACTACTAATCTTCTATATATGCAAAAGAGTTTTTCATTACAGATATCAATCCAACAGATCAACAAACACTAGAGCAGCTTTGTAATACATCTTGAGAGAAATATTTCAAAGAAAGTTAGAAGCTAGTGAGTGTGAAATAGAAGTTGTAGTTCATTACATAATTTGTAGCTGATTAATCACAGTTGTGATTAACCAGATTTCCAGAAAAACCTCAAGTTTTAATATATCTATTTTAACTTGAATACGTGTGGTCATCTAATTATCTGTTATCTTTTTTCTAAGTATCGTAGCTATTTCCCTTTGTGCAAAAAGTTGAAAAAGAAGAAAAAGCTTTAAGTGTTTGTATCCCCCCCCCCCCCCCCATTACAAACACTCAAGGTTATTTTATTCTAACAAATATAATAAGAAAATTGCCTCATCAGCTTTGGCATTAAATTTTCCTAGTTTTTCTCCTTGATTCTTGAGACAAAGCATCTGCAACCGAACACATGAAGAAACTTAAGTGTGGGTTTTCTACCTGTCATGAGCTCATAAGGAGTCTTTTGATGAGCTTTTACTATCATTGATCTATTCTGAATGAAGCAAGTAGTAGAGATAGCTTTAGCCCAAAAGTAGATAGGTAAGTTAGCTTCTTCAAGCATGGTTCTTACAGCTTCAATCAAGGTCCTATTTTTTCTTTCAACAACTCCATTTTGTTAAGGACTTCTAGGAGCTGAAAAGGTATGTGAGATGCCTTTTTCCACTCAAAACATCTCCACTGTTGAATTCAGTCTCATTGTCACTCCTTAAGGCCTTGACTTTCTCTCCAACTTCAAGTTTTATCCTTTTAATGTGATCAATGATCAGTTGGGAGCCTCATCATTGGTATGCAGATACTTACCCCACGAGTATCTTGAGTAGTCATCAACAATTATAAATTCATACCTTTTCTTAAATATAAACATCACATTAACAAGACCAAATAAATCAATGTGTATTAAATGAATTGGTCTTGTTATTGATGATGCTTCTTTACTTTTGAAGGAAATTTTCTTTTGTTTTCCCTTCTGACAAGATCCACAAAGACCATCTTGAGAAAATTCAAGTTGTGGTATTCCTGTCACTAATCCTTTTATCACCAAATTATTGATTTTCTTGAAGTTTAGATGAGATAGATTCTTGTGTCATAGCCAACTTTTATCTATTGATGCTTTGTTGTAAAAACATGTGTATTGTCCTTCATTTGTTGAGTAGAAGTTAGCTATGTATACATTGTCTTTTCTAACTCCATACAATGTAACATCTCCAGTCATTATGTTGCTTATAAGGCATTTTTCATCCTTAAAAACAACTTGATAGCCTTTGTCACAAAACTGACTAACACTGAGTAGATTGTGCATTAGGCCATCAACTAGAGCTACATCTTCAATGATGACATTTCCATGAACTACTTTATCATATCCCATAGTGTATCCAATGTTGTCATCTCCAAATGACACTTTTGGGCTAGCTTTCTCCTCAAATTCTGAGAGCAAGGACTTATTTCTAGTCATGTTTCTTGAACAACCACTAAGTACTACAATTGCTTCTTCTTCTTACCCTGCACACATATGTAAACTAGTTAGATCTTTTAGGAACCCAAGCCTGTTTGGGTTTTGATTTAACAGTTTTAATTTCAGGTTTAGTTTTGGTTATTGGTTGTGTATTCTTTTTCTTTTCTTTCTTCTTCTTGGAAGGTGAAAGATCCACCTTGGTCCTAGGTGGCTTATGAACAACCCTTAACTTTTACGGAGACATTCTCCTTGTGTTATTATGAACATTAGGCATAGAAGGATAAACATAATAACAGTTTCCATAGGCATTGCAAACATATGATGGATGTCTAAAATCACCAAAATTATGACATGGCATATATTGAGGTGGAGCAATATATGGACAAGGAGTTGCAGTTGAAACAGGAGGAACATACATGTTATCATTAATTTTTGTACATTGAAAAGCAAAGTGGTTAGAGTTCCTACACTTGGTGCATGTCTTCCTAGGTGCATTAGGTATTGGTGCATAATTACTATATTTATTAATACCTAATATACTATTCCTGTTCTTTTTAGGCTCAGTTATTGGAATGCTTTTTATCTTTTCTTTTAATTTTATTTTACTAAGCAAACTAATGTTTTTAGTAACCTTTTTCTTCAGCACAAGTTCCAAAGTTTTCTTTGGAGATGTGGAATTTACAACTTTAGAACTCTCACCTTTTTCAATCTTAGCGGGTTTAAAAATTTTGATTGGTTTTAATTTACCTATTGTTCTAGGTTCTTTGCTAGCTACAATTTCTTCATCTTTATCAGTGGTGTTGGGTTGTTCACAAACTAATTCAACAATTGGCATATCTGAGTATCCTAATCCAACCTTTTGATTAGGATTTTGTGAGTTTAAAAGATCCTGCACTTTGTGTGAGGATTGTGTCCATTGTTTTATCTTATCTTGTTCAGCCTTGAGTTTTTCAACCATATATTTTTCACTTTTTAAGGCATTATCAAGATGTCTCTTAATATTAAGAGCTTCAAATTTGGCCTTTTCTAGGATTAACAATTCAGATTCTAAAAATGTGTTTTTTTTTAAAACAACATTATTGGTCTCAATAATCCAATTGTTTTCTTTAGTAAGAGATCTTAATCTAGCATGCAAGTCATAAATCTCTTTGGCCATTTCTTGAATGGTAGCATCACATTCACTTTTAGAAATTGAAGAAATATTGAAGTTATTTACCTTAGTTGGTGATGTGTTATGTGATTTAGCTTCTCCTTCAGAATTGTTTGAGGATTTAGCCATTAAAGCCAAATTTATAATCTCTTCCTTAGCATCAGATTGATCTGAATCGACCCAGTCGTTGCCTTCAACTATATATGCCTTTCCCTTTTTCTTGAGAAGATCAAAGTACTTCTTTTTGTAATCTACTTGATCATCCCTGAAGTCTTTCTTTTTCTCAACTTTGGGTTTCTTGCATTCACTAGCAAAGTGACCAAACTCATTGCAGTTATAACACTTGATTTTGGATTTGTCAATCATGGTTGATTGACTTGGCTTGATAGTAGTAGATGTTGATGTTGATGAGCCTTTCCAGAACTTTCTCCCTCTTTGAAACATCAGGTTTTTAAATTTCCTAGCAATGTAGGTCAGGCTTTCATCAATTTCATCCAGCTCCTCAGGTGTATAACTACTAACTTCATTTTCTTCAGTCTCACTTTCTTCTATTTCCTTATTATTGGAATCTTCTTTCTCAATGGAAACCTTCATATGTCCACCAAGCTTCTTTTTCTTTGGCTCTACAATCAGTGCAACAGATTTATCTTTTGAGTGTTACTTATTCCATTGTTGGATTTCCAACTCATAAGTCTTCAAGTTTCCATAAATCTCATCTAGTGTTAGAAGACCTAGATCTTTGTTGGCTTCTCTAATTATACTCGTCTTTGGATCCCAATGTATGGGAAGAGCTCTCAGAAATCTATGATTCATTTGAAACACAGAATACTCCTGGCCATAGGTAGATAAATCATTAATTAATTGGATGAATCCCTCATATAGATCATCAAGAGATTCACCATCCTTGGCAGTAAACAACTTATATTGTTGAATCAGCATGAGTTGTTTGTTTAGCTTGATTTGGTCATTCCCTTCATATAGAATAGTGAGTTTGTCCCAAACATCCTTGGATGTTTTGCACTTCATAACTTTGTATAGCATGTTGTTATCAAGTGTTGTGATAAGGATATCTCTTACCTTCTTACCCTTGGCAACCTCTTCCTTTTCTGATTGAGTATATTCTTTTGGAGTTTTTGCTTCATATTTGTCTGGTATAGTAACTCCATCAGAGGTGATGCCAGGTATAAGCTACTTTATTTCTAGATGACCTTTTTCAATAATCTTCAAGTATTGGTCATCTTCTACATCAAGATAACTTAAGATCCTTTACTTCCAGAATGAGTATTCATTGTGAAGCCCCAAACTTTTGTAATCATTATTATAATATTAAAAAATTTATTAAATAAACTTTAGTCAAAAGTTTATTGGTGGTTATGATAAAATATAAATACTGAAGGAAATAAATTTCAGTTCTAGATATTATCTTGAACAATAACAATTTATGTGTTAGTATGGATTACCGTTGTGGTTATAGCCAAAGTGAGTTAAATAATAATTCTACATAATGAGTAAGCTCTTCAGATGCTGAGTCATTAGTAGTACGGAGTACTACCTCTTGACACCTATGAGAAATTCACACTTACGTGTGGACGTAATGATTAAGTAATTGTTTATCTTATCTTAGTAGTTTAGTTAATTTCACGTCCGATACTAATCTAAAGTGAGAGATACCCCACATCAGATATGTTTATTTTTCCTAGCTCTCCTATATAAAGAGGACACTCGTCTTATTACTCCACCTCTCTAAACACTCTCAAACTCAAAATCATATCCTACAGCATGTGCTGCAAAATTAAAAGCTCGCAAGGTAATCTTGAAAACTTTAATTAAGTTATTTATTTTAACTACTTGTGTCATTTAACTTAAAGAAGAAGTCGCATGAAACCTAGGTTAACCTAAACGTAATCCTTTCTCTATAATGTTCTCATAGAGATCAACCACATGGATAATCTCTATTCGAGAAAGAATTCTTTACATATATTTAAACCTTGTCATTCTTTATACCTTGAAAACTGTGTTGAATCGAAACGTCCTATGTACCTTTAAATCATGACTTTCCTTGATATCAAAAAGAATATTTTTATATTAATCTCTAAAAGATAGTATTTTGTCCTTTTGATGTTCACAAAAGCTAAAACAAATATATTTCCATTATGGAAGGACTCAACTACAAGTCATTGGAGGATAAATATCCACCGATGAGTTATTTTTAGCTATCAGAGGATAATTTATCCACCGATGGGCAAAGTTTGCTAGTCTCCGATAGGTAAAATATCTTAGTCTCTGAGACGCAAAAATGCTAGTCTTCGACAAGTTTGGCGTTGACTTATAAGTTTGTGACAAGTTTGGCGTTGGCTTATAAATTTGGCGACGAGTTTAGCGATAGCTTACGCATTTGGCACTGGATTGTTGAGTTTGGTGCTAAATAACTTATCCATCGATGAGTTTGGCAACAATTAAAGTGAGTTTGGCAGTAGTCAAAAGGATTACCGACGAGTTTGGCGATGAACAAAACTCACCCACTGATGAGTAAATCATCACCTGATGGGTAATTTTATCCCCTGACGGGTAAATATCCACTGATGAGTAAATTATCCCCTGATGGGTAATTTTATCCCCTGACGGGTAAATATCCACTGATGAGTAAATCATCCCATGATGGGTAATTTTATCCCCTAACGGGTAGATATTCACTGATGAGTAAATAATCCCCTGATGGGAAATTTATTCCCTGATGGCCTAAAGCTATCCCCTGACGGTCGAGACCTTATCCCTTGACAAAGTATAATCTATCCCCCGATGTACAGTAACCAGTGAAACCATTTCAAGAATTTATAATACCATCAAGTGTATTCACGAAGTAATAAATATAAGTTCAACACAATCTAATCATTACTTAAAGAACCTTGTTACTTAAATATAACTATAATTCTAACTTTTAATCATATATGGATCATAAAACAGATCTCGTAGGAACACTTAAACCAATCATACGTTATCACCCTGATCAAGCAAGTAATGTAATTGTTATTCTTCCAACGTATAACTCAATTATTTCGTTTCTGCAAGAGATGTATTTACTATTATTTAGCATATAGTAGAGTTGTTTATGTAGGCATACATGTGGTATGATGCTTATTGCAAATAAATGCTTGATCCATTGACTCGATCAGCGTTAGGACATGTTATGCAAATACTTGAATTTTTTCCTTACGTATACATAGTTGTTTCGTGTACGTACTGATAAGGAATAAAAGTTACTTGTTCAACTTGAGCTAAAACTTATTGTTAAGTGCTTAACTACTTGTATCTAGTTTACAAGAATCTTATTTGTTCCATGTCAACACATGACATATTGAACTATTCAATTCAGTTTAACTTATCTAATGCTTTTTACAAGGTTAGCTATATGAATACCTTGTGACCCTCTAGAGAAAGGAATCAACCCGGATTTGTCAATGGCTTACATTATTCTGTCAAGCCCTAGAGATTGTAGATACAATTAAGTCTACCAAGTGTCTTACGTATGTACACAGCAGACCACATTGAGATAGCCCCTGCCTGCTATTGTCAAGTGGTAAGAGATATTCTCAGTAAGCCCTAATGCTGAACGGTGTTAAGGCGATTGAGTAAGTCAAGTACTGAAAGACGTCAAGAGCTTATGTGGATTCATTTTTCTTCATTCAGAATCTTTGTATTGCCAATCTTTACTCTATCTGAGAATATGGATTTTCCCCATATACATCGGGAATACAACAATTTGAATTCTTAATATTATTCATACACTTTAACATTGTCTTGGAAATTGTATTTCAAAACTAGCTGCAGATCCTTATTTCTTTCAATTATTCTATAATATATTACTTGTTAGGCTTTTATCACTCATACTTGCTTAATTCTCTTTTAGTTAAAGACGAGAAAGGAGAAAATTCCAGAGGTAAGGAAAGGATGTTTTAGTATCAGTAGGACTGGCTATTAAGGGCTCGTGAATATGATCTTCGATTTTTGGTGTTGTAATAGAAAGATGTTTTTCCACTGCTAGAATCTTCAAGATAATAATTGTATGTTAGCTTTTAGAACATTTGATGATGATTGTCTTGAGATTATTTAGAGTACAAATGTATAGAAAGTGTTAATTAGTAACACTGAAGTTTTGTAGCCAGTAGTTATCTCTTTGTTTGTAATTCATTCATTCTTTGTAAAGAGATACAATTATTCTTTATTTGTAAGTAACTGCTGGAATGGAGTATCAAAGCTTCAGCAAGTCAAAGTGTGTATTTGGTCCGTTGGAGTTTACAAAAAGGCTTGTCGGAGAATGGGAAAACTTGTCAGAGACTAAGGATTTTATCTATCAGAGACTAGTTTTGCCTATCGGAGACTAAAGCTTTCGTCATCAGAGACTAAGGCTTAAAGTATCAGAGACTAAGCTGACGTCATCGGAGATTAAGTCTTAAAGCATTGAAGACTAAATAACTCTATCAGAGACTACACAATCTGACGTAATCAAGGACTAAAAGACCAGAGACTAGTGATGACGTCACCAGAGACTAAAGATGAATCGTCAAGGACTAATCGTGATTTATTTCCTGATAAGATACAGAGTTTGAATTGAATAAGGATTGTCTTCCACGTAAATCAAGATATTATTAAAGACGTAGCTGGTAAGGAAACAAGCCAGATATCTGTTCCTAATCAAAAAGAAAAGATTGTGTTTAATTCGAATAAGAAAGCTGAATCATTATTGATTTAGAATAAAAACTGAGTAATTTTCAGTTAAGAGAAGCTGTAATTAGGTTTACAGAGAATTGTAATTCGAAGTTGTATAAAATTCATAGTTTGTATCTTTACTATACATAAAAGAAAAATAAGCTGACGATCATATTGTTGTGATTGTTAGAATTTGTTAATCAATTGTCAAAATTAATAGAAGCAATTGTTTATAAATTGATTTAAGTTCTTGTTCTTTATATTCCACAAGAAAAGTTGATTTCTTAAAGAACAAGTAATCGAAAAGAATTCAAAGAACTTGTATTCAACCCCCCTTCTACAAGTTCTTGGCTATCTTACTGGTAACATTGTAATAATTATTGAGCAAACTTCGTTCTAATCAATATTAAGAAAGGAAAATTTCTTGTTTGTTAGTTCTTTTGTCCCAATTGACAACCCAATATTCCGCTGACAACTTGAATCACAATAGTTGATAATGAACTGACGACTCTGGCCTACGGTTGGGAAAATCGGGGCTGTCACATTCACCCTTCTTGAGTTGTGGAACTTTGGTGTTGTCCTTCGAATTACTCATGATTTCTAGATTGAATTAATCTAGAACTGCTCTGGTACCAATTGTTTGTCCTATGGAGTAATTGTAGAAGGGGGGTTTGAATATAATTACCAACTTTTCTTTTAAATCAAACTATTATGAACAGTTAATTTTCAAGAATAGTTATAACACTTTACTGAAATGATAAAAATAATAGAAACACTAACGCAAAATTGCAAGATATAAATGGTAATCAACAATAGAGAATGTTATTGTCAATTAAATTGAATCTTTACAATTTCTTTTATTTTAAAAAAAACAACTTCTCTTTTTCTGTAAATTGATTATAGTTTCTCAAGTTCTAATAACTTGCTTCTTTTTTTGTAAAAAAACCAATTACAGTTGTTATATGATATGAGATAAGATGTATTCTTGTTGTTGTTCTCAATTAGTTTTTTGTTATTTCTCAGATCTCAGATATACTTACATCAGCTGTTTTGTGTCTATTTAAAGACACAGCTCCCACGTTCTTCAAACTTCTATTCTGAGTTGTTACCAAAAATATTTTTGTTGTTCATTGGTACTTGCAGCTCTGTTACACAACTTTCTTCTTTGTATAGCGTCTCTTGGATGCCAGCCTGTTATATGACTTTTTTTGGTGTATATTCATTGCACCAACTCCTTATTTTCTTCTTAGAGTTCCCAAGATAAATTATTAGTGGTATATACCTTATCTCTGTGGGTTTCTCTGGACTTTATTGGTCCAACTTCAATGAATTTCTGCTTCAAGTTGCCATAAGTTATTTTTGCAGTATTTCATACATGTGGCTTGCAGGTTTCACACTTGCAGCTTTATAAGTATGCTTGCATGTAATTATAACTTATTTCTATAAGTTATCTTTGTATTTTTAACACCTACAGTCTTTATACTTATGTGTGTATGTATAACTTATTTTCGTGAAGCTTCTTTGGTAGCCAATCTCTCCTTATTGGTCAACCATCCATATCTTAATTCCATCACCTTAACTTTATCAGTCATATCTCATCCCTTATATCATCTTTAGTCTTTGATTAATTATCCCCTGATAGATAATCTCTGGTGTCGAGAAACCCATCCACTGACGCCAAGAAACTTATCCCCTGACGCCGAGAAACTTATCCCCTGACGCCGAGAAATCTATCCCCTAATGCCCGAGCACTTTGACGCTTCAGAATTTATCCACTGATGCCTGAACACTTTGGCGCTAGTGTAAATTACCCGACTACTTTGATGATGAGTAATTTTGGGCTTCATTTGACTTCAGCGATAGAGAATTTCCCGATGACTTTGGCGATAGTCATTTTGAGTATGGTGTTGTTGCTGATTTGCCCGACGACTTTGGCGATAGGCAAATGACTTTGGCGATAGTCAAAATGACTTTGGCGTTGAGTTTGGAGTTAGCCAAATAACTTTGGCGATGGTCAAAACTTCTCAAGGGTACTTCAATGCAATAGAAAGTCTTTGCCTTAGTCTCTGATAGTTTTGAACAATAGTCTCCGGTAGTACAAACCATAGTTTTCGACAGGCTAACTCTTAGTCTCCAATAGGATAATTTTGCTTGACTAACATTGACTTTTGTTGAACTCTCCAAATGCATTCCTTGTAGTTTCTAATGTTCCTCTCCAGTCTTTGATGGTAGTTTCCCATAGTGCACTATTGTAGGTACTTGTACAATTACGAATCAAACAATTCTAAGTGTTATACATCATCATCAAATGCTATAATTCCTAAGATTTCCTTAGTCTCTGACAGGCTAATTTTTCTTAGTCTCTGACAAGCCAAATTTTAGTCTCCGATAGGTTAATATCCTTAGTCTCTGACATACTAACTCTTAGTCTCCGATAGGCTAAATCTTAGTCTCCGATAGGTAAAACTTAGTCTCCGATAGGCCAAATTTTAGTCTCTGATTGGCTAATTTCCTTAGTCTCTAACAGACTACCTCTTAGTCTCTGATAGGCTAATTTTTAGTCTCCGATAGTCAAAAACTTAGTCTCTGATAGGCTAATTCCTTTGTCTCTAATAGACTAATTCTTAGTCTCCGATAGGCAAAAACTTAGTCTCCGATAGGCTAATTTTGCTCGACCAACTTTGACTTTTGTTGAACTCTCTAAATACATTTCTTGTAGTCTCTTATGCTCACCTGCAGTCTCTGATAGTAGTTTCTCATAGTGCACTACTGCAGGTACTTGTACAATTACAAAATCAAACAATTTTAAGTGTTATACATCATCATCAAATGTTATAATTCCTAAGAATCTCCCCCTATTTATGATTATAAATGATAAGTATAAATCAAGATTTGATGATGATGTCAAAACACAACCTTATAATACCATTTCTTAGAATTGAATTAAAATATGTTAAAACATAATTATACATGAACTTAATAGAGATGGTTTTGTTGTTTCAGTTCCTCAGTGTCCAGCCATCAATCTGTTAATATTTTTAACAATTCTCCCCGTCTTTATCAAAATTACTCTTTGTTCCCCCTGCCTTGATCATTCTTCCCCTTTTTGACATCAACATCTTAAATGTTGGAGGGTAGAAATCACCAGTATAGGTTGACTAGTAGGAAGAAATTATTTCAGCTTTGCTTGAAGGCCATATATTATGAAGTGTTGGAGCTTCATGTTATACTTTCTTTGATCAATGCTTCAAAAACATTTGATCACACACAAACTTCAGCTATTAGACTTTTATTTTTGGGATTATTGTAATAGAGATTTCTATTTATTTCTCTAATTTAATGTTATGCATGCTTGGATGTTAATACTTTTCTTTTGTCAATTATTGACGATGCCCGAAGCCCAATATGGGATTTTTGGGGCCATCACAGTTAATTTCGAAACCCAGACTTGCTTGGGTCCATTGACATTTTTAAAGTTTAATTTAGTAGTTGTTAAGGGTTTTTCAGTTTTATCATTCTTTTCCACCCAATGCTTCTTAGAAGAAATAATTTTCTTCTTAGCCTTAGGTGCATCAGATTTTTGCCTTAACTTTAGAGGAGATTTTAGATAATTGTTTTTAACCTTTTAAACATTTGAGTGGTTCTTAACAGTTAACTCTTTCCTTTTATCAGAGGGTAAGATTCTAGCATGCATGTTCCTAGGGACATTTACACTCATAAGCAAGGTGGTTGGGATTTCCACACTTCGAGCAATGTTTCCAAGGTACATTAAGAACAGGAGTATAATTAGTATATGTGTTAATTCCCTCTTTACCATTCTTGTTATTTTTCAGCTTAACCTCTGATGAGTGAGTGACTTTGGATTAGAGCTTTTGGCTCTGAAGTCATTTAATTTCATTTCCAGCTCACTAACTCTTTGCTTGACCAACTATGACTTTTGTTAAACTCTCCAAACGCATTTCTTGTAGTCTATTATGGTCTCCTTGATCCGTTGGAGTCATTGGATGCTAAACAAGCTGATATGGTTTCGGATGAAAGAATAAATCTTGCTTGGAAGGAAATATCCTTAGATTTATTTTTCGTTAATACATTTGCAAGATGTTGGTTAGGAAGTGCTTATCAACCTGTTATTACTTTACTTGTTAATGTTGAGTTAAGCAACTTCGGGACTTAGCCGAGAGTTAGGCATCGGAAACTAGCGTCAGCGGATGCGTCTGGCGTTAGGGGATGTTTAACGCATCAGGGACTAAAGATGATGTCAACAGTGAATCTTTTTATTACATCAGAGACTACGACTGACGTCACCATCAGGGGATGTATTGTGCATCGGAGACTAGTCTATTCGTCATAGACTAATTTAACCCATTAGGGGATAATTAGTCTCCGATAGTTTATTTCATCCGTCAGGGAATGATTTAGTCTCCGATAGTGTATTTGGTCCGTCAGGGGATAATTAGTCTCCGACAGGTAATTATCCACTGACGGGTACAGTTATGTTAATTTTTTCTATTTTATTATTTTTCGTGTTTGTTTCAGAAATAGTTTCCTATTTAAAATAGGTTTGTTTTTTTTTCCTTATTAGATTAGATTTCTTTCCTTTGTAAAATTATTTCCAAAGTAGAATTAGGGTTTTATAACAGCTTATAAATAGCTACTTATGTTGGACGAAGAAAATAGACTTTGATTAATAAACTAGTGTGAGTTTTTACTTACGTTTATCTAAAAGTTGGTGGTTAATTCCTTTATACTTTCACAACTAATTTGTGTTAGTTTTGCAGGTGATTAATTTCTTTAAGCAAACTAAACAAATTGATCCTTTAGTGTTGATTTCTGGTGATTAATTTCTTTACGAAATCCTCCTAAAGTTATTTTTTGCAACCTGTGTTTGATCCTACCAGATCAAATACATCATCTTGGTATCAGAGCTTTGGTGAACGGATTGTTCTTGATTTATTCTACAACCTACAATCTAATGGCTGGAGAAGAAGAACAAATTATTCCACGAGGACTTACCATGGAGCAAGCACAAAACTTGCGCCGTGATAGGCAGATCAATGACATGACTGAAAAGATGAACGAGTTACTAGCCAGGTTAGATCGAAGAAACCCTTCTACGAGTCCAAACCAAAGTACAAGATTTGCTCGCACTTCAGATTCAGAAGGAGAAGAAGTGGCCAGACCAGTACCTAGGAGGCAGAGAGAAAACGTGGATGATGATAAGGGTTTGCGCCTTGATATTCCAGATTTTGATGGCAGCATGAAGCCTGAGAAATTCTTGGAATGGCTACAACGAGTGGAAAGAGTCTTTGAATATAAAGACTATGATGACCATAAAAGATTTAAAGTGGCAGTGTTGAAGTTCACGGGTTATGCTAACCTGTGGTATGAAAATTTAAAGAATAAAAGAAAAAGAGAAGGTAAGGCACGCATAGGGTCTTGGGAAGCTTTGAAGAGTAGGATGAAGAAACGTTTCCTACCTACGGATTAAATGCAAGACGTGTTTCTAAAACTGCAAAGTTTCAAACAAGGGGCACTGTCGGTGGAAGAATACACAGTGGAGTTTAAGAAACTCACCATGTTGTGTGATCTGGAAGAAAGGCCAGAACATAAGATGGCTCGATTCTTAACTGGACTAAATAACAATATCGCCGAAAGGGTGGAATTACAACCCTACTGGTCCTTTGAAGAAGTATGCAAGGTGGCCATGAGAGCTGAAAAACATGCCAAGACCAAGGTCAATAATTATATACGACCAGTAAACAAAACAGTGGAAAGAGGAAAAAGTGAAAGGAGGACCGAGGCACCACCCGCGCCAAAATTCACGCCTACCTTTGACAAGTTCAAGAAGGACAAGGGTAAAGCTTCTACGCCCTTGGTGATAAAAGATAGACGAATTTGCTTCAAGTGTAAAGGCTACGGACACATTCAGCGTGATTGTCCTAGCAACAGAGTAATGACTATCCATGATGTTGAAGAGATTGAGGCATCATATGCTTTAAGGGAAAGAGAAACACTTGAAGAAGAGGAGTTAACTAGTTTTAGAGAAACGGAAGATGATTTTGAGGCTGATTCTGAAGAGGAGCTTGAAATTCGTGGTTCGCAGTTGATAGCCGGAGATTATTGCAAGCTAAACCAGTCCCCTTGGAAGTTGACCAAAGGGACAAGATCTTCATGACCAGAGTGTTGGTAAAAGACAAACTGTGCAATCTAATAAATTGAATTGGCCAACGTCACCCCATCCCAAACCATACAAGTTACATTGGCTGAGTGATGGAGGAGAAGTTAAGGTGACAAAGCAAGCATTGATTTCCTTCGAGATTGGCAAATTCAAGGATCAGGTGTTATGTGATGTTTGTGTCATAGATGCCTGCCACATACTGTTAGGAAAACCATGGCAGTATGACAGGTTTGTTAAGTATGATGGCAGAACAAATGTATACATTGCCAAGGTAGGCAATAAGAAGACGGCTTTAAAACCTTTATCCTCTCTTGGTGCACACAAGGAGAGTTTAATGGTGAGTGAGAAACACTTCCAGTCTGAACTGGAACAGGAGGGTTAGGGCTACTTGCTGATTATTGTTGGTTTTCAATTTGAGCAGAAGCCAGAAGGACTAAACAAGGACGTGGAGAAATTGTTGGAAGAATTTTAGGATGTGTTTCCTGAAGACTTACCACCATGTTTACCACCTATTAGAGGAATTGAACATCAAATTGATTTAATCCATAGGGCACCATTACCTAACAAAGCGGCTTACCAATGTAACCCTCAAGAGGCACAGGAAATACAAAGGCAGATTGAGGAATTAATGGAGCGAGGTTATGTAAGAGAAAGCATGAGTCCTTGTGTTGTTCAAACGTTGGTGGTACCAAAGAAGGATGGAACATGGAGAATGTGCATTGATAGTAGAGCAGTGAACAACATTACTATCAAGTACAGATTTCCAATTCCAAGATTGGATGATTTGCTGGATGAGCTGCATGGTTCAGTGATATTTTCAAAGATTGATCTACGGAGTGGCTACCATCAAATTAGAATGAGGGAAGGCGATGAATGGAAGACAGCGTTCAAGACAAAGGTGGGTCTGTATGAATGGCTGGTCATGCCTTTTGGACTAAGTAATGCACCAACTACCTTCATGAGGTTGATGAATGAGGTACTAAAACCTTTCTTAGGTAAATTCGTGGTAGTATACTTAGATGATATACTTGTTTATAGTAAAAATGTGGAAGATCATTTTAGACACTTGAGATTGGTGTTTGAAATGTTGATGAAACAAAAGCTATACGTCAAGTTAGAGAAGTGTTACTTCCTGGTGTCTAGCGTAACCTTTCTAGGTTATATAGTGTCAAGAGATGGAGTTTCGGTTGACCCATCGAAAGTAGAGGCGATCAAATCTTGGTCAGCACCAACAATAGTAACGAAAGTGAGATCGTTCCATGGACTTGCTTTGTTCTACAGAAGATTTGTTATAAATTTCAGTAGTGTGGTTGCACCTATCACTGAGTGCATAAAGAAGGGAAAGTTCGAATGGACGAAGGCTACTCAAAGAGCGCTCGAGAAGGTGAAGGAATTGTTGTGTGACACGCCAGTCTTAGCTCTACCAGATTTTTCAAGTCCTTTTGAAGTAGAGTGTGATGCAAGTGAAGTTGGCAGAGGAGCTGTCCTAGTACAAAAGAAAAGGCCCATTGCTTATTTTAGTGAAAAACTCAATGGTGCAAGGCTGAACTACTCGACTTATGATAAAGAGTTCTACGCAATAGTAAGAGCTCTTGACCATTGGAGTCATTATTTGCGGCCGAGTCACTTTATATTGCATTCGCACCATGAGGCTTTAAAGTACATTCACGGACAGCAGAAACTGAATCCTCGTCATGCTAAGTGGGTTGAATTCTTGCAATCCTTTAACTTCTCTTCAAAGCATAAGCAGGGCAAGGATAATGTTGTGGTTGATGCTTTATCAAGAAGATATACTTTGTTGGGGGTACTAAGTTCAAAATTGCTTGGTTTTGAATTGATCAAGGAGTACTACAAGCTAGACGTGGATTTCCAACCCATTATTGAATCGTGCTCACGAGGAACTGTTGGTAGTTACTTGTTCCAAGATGGATTTCTATTCAAAGGAAATTGTTTGTGCATCCCATCTTGCTCAATCCGAGAGTTGTTAGTAAGGGAGGCTCACGGAGGACGATTAGCAGGGCATTTTGGCATTACCAAGACTTTGGCGATATTGCAAGAGCATTTTTATTGGCCAAAGATGCAGGGGGATGTAACTGGTATAATTGCAAGGTGTGCTACTTGTCAGAAGTCAAAAAGTACATTTCATCAGGGTCTTTATACTCCACTGCCAATACCAGATTCTCCTTGGGAAGATGTATCGATGGATTTTATCGTAGGATTACCTCGAACACAACGGGGTAATGATTCAATCATGGTGGTTGTGGATAGGTTTTCCAAAATGGCACACTTCATGGCTTGTCACAAAATTGATGATGCGTCTAGAGTAGCTGATTTGTACCTGAAGGAAGTAGTTAGATTGCATGGTGTGCGGCAAACCATAGTCAATGATCGAGACACAAAGTTTATGAGCTACTTTTGGAAGACGTGGAAGTTGTTGGGCACTAAACTGTGTTTCAGTACTTCACATCATCCTCAAAGGGATGGGCAAACTGAAGTGACCAACAGAACTCTTGGGCTCTTGTTGCATGGGTTAGTGAGTAAAACTACAAAAGATTGGGATTTCAAGCTTGTGTTGGGTTTCGTAGAATAAAACACAGCGGAAAAATACGATTAAAATAAGACAAAACGAAACCCAAACCCAAGGATCTATGCGAAACAATTTAATACAGATAGTTTAAGTTTTTACCGATTAATTGTGCGAATCTGAAGCTTTGGTGAAGGTGTTGATCGTCTCCAAATCTTTAACGCAATCCAATAGAACTACGTCTCTACAGTATCCACACGAACACCCATGAACCGTCTCACGATTCGAACAAGAAGAGTTACAGTACTAGCCGTACGATCTGTATCTCTCTTTTCTCTCTATATCTCTGAACTCTAGTTTCTCTCTCATGAGCAACTAGGGTTCTTAGAATACGTGAAACGTAAGTCAAAGAGAATTGCTGATATATCATATATATAGCCTTTTATAGAGTAATTCCAAAACCTAATCTAATTAGGAGACTTAAAATCCGAATTTTATATTTATTAGATATATATATATTTAATCAAGTCTCACTTAATTAATATATATATATACAAATAAATATATATTCGTATTTCCTTCCAAAGGACTCTACATCATACAGATTACATATATATACATATATATATATATATATGTATGTATGTATGTATATATATAATTTAAAGCCATGATTTAATTAAATCAATCTTATTGATATATTAAAATCATTGACATTTAAATTATATCTCCTTGACGAATGTTCTTTGTGTGTGACCCTGTAGGTTATTATTACATTGGCAATAATTTTAAATCATATTACAAAATTATAAACAGTGAGCGGCATCTAGTAATACATCACTGTTACCAAAGTAATAATAAAGTCATAGATTCGACGTTACCTTTCGTGACCAATGTTTCAATGTAACTTAATCCTTTTAACCATGACATCTAAGATTAAATTCAAGGCATGGATGTGTTATCCTCTTCATAATTTAATCTCAGTTTCTTGATCAATGAGTAAACTATATGAAACAAATCTCTATTTGAGCATGGCCATGCATTTCATAGTTTCACTCAATCAAGAGGCCTATAGATATCACCCCTAATTTATAGGAGGGTTAAATTCCATCTACATCATTCTCATTTCTCACATAACTCATTATGCATCCAACAATCACCTTTATCGTCCACCCGGTTAAAGGTGACTTTTGATAATGTCAAAACGCATACCTCCTTATGTAGAAATGTCATGACTTCAGGTCGAAGGACCATTACATCATTGTCAATATGAGAATTACTTATGAAACATAGCATAACGCTCCATGTAGAATTCTCATAGTGGGTCTGTCCAGTACCATGTTCTCTAACATGTACCTATGTATCAACTTAATATATCTCGTATATATTTATAACCAATGAGATATGGCTATCAGTTAATCACATACTAGTCTCAATGTATTATTGTTGTCCCGCTGACAATGATACTCGACTAGGGACATTTAAGAATAATGATACATTACATACTTATATGATCTCATATTCAAGTCACATACTTGAATCCATATAATTAGTATCATTCTTCTAAGGACATTTATTATGTTAACATTTATATAACGCAGTAAATAAAACATAATAAAAGAAATTATCATTTAACCAAAAAACATATCATAAATATAGTGTCACAATCATTACATAATTGGCCACTAGGGCATACACTCTAACAGCTTGCACATGCCGAGTTTGCATACAATAGATCTCCTACCTACGCCACAAAACATTCACCCTTTGAAATGGTATATGGTGAGAATCCAAGAATTCCGGTGGATTTGATTCCCTTGCCAAAGGGTGAGTATGTTCATTCTGACGCAAAAACAAAGGCTTAGGCTATGTTAAAGTTGCATGCACAAGTATGGGCCAGAAATGAAAAGGTTAATGCAACATACCAAGCTCTAACCAACAAACATCGGAAACAACCTGCATTTCAGATGGGTGATCTTGTTTGGTTGCATTTGCGGAAGGAAAGGTTCCCTAATTTACGTGAGCATAAGTTAATGCCTCGGTCAAAGGGTCCTTTCAAGATTATGGAAAAAGTTAACAACAATGCTTTCAAGTTGGAGTTGCCAGGTGATTATGGCGTAAGTGCAACTTTCAACATCGGTGATTTAGCTCCTTATATTCATGATGATGATGTCACTCAATTAAGGACAATTGTTTCTAAAGAAGAGGAGGATAATCCGTTGGAGTCATTAGATGCCAAACAAGCTGATACGGTTTCGGATGAAAGAATAAATCTTGCTTGGAAGGAAATATGCTTAGATTTATTTTTCATTAATATATTTGTAAGATGTTGGTTAGGAAATGCTTATCAACCTGTTGTTACTTTACTTGTTAATGTTGAGTTAAGCAACTTCGGGACTTAGCCAAGAGTTAGGCATCGGAAACTAGCGTTAGGGGATGTTTAACGCATCAGGGATTAAAGATGATGTCAACAGTGAACCTTTTTATTACATCAGAGACTACGACTGACGTCACCATCAGGGATGTATTGTGCATCGGAGACTAGTCTATTCATCAGAGACTAATTTAACCCGTCAGGGGATAATTAGTCTCCGATAGTTTATTTCATCCGTCAGGGAATGATTTAGTCTCTGATAGTGTATTTGGTCCGTCAGGGGATAATTAGTCTCCGACAGGTAATTATCCACTGAAAGGTACAGTTATGTTAATTTTTTCTATTTTATTATTTTTCGTGTTTGTTTTAGAAATAGTTTCCTATTTAAAATAGGTTTGTTTTGTTTTCCTTATTAGATTAGATTTCTTTCCTTTGTAGAATTCTTTCCAAAGTAGAATTAGGGTTTTATAACAGCTTATAAATAGCTGCTTATGTTGGACGAAGAAAACAGACTTTGATTAATAAACTAGTGTGAGTTTTTACTTACGTTTATCCGAAAGTTGGTGGTTAATTCTTTTATACTTTCACAACTAATTTGTGTTAGTTTTGCGGGTGATTAATTTCCTTAAGCAAACTAAACAAATTGATCCTTTAGTGTTGATTTCTGGTGATTAATTTCTTTACGAAATCCTCCTAAAGTTATTTTCTGCAACCTGTGTTTGATCCTACCAGATCAAATACATCACTCATGTGGTCTCTGATGGTAGTATTTGATAGAACACTACTGCAGGTACTTGTACAATTGCAAAATCTAATAATTCTATGTTTAAACATCATCATCAAATGCTATAATTCATAACAATCTCCCTCAATTTATGATTTATTAAAGATAAGCATAAATCAAGGTTTGATGATGATGTCAAAACACCAACCTTATAACATCATTACTTAGAATTGAACTTAAACATTTAAAAACATAATTGTACATGATGAACTTAACAGCGATGGTTTTGATGTTTCAGTTCCTCAATGCCCAACCATCAATCTGTTAAACATCTTTAACAAATCTCCCCCTGTCCTTATCAGAATTGCTCTTTGCTCCCCTTTCCTCATCATTCTCCCCCTTTTTGACATCAGCATCTTAATGTTGGAAGGAAGAAATCACCAGATTAGGTTGATTAGTAGGAATAAATGTTTGAGCTTTGTTTGAAGATCATTGATTATGAAGTGTTGGAGCTTCATGCTGTACTTTATTTTATCAATGCTTCAAAAACATTTTGTGAGTACAGATGCACTTGATCTTTGTGTGATCAAATATTCTGATATTAAGTGTGCTGCTTCATCATCCAATAATATTGTGTTACTTGCATCCAACTAAACAATCACATGTTCTTCTCTCAGTATCCTCTGATATTGGATCAGAAATGGGAATCAGAGACTAAATGAGCTGCAAAGGTGGTGTGTGAAATAATTTCTCTCTATTCTTTTCTTCAAAGAACTCATCCTTGCTCACACTCTCTACTTTTGCCTGACTTTTACAAGTCAGTCTTTCACACTTATTGTGACGACCCCAAAATCCCTATATGGATCAAGGCTTCGTCAAAAGAAGGAAAAGATAACCATACATCCAATCATAGCATAAATACTGGATAAGGACAGTATTAGAAAGTTATTACAACCCAAGAATAATACAATTACAGTGGAAGCTATTACATCATCTTTAATTTCAAACCCAAAATCAACACTACTTCTAATATCTTCCTCTCTCCCTTCATATCTTCCTTCCTTCCTTCCTCAGTCTTATCAAAAGGATAAATAACTTAATAGTTTATCAACTTTGCTTTTCCCTTATCAGAGGGTTCAGCCTTAACGTTCTGTCCTGCAAGACATTAAAATTCAACATGGGTGAGCGATTTACGCCCAGCAAGTATATACACATCGAAGAAGTATATAAGCAATTTAAAAGAATGTATCTGGAACATCGAAGGAAGTTCAAGTCTATTTATGAGGCTTGGTGAAGCAATGTCAAGGCCTCGGAAACCTTCAAAGATCATTGAGGATTCACTAATGATACACTACATGTGACCCTCCTTGAAGAAAAACAGGTATACACCCGAGCATAACTTCCTCAAAATATCATCGGGGGCTAAACCCGTGGATCTGCTAACCATACAGTACACAGCTGGCCAAACTGGACTGCATGATCCCTCTTGTGTGGACTACGTAGTCACTTATCATTCCTCTAGGTCAGGTGAAGAACACATCAGCACATTTCCTTTCCTCTTGCCAACCATGTGGCATAACCCATTTAAGAGACATCATTCTCATTCATTTGCACATATATAAGATTGTAACATAGCTGAAATTCAAAGCTCATTTATATCCATGCATCATCATTTATATCATGCTAGCGGAATTTAAAGCATAGCATGCTCATTCATAACAATTTAAAACATAATTCAAGCCTTGCACGCATATCGAATCAAATGATAATGCGTTAAACTGAAATAAACATCAGATTGAATGTATATACTTGTATCGACTTGCAATTAAACATAAGATTGTGGATATACTTGCCTCGGTCCTTTGCACTCAATCAAATTTAATTTACTCGCGAGTGGAAAATTCTGTAAGAATATACATATCACAAGATGAATTTAATATCTTGGTTAAAACATGGGAGAAAATGCACATGTGATGTCCTTAACTTTTAACGTCTCAATCTGATATAAAAGCTGTTGAGGTTAAGAAATCGATTAAAACATCTTAAAATAATTTAAGAAAATAATATTTTATAGTTTTAAAAACAAACTGTGTATCAGGGAATTACTACACTTTAACTCATCGGAGACTACGGATGACGTCATCAGAGACTAAACTTAGCCTGTCGGAGACTAAGAAATGACGTCATCAGGGACTAGCAACTCATCAGGGACTAATGACGTCATCTTAATTCTATCGGAGACTAAGAGTGACGTCATCGGAGACTAACTTCTCATCAGAGACTAATGAGGTCATCTTAACTCATCGGGGACTAATGATGACATCATCAGAGACTAACTCATCTCATCAGAGACTAATGACATCATCTTAACTCATCGGGGACTAATGATGACATTATCAGAGACTAACTTCTCTCATCAGAGACTAATGACGTCATCAGGGACTAAACTTTAGCCTGTCGGGGACTAAAGCTGACGTAATCGGAGACTAACTTCTCATCAGGGACTAATGACATCATCAGGGACTAAACTTTAGCCTGTCGGGGACTAAAGATGACGTCATCGGAGACTAACTTCTCATCAGAGACTAACTTAAAGTCTCTCAAAGACTATTTTAGAACGTCAGAGACTAATTCAAACCCGTCAAAGACTAGGTTAAGGCCTGTCTCAGATACAGGGTCGTCTTCCTCACTCCTCCATGGGTGGTGCTCTCAACCATAACCATAATTAGGTCAAAACTCATCATTCTCTCAGTGATACGTAACATTTCCTATGGTCTGCAAGCCATCCTATACACGGTTTAGGGTTCAAACTCAGGTTAAAGAATACTCAAGCATGGAGTTGCAATTACTGACAAAAGAATGTTTGGTAGTTAAAGGTTTGTCTACCAGGTGGTTGTCAACAATATTACACCCATCATAGACAACTTTTGAAATAAATGACATTAACTCCGGCGTTAAAATATGCATTAAGTCATACTTTTGGAAATAAATGAACAAGGTATTAAATGTGGTACGTATGACCGAACAAAAGTGTAAGAAATAGAGCAGGACTTTAATGAAATGCTCTTACCTCCTTAGTGGCAAGAAAGAGTTAAAGGCTCTAGTTGTTCTTCCTAAAAATACAATTGTTTAGAGAGTAAGTTTGGATTTGGTGGTACACCGTAGAGAAGTTTATGAAAGTGGGGCAAGGGTTGTACCAACGTGATATATATATCACCTGTTTAGCAACAAGGGCCGTCAGGTTTATTTGATATAAGATGTTGGCTATGAAAAGAAAAGAAGTGACTGATGAGAAAAAGGTTGGTTGCAACGGCTGCTAGTACCCATCGGTCGTTTATCATAGCCCACTCTATGATATAGATGGAGGTGATGTACATTAAATGCTACTGTCTCCCTGCATTAGGTTTTTAAAAATAAAACGGGTACTGTAGCTAATCTTGCTCACACTTGGTGAGCCCTTTTTCCCGCGTGAACACACCCTCTTATAAGTCAATTCTTGAATGCAATAACCTTTTAAATACTTAAGCTTTAAAATACATTTAAAATCTTTTGGACATCACATTGCCATTGAATTTTTGTAATAAAGTATAATTTTTATTATTTATAACCACTAAGGAAATAAACCTTCATGCAGAAAATAAAATAAATCTCATAATCAAAATTCTATTGAGATTTTCGGGTTCTCACACTTATTTTCCAAAAAAAACATTTTGCTTTTAAATTTCTTTTTTCCTCACCTTTTTTCAGACACAAGGTTTGACTCTCATTTTGAATTCTCACAGGCTCACAAAATATAAAATCTTTCTGTTGTGGGTGACCTGGAGTGGTGTAGAAATATAGGAAGAAAGTGTTTTGCATCAGTGGATGTTTGATAAAGTACTATTGTAGTATCCACTGATGAGTTGAGAGCTGCTCTTTGTGTTTCAGCTACAAGAATTGGCTTCTTTGATGATTGAACTATCAAAGAATCTGAAACCAATGGAATTACGGAATTTTCTATTACTTCTTAAGAAATATCAAAGAGAGAAGAAGAATTAATAAGGGTAGAATTTGAATATTGGCTGTTATGTAACATCTCTGGTGTATCAGCACACCAGCTCCTTTAATTTCCTCTTGGAGTTCCCATGATAAGTTATCTCTGTAGCGAATAACTTATCTCTATGAGCTTCTTGCTTTTTGATTGGACCAGTTTTCATATTTTCCTCCTTCAAGTTTCTATGAGTTATCTCTACAGTTTTCACACCAGCAGCTAAATATGCATGCTAGTGTATAAGTATAACTTATCTCTATATTTTATTTTATCAGTATTCACACCTGTAGTGTATAGCTTATCTTCTTGAAACTTCTTTGTTAGCCAATCTCTCCTTATTGGACCACCATCTATAATTTAATTTCACCGTCTTTAACTTGAGTAAGTGGATTTGTGAACTCAGTCATGTGTTATCTCATATGTTATTTTTAGTCTCTAATCATTTTATCCCCTGATGGATAGTCTCTGGTGTCGAGAAATTCATCCCTTGATGACGAGAAACATATCCTCTGATACCGAGAAAACTATCCCCTGACATTGAGAACTTATCCCCTGATGTCGAGAAATTTATCCCCTGACACTAAGAACTTATCCCTTGATACTCAAACTTTGGTGATAGGTATTTGACTTTAGTTAACTCTTCTTAAGATTACTTCAATAAAATAGGGAGTCTTTACCTTAGTTTCTGATAGATTCAACATTTGTCTCTGATAGTACAAACTTTAGTCTCCGACAGACTAAGATTTTAATCTATAATAGGCTAAAACTTTAGTTTTCGTCAGGCTAATTTTCTTAGTCTCTGATAGGCTAATTTTCCTTAGTCTTTGACAGACTAATTTTTCTTAGTCTCCGACATGCCAAATTTTAGTCTCCGGTAGGCTAATTTCCTTAGTCTCTGTCAAACAAACTCTTAGTCTCTGTCAAACAAACTCTTAGTCTCCTATAGGCTAAATCTTAGTCTCCGATAGGCTAATTTTCTAGTCTCTGACATGCCAAATTTTAGTCTTCGATAGGCTAATTTCCTTAATCTCTGACAGACTAACTCTTAGTTTCCGATAGGCTAATTTTTAGTTTTCGATAGGTAAAAACTTAGTCTCCGATAGGCTAATTCCTTAGTATATGATAGACTAATTTTTAGTCTCCGATAGACAAAAACTTAATCTTTGATAGGCTAATTTTGCTCGACCAACTTTGTCTTTTGTTGAACTCTACAAATACATTTCCTATAGTCTCTGATAGTAGTTTATTATAGTGCACTATTGCAGGTATTTGTACAATTACAAAATCTAACAATATTTATATTTCTCCAAAAATTTATCTGTTGGGAATTTAAAAATAGATCAGTTGAGAGTTGTACTTTTTTGACAATGACTTGTATATTTACAGTTGTCCTTTGCTTAGTCAATAAACTAGTGCTTCATTTTGTATTCTAATGTTTTTTGAAAAATCTTCTAAAAGTTGACTAAGTAAAAAATGTGAAGTCCTTTTTTCACATAAAGTTTGCTTAGTTATGCTTATTTCAATTCTAAGTAAGTCTGTCCTTGGAATTTTTTTCGTAGGTTTAGCATCCTTGTTAATCAAGCAACAAACTCTTTATTTGTGATCAAAATCCTTACTTAACTAAAACTATTTATCCTCCTAACAAGTTGAATATTTTTCTAAGTGGTTTTACATTAAACAAGTAAGGACTATATTATGTTATTGATTCTTATAAAAGTAAATAAATTATTTTTTATGAGCAAAATTAATATGAGCAGGAGTGCATTAACAGTTTCAAATACAGATGATTTAAATTTGGCTGGATAAAACAATGATTATTTCTACCCTCACGACTAATGGATCTTATATTTTTGACTTAGGTTAGATTTTTTGACTAAAAATTGTATCATGTTAGTTTTGATAAATTTTAGTAAGTTAAGAGATTGATTGTTCTATCCTCACAATTTTGCAAAAATATTACATAAAGTGAGAATTTGCCAAATGACTCATAACTTTGAAAACATTAGTTCCGTTACCCTGCTTTCTATTTTTTTTATATTTGTGTATTTGTATAAATTAATTATAAAATTTAAACTAATTTGTATATTTTTAATTATCGCAAATAGTAATAAAGTTTGACTTATTGATTTAGTTACCTTTTTTTAATTTTTTATAAGTATTTCTTAGATTATTTTAATATATGTTTAATAAGTTTTTTAACACGGTTTCTCATAATTATATATTTTAATACATATTTTATTAAAATTTTATTACAATAAAAAATTAAAAATTTAAAACTTTACACAAATTGGCAGTAGATTACAAGTTAAATTTTAATTGTTGGTAGTTATTATAAATTAAATTTTAATTAGACAAATGATAAACGATTTTAGTTTAATTTTTCGTAACTCATCCTAAGATAGAACGATAATAAAATTAATTTAATCACTTATTTAGGAGATTTTGGATAAAATATGTGATCCTTAACACTTTTATGACTTTCTGACTTGTTTGAGACTCACCACCGGCCGAGCACCAAACCACTGCTCCCTTTCCCACCACCTTCCATCATCATTATTGTCGCCCTTGAGGCGTTTTAGTCTCCACCGACTCCTCCAACCAAGACAACTTTTTCATGTTCGTTATCAATTCTTTTAAATTCTTCAACTTCATCAATATCTGGCAATTATTACAAACATTATTCTTTCTATTATTAGGTCAATAGTTTTTGTTAGGTGCTATCATATTGGAATTTGCCGATGATATGAAATCGCAACTACCAATTGTAAAATGGAGATTTGTGCAAAATTGTGTGGAAGAAGTTGGGGAAGCCGAGAGAGAGTTTGAAATCGGATGTGGGACACGTGATGTAAGAGAAAAGTGTGTCAATTGGAAAACTTTTACGTTTGTTTTGGGGTAGAACGAGAATAGAATGAAATTAAAAAAAAATAGTGGTTTTGGAATAAAAAGAGTTCGGAATGAGGAGTATGAGGAGGGTTGGAACGATAATTCTTTACATTTTAAGCCGTAATATTTATTCCATCACTGCATCATGTTTTTCATTTCAATCTGCCCCCATTTTTTTTTTTTGTTATCTTAATCTCTTACCATTAATTTTTCTTTTTTGTTTTTTTCGTGTTTACTTAAACGTTGTTTATTACTGCCGTTTGGTGACATTTTTCGTGTGCAATTCGGTAAAATGCTCATTTTGCAAATCGGTAATGCCAGTTGCTGTTGCAAGAGGGGTGCGGCACTCTACTGGAGAGGAAAATAACGGTAATATAAAACTCCCCTTTTATTCTACGACAATCTCTCTCCAGCCTAGGGTTTCTGAATTGACATTTTGTAATTTCGAATTGCGAAGGAAGCAGACATAACTGTTGATTGAACTGCAAAACCACAAGAATACTGAGCTGTGGTGTTAAGGACGCCATGACTTCTCTATTACAGCTTCAACAAGGAGGTGAATCTGTTCTTTTGCATGTATCCCACTCCAACATCAAGACTTTTTCTGCAGATGTTCGTTTCTCACTTGAGGTACTTCACTAAAATTAACAGTTACTATTCCGTTTTTTCCAATCAAAATTCTTCTTAGGCACTGTGTTTGGAATTGGTAAAATGGAAAGGAAGCGGAAAGGAAGCGGAAAAGGAAAAGTGAAATCTTTAGTTTAGCGACTGTGGAAAACTGTGAAGAAATGAAAATGTTTTTAGATCTTTAGATGGAGAGCGAAGGTCCTGTGGTTCCAAGGTTTAGTTCTCCTGTTATGTTTATTTAAAATTTTCTAATAAAATTTAAAATTCTCAAACCAATATCTGTGCAAAAGATACTGAAAGAAGAGACTGAGTCAGATTTTTCAAAGAAATTTTTTGTTTAAATTTTTGATATCATGATGGGTATTTGACGGACTATATGTATTTGAATGACTTAGTTCCATTCGGAATTTCTTATATTTGGGTTTGCATTGTTGGATAATGTTGTAAAATCTTCGTAAAATTTTGGAGTATATCAAATGTTTGAAACTCATTGATTGAATTCATTCCTTGGTGAATATATGCTCTGCATCAGCAGATATTTGTGCATCAACAGATATTTGTTCATCAGTCAATAGTATCCTCTAATGCCTGTATCAACCGACGGCCTTTATCCCTCGATGGTTGGACCTCATTTATCCTCTGATGGGTTGAACGGCTTGCTGTTGACCCGTTCATATCACTATTGTTTCGCCCATGTTCACCCACAACAGATTAATTTGTTGTAATTCCTAGTTTATCGATTAATCGTTATTATCTGTATTATAAATAGAGATTAATCCGTTCATTAAATATACATAAATTATATACATCTTCTCTGCTCTCTTACTTCTGATACACGTCTGGTTAAAGAAAGTCGAAAGCTGTTCCTCAACATTGATCTAGTTCTAGTGCTTGGTTGGATTAGTGGGGACTGTTGAATCCTGGAGGTATATTCTGTTTGAGACTTACGAGCATTGAGATAATTCTGCGAGGGGTAAAATATTTCCTTAAGGACAGTGAGTGCCATGCCTCGGTCCAATCAATGTTTGCTCTGAGTTCTTTCTAATTTACTACTTGTTCCCTTTTGATTGTTTATCACTTGGTTTTGATCAATTTTTCCAACAATATTAAGGAAATATGTCATCTGTTTTGGATTCTGCTATGCTCACAGCCTCTAGAGCTGCTCCTTATTTTACCAAAATTGAACCTTTCTCTGGCTCTAACTTTAAGAGGTGGAGAACAATTCTTCTAATTGTCGACATTCCAAAAGTCGACTTTGTTCTCAAAACTCCTAAACCTACCGAAGATGATATGATATTGTTACTGTGGTAACCGAAGTAAACATAGTGAAGTACAAGGCTTGGATAGTAGACTCTGGCGCAACAAAACATATTTGCGCAAACCATTTAGATTTCAGCAGCTACACACCAATGGAAAGAGTAGAAGGAGAAGATGAAGTCTACATGTGAGACTCGAGGCCTGCAAAAGTTCAAGGCAAAGAAACAGTAAGGTTGAAGCTGACCTTAGGGAAGATCCTTTCTCTCACTGATGTCTTGCATGTGTCTGCTATCGGTACAACCTTATTTCAGTTCCTATTCTTGAAAAAACAGGTATCAAGCTTGTTTTTGAATCTGATAAGGTAGTGCTCACTATAAATAACTTGTTTGTGGGCAAGAGCTATTTCAATAATGGTTTGTTTCACTTGAATGTACTTGAAGTGGTTATTAATAATAATAAGGCTTCTAGTTCTGCTTATTTGATTGAGTGACAGTTTATGGCATGCTAGATTAGGCCATGTGAATTATTCTTATGTCAAACTATGCATTCACTGGGAATTCTCAAGGATATAAAATTCACTAATCCTGATAATGTGAAATCTGTGTAGAAGCTAAGGCAACCAAGAAATCTTGCAAACCTGTTGAGAACCGTGAATCTGAACTGTTAAGTTTAATATACATTGATATGGGAGATATGTCCTGAAACATATCTCGAGGAGGCAAAAAATATTATGTCACTTTCATAGATGACTTCTCAAGGTAAACTCAATTTTATCTTTTTAAGAATAAAAATGAAATTGAAGAAAAGTTTCAAATCTACAAAACTGAATTTGAAAATAAACTCGATCAAGATTAAACGTGTAGGATCAGATCGTGGAGGTCAATATGATTCATCTCCACTAGCAAAGTTTTTTTGAAGACATTGATATAATTCATGAAGTGACTCCACCATATTCACCTGAATCCAATGGGGTGATTGAGCGCAAAAACAAAAACCTCAAAAACATGTCCAATGCAATGCTCCTTAATTTTGGTGCACCCCTGAACTTGTGGGGAAGCCATTATGTCAGCATGCCATCTTCAAAATAGGATAATATTTAAGAAAATTGGTAAGACCCCATATCAAATTTGGGAAAACCACTTGCCAAATCTTAAAACACCTCAAAGTGTGGGGGTGTCTTGCGAAGGCACCTTTACCTAGACTAAAGAAAAGAAAATTAGGCTCAAAAACCGCTAACTGTCTATTCATAGGCTACGCTAATCATAGTGCAGCCTATAGGCTCTTGGTGATTAAAAGTGATGTTTTTGATTCCAACACTATCATTGAAACAAAAAATGTTGATTTCTTCGAAAACATTTTTCCCCTCAAAACAAGAATTGATAAACCATTAACCCTCAATTTGCTGAACTTACAATGAGATAACTTAGGAAACTGAGATTGACCCTAGGAGGAGCACTCATGCTCGTAAGGAGAAAAATTCAGGAGATGACTTCTTCACCTTCTTGATGGAGAATGATCCTTGCTCCTATTCTGAAGCAATAACCTTTGGAGATGCACCTTTCTGGAAAAAAGCAATCAATAGTGAAATTGGATCTATAATGGCTAATCATACTTGGGAACTGTACCATCGGGAACTAAAACTATTTGTTGCAAATGGATCTTTAAAAAGAAGCTAAAACCTGATGGTTCAATCGACAAATTCAAAGCTAGGTTAGTTGCTAAGGGGTACAAACAAAAGAAAGGCCTTGTCTACTTTGAAACTTATTCCCCAGTGGCTAGAGTTGCATCCATTAGAACTTTGATTGCTTTATCTGTTGTTCACAAGCTTGTGATTCATCAAATGGATGTTAAAACTGCATTTCTTAATGGTGATTTAAATGAAGAAATTTATATGGATCAACCTAAAGGTTTTGTATCTATTGGTAACGAAAACAAGGTTTGCAAGCTTGTTAAATCTCTTTATGGTCTCAAACAAGCACCTAAACAATCGCATGCGAAATTTGATAGTGTTATGTTATTTGCTGGTTAATTAATGAAGTTGATAGATGCATATACACTAAATTTAAAGGGGATAAAACTGGAGTCATTGTATGTTTATATGTGGCTTATATGTGGATGATCCACTAATTTTTGGTACTTCTCTAGATGCTATATCTGAGACCAAAACTCTTTTATCTGCAAACTTTGACATGAAAGACTTAGGAGAAGCTACTGTTATTTTGGGCATAAAACTGAGTAAAGTAAAAGATGGCCTAATAATTTCACAAGAACATTTTGTTGAAAACATTTTGCACAAATTTTATCATTTCAATGTGAAATCAACAACTACTACTTATGATGCCAACTTACATCTTACTAAACATGAAGGCCATAGTGTATCACAGTCTGAGTATGCAAAAATTATTGGCAGCTTGATGTACTTGATGAACTGTAGTAGACTTGATATAGCTTATACAGTAAATAGACTAAGTAGGTATATAGCTTATGCAGTAAACAGATTAATTAGGTACACACAAAACCCAAATAGGGTTCAGTGGACTGCCCTTAGTAGAGTTCTGAAGTATTTACGAGGTACCTTGGATTATGTCTGTACTACAATGGTACACTAGCTGTACTAGAGGGCTATTCAGATGCCAACTGTATCGCTGATTCAAATGGGACCAAATCCACCAGTTGATATGTTTTCACTTTGGGTGGTGGAGCAATTTCATGGAAATCCTTCAAACAAAGATGTGCAGCTCCCTCCACTATGGAGTCTGAGTTTATAGCCTTAAGAAGGTTGGTTATGAGGCAGAGGCTCAGAAACCTGTTGGAAAATATTCCCTTATGGTACAAACCAGTGCCATCTGTATCAATGTATCAATGCATTGTGATTGTCAGGTTGCCATTCATAGAGCTAAAAACACTACCTATAATGGCAAGAGTAGGCATATTCACCTAAGGCACAATATTGTGAGACAACTGTTAGAAGATGGAGTTATCACTCTAGAGTTTGTAATGTCAGAGCTGAATCTAGCAGATCCACTGACCAAACCACTTAGCAGAATGCAAGTGGAATGTACATCGAGGGGATGGGACTTCTGCTTACCACCAAGATCAACAGTGATGGTAACCCAACCTATGTGATTGGTAATCCCTTGAAGTAGGTTCATATGGGTAATAACAAGTCACAGGGTGATTTGGAGGCATTATTTGACAATCCGTTTTTGAGTCCTCCCCATGGTGCAAAATAGTGCATTAATACAGTGATGAGGTTGAGTCTTCAAACTCTTAATGCATTCTTATAGCTTAGATTGAGTGGTATGCTTAAACTGTAGAGCATACTTGATGAGAAACACCCAAGTGAGTGTGAGATGGGGCCACCTCCATGAGAACAAGGCAGGTTTCTCTAGAGCACTCATGATTTTCTAGGTATAGGTGCACGGCCATAAATGTGCCAAATCGCGTAGAACAACCAAGATGTAGGACTGTGGTGTGAGTGATTTGTACTCCTAGCTCACAACAAAGGGAGGAGGTTCATAGAAACTCTTGTTTCACCGAGTCCTGTGAGTCAAGTCTTATCTAATCTATGTACTGGTTCATAGTCCAAAAGACATCGGTCCTTATGCACTCTGTTCTTTTATTCTTAACCAGACATTCATACTCTTTTATCTTTCTGCAACTTTGATATATGTGGGAGATTGCTGGATAATGTTATAAAATCTTAGTAAAGTTTTGGAGTATATCAAAGGTTTGAAATTGATTAATTGAATTCATTCCTCGGTGGATATCTGCGCTGCATCAGCAGATATTAGTTCATCAGCGGATATTATTGCATTGACAGATATTTGTTCATTAGTCGATATTTGTTCATTAGTCAATATTTGTTCATCGCTCCATAGTATCCTCTGATGCTTGTATCAACCGACAACCTTTATCCCTTGATGGTCGGACCTCATTTATCCTCTGATGGGTTGAATGACTCACTGTTGACCTGTTCATACCACTATTTTTTCGCCCACGTTCACCCACAACGGATTACTTTGTTGTAATTCCTAGTTTATCAATTAATCATTATTATCTGGATCATAAATAGAGATTAATCCGTTCATTAAATACATAAATTATATACATCTTTTCTGCTCTCTTACTTCTGATACACGTCTGGTTAAAGAAAGTTGAAAGCTGTTCCTGAACATTGATCTAGTTCCAATGCCCGGTTAGATCAGTGAGGATTATTGAATTCTGGAGGTATATTATGTTTGAGACCCACGAGCACCGAGATAATTCTCCGAGGGGGCAAAATATTTCCTTAAGGACAGTGAGTGCCATGCCTCAGTTCGATCAATATTTACTCTGAGTTCTTTCTAATTTACTACTCGTTCCCTTTTGATTGTTTATCATTTGGTTTTGATAAATTTTTCCAACATGCATATGTATGAGTTGTTTTATCATGTTATAGTGTATTAATTTTTTATGGTTATTGATGACATGCCTACTTGGTTTGAATACTTAGATAGTTTGATGCTTTAGTTTGTCTTTGGTATTCTTTGGGTTTAAATGGTGATTATTGAAAATTTTGATAGAAGAAAATGTGGAGCTGAATAACTAGATTAACATAAAAATACATTCAGTTCATTTGGAAAGTACAAATAGATTTTACTGAATCACAAAATTTAATAAATTTAAAAAATCTTTGGATCCGATAGACATATCACATCTTCATTGACTTGTAGGGTTATTTTATGAGAACCGGTATTTAGTCATGTTGTTTTCAGATGACAGTAGAAGCCATTAAAGAAAAGCTGTGGAAAAAATGTGGTACATCTGTCCAGTCAATGTCCCTTGAACTGTATGATGACAGTGGCAGTAGAATTTCAAATCTTAGTGACAATACAAGACTCCTTGGTTTCTACTCTCCACAGGATGGGTTAGTTAATCTAAACCCTAATCTTTCTATATTTGTCTGCTAATTGTAACAAGTAATATTTTCACAATATTGTGCATCATTAGTTTTTTTATCTTTTTTCCCCCCCGAAATATGTTGCAATGAGTCATATGGAGGTTGACTTTTGTTGATATGTGATTCACATTGACTTTTGACATTAATTTGTGGTAGTTCATTCAATTCTTGTTGGGATTCTTTGCTTAGAGTTATAGTCCAAACAGGTAAGTCCATTTTATACCTGTCTGCAATTTTCTATAGACAATATTTCTGGACGAGTTCTATCAGCTTCTTTCAATTTCGTATTATAATTATCTATCTAAGTTAAGTAAGATATAAAATTGATACTAACTTGCTGAAGTCAACTTGCTCAACACCTTATGCAAAGCACGATTCTCATCCTTTGTCGTTCATATTATCTTTATTCATTATCATATTAAGTAATTTATCACATATTGCTTTTCTATTTTTATTTGTTGAACATAATGAAAAGATGTGACAACAATTGAAAATTACTTTACACCAATATTGTATATTTTGTGCTTATAATACTGTTTGATCTAGGAGTCTAGGACTATACAAACTTTTCTCATTTTAATTTAAAATTAATTATTTAAATTTGTTGTAGTAAGGAAAGGATTTTATGATGTCTCATGCAAAAAAAAATATTGTTGTTGAGAGTTCACATTATGCTTGCTCGTTATTATAATTTTTAATATGTATGCATCTAATTTTATTTTCTTATATACAATGAAACTTATGTTAGATGATAAATATTTTCGCATCTTTTATTTAGTCTTAATCTATGTTACATGGACTCGTCAGATTTTGGGAAGTATCCGTGTCGACATGACACGATATGGATACACATGACACGATATGGATACGGGTGTGGGATCTGTGTTGATCCTTTGACTAACACATGGACATGGTTGACCAAGATTGGAAGAGAGATGAGATTTTCCCGGGAAGAAAAGAACAGATCTGCAACTTACCAATGAGTTCGGACCACTCCCTTTGGTCGTCTTTCATCCTTTCCATAGATCTGAATCTTGATCTGGGCGACCATCTTCCTGATCTGTGCCGACCTTCTTTTCTGTTCGCGATGGTCTCAGACATCCAGATCTGATCGGGTTTACTGATGACTTTTGGTCTGCTATTTCTCTTTATTCTTTATGGGCTGATCTGATCAGATCTGGTTTATTCTCTACTGGGATTTAGTTGTTTCTTGTTCCTCTTTATTCTTTATGGGCTGGGCTAGAAGTATTGGGTTCACTTGTTTTCTATTCCTCTTAATTCTTTACGGGCCACTTTTTTTTCTTTTTTTTTTTGGCTTCTTCCCTGCTGGTACTGCATGGTGAAAAATATTCCCGTGCAGTACAACTATTTTTCAACCCTTCTCATTAAGTTTATGTTACCATGTTACAAATATGTGCACTATTAGTATCTATTTAATAATATTTAACAAAATTACAACGTGGATAGTGACAAGTTATTAGATAAGAACATAGATAGGAACATAGTAACATGGTAACTTGAATTGCATGGGAAGAGTTCAAACATAATCAAATTGCATGGTAATACTTTTCAAATAGGACAGCGGCCAGCAATTTTCTGTTTTTTTTTTTAATTAGCTAGGCTAGAAGTACTAGACTTGCTTTGTTAGGTTATTTATAAATATGAACAAAAAAAAAAAACTCATATACGAGCATAACACTAATAGTATATTAGTATATACCCAAAAATATAAGTAATATACCATACCCAAACACCCGTGTCTAAGATTCAGATCCTTATACGCTGAGTTCCCATATCCCATTATTTTGAATATAGGCAAATCCAAAGCTTAGATATCGCCTGTACCAGTATCCTGTTCCTGCGTCCATGTAGCATGGGTCTTAATTGTTGTTGAGCCTTGGAATAAAACTAGTCGTAATTTTATATAACATACATATTTATGCATTTGTATATAACATAAATACACTTGAATTTTGCACCGTGTCGACCCAACCTAGTTTATATGAAGTTAAGGAATATTTCTTATGTTTGTATAGGAACTCTTCAACTATTTACTATGTTGGTTGATCTTAACTTAATAATTGAACTCTTTATTTAGAGTAGTTAGGACTCATATTGATGACTTAATTTGAAATGAAATTAGGTCTCAAGAGCCTGTATATATCATAGTACTGGCACAAATTATACAAAACTCTAATTGCATATGATTTGTTCTACAAATTTACAAGTTAAAAATTTTACAGCTATTTTATGTATATTTATTGTTTCTGGAATTTTTGTTAGAATCAACAGTATGAGTGGTGCTGCAGCCAATCTTTTGCAATTTTTACTTTATCTTTTGCTATGATTTTGAAATATCCAATAGTGTGGCTGAAAATAGCATTAAAAGATAAAGGTGTACACAAATTTTCATAAGTTCTTATTACCATATCTGTTGATATTCTCACTAGATTTCAGGAAAGTTGTTGACCTAATTAATAACGTCAGTATCATTTATTTGAAAAAACATCAAATTCATTCTCTTTTTCACAAATATATATTTAAAAATATTTTGTGAGGAAATCACCTGGGCCACCTAAGAAATCTCATAGGTGCTAGGTGCTCCTATCCATTTAAATCTTCGTACTGATTTTTGGTTAATAGCTTTGCTTGTGAAGTTACTAGTTGCTTTAAACTATAAGCATATGTTTATCGAACCCAATTACGTAAGATATCTATCTGTTTAAGAATTTTACTGATGCAGACAAGAAAAGTAGATTATTTGTTATTATAAATTATAATATTATTGTTTAGAGATAAAGTTATATGTAATCATCTTATTGTAGTACTACATTACAATAGATTATTCTTGAATTTTTATAGAGAAGTGTTAGGAGTTCAGATTAAATTAGATGAGTATGTAGTAGATAAGTATTAAGTTCTGATAATTATCAAGATTTCTACTCTTATCTCATTTGGATTTGAACTCCTATATAAGGAGGTGTATTGTTTCTTCTTTTTGTTGTCGGATTGTAGATTGTTCAATCCTTACTGATTTCAAGTCTATGTGCTTTGCGTTGACCCTTAGTCGTCCTTGTTTTCTGTCATGGTCTCTTTCATTTTTTCTCCTAATTTCTACTGCATCTTTTAGAAGAAAGATAATTTTGGTTTGTGTTATATGCTTATACCAACTGGAGAAGCTAGAAGTGATTTATTATTGTTCATTACTATAATTTTGTGATAATCATTACTCTAATTTTTTCGATAGAGCTCAATCTTTGAGTCATCTCTTTTTGCTCTTCATTGTAGTTAAGAAAAGATTACTTCCTGCTTGATGATTATTTTTTTCAACATCCTACTAATATACATTGAAATGAAGCCTCACCGTCTACGTATTAGTAGTAGTTAGCCTGTCACCCACGATCATAACTCTGTCACCCACTTACCCAAGTGCTAGTTTTATTAGAACAAGTAGCCTCTTACTTATGTGGTGTTTGTAGTTTTGATTGTGTTTTATCTTCTATTTGATTTTTGGTGTTCTTTTCATTTTTTAACTTGTTCTTGTTTTAGATACCGGCTTCATGTTATCGATCTCGACCCGTCTTCTGTGACTTCTGGAGGTTGGCTGGAGGACACTTCTCTGGTGGAGAAATACACAATTTCTGAAGAAGCTTATGATAAACTTGATGGCATGTTCTTCTAAATATTAATTTTGATTAATATAAATTTTAACACTATATTACTATTCCAAAAAAATAATTTTTTTGTTAAATTATTCCAACAAAATAATTTTTTTTGTTAAGTTAAATTTTAATAAATTTATGTCTTGATAATATGGTGCAGATTTTAGAATTTTACCAGGTACAAAGAAACCAAAAAGTAACTTTTTTTGTGCAGTAGATAGAGAGTAATAGAGTATAATATAATAACTCAACATATATAAAAACCAGGCCACAAAGCTGCACCAAAATGCACATTTGGTTTTTGCAGGCTATGGTTTTAGTTGTGTTTCCTAGTCATCCTAATCTTATATATCCTATTCTTAATGTATTTTTTTACAGTTGACAACCTTGCTCTTAGTATTTGCAGGTACGTATAGGAAATTTAAGGAAAAATTAGTTCAGCCCAATCCTACTAACGTTAAGGTAAGTCTCATACTCCCGTTTCATCTTCTTCACAACCATGAGATATGGCACAATTATTAAGAAAAAAGTTGTCTTTGCAAATATATATTATTAAGAAAAATGTTGACTTTGATTGTTTAGACTTGCAATGATGGATCATGCATGATACTCTGGTACCATATTAAGCAATCTTGTTTATTAATCTCCTTGTGAATCATACATTATGTGTAATTAAAACTTCTTGAAAAGTTACGAGGATTATAAAGGAACCCTGTAGGGTGCAACCTTATCCTTAAAGGATCGATGCGGTAGAGGATTGATTTTGCCTTGGCCCCAGTCCAAATGAAGGCACTCCACTGTCCTAGCCACTAGGAAAGTGGTGGGGATCCTAGATGACATGTTAACCTCCTTCTAACTTATAAGTTTTTTAGATCACCAATAACTGAGTTTAAATTTTGATCTTTATGGTCAGATTGACTTAAATTTTGAGATAAATTATATTTTCATTGTAAATAATCTTTTTCACTGTTGCATAGTAAAAGTTTCTAAATGGCCTTAAAGTTCTTTCAGAGTCTCAAGATGAGTCATAGCTTAGGAAGGGCATTTAGCTATCCACAAGGTTCAGTATTTGTTCCAAAAAACATAAGCTTCGGTAAATAATTCGGTAAGATAATATAGTAAATACTAAACCTTTAAATAAATACTTATTCTTGACAATAAAATTGTTATCTGCTACTGGTATCCAGAGCACTACTAATAATATCCCAATAAATAAAGTCATTAATTATTAGACAACTCCATAATCCAAAATAGTGATAAAACCAAATCTAGTATTACTAATGTAATTAAAAAAAACTCCCAACACTTGTGGCTCTCTTCATTTCCCAAATCCCAACATACCCGAAATATTAAAAGAATAAGCCGCGAAGCCCAGCAAGTACGGACTAAATTATCTAGTACGATCAACTGCAATTTTAATGAAATATTTATATTTACAATTTGTCAGGCCTAGCAAGGTCTGATCAACCAGAAAATTTATATGTTGACTTCATAGTATTTCTGAGGTTGACAAAACTTGGTTTGTAGAGCTGCAACTTGAGAAATACCCTATCACCAACATCAAGACCATTTCACTTCTTCCCATAACAACTTGATTCTTAATCCTCTGTTGTGATTTAGCTAAGGTTTCTTTCAACAACTCCAGCTGCTGCTTCCATTTTGTAAGCATCTCCTCTACTGCAACAACATTGGAATGATGATCCAACTTCATATTGATAACTGGCTGCAACACTTCTCTACAAGGATCCAAAACTAGTAACAGTTTCTTCATATCCTGAGTAGGACATCAATACTGCAAAAGCAAGTCTCAAGACTTTTGATTGTTGTCACAACTTCATAAATCTTGAGCTGTCCTTCATCATTTTCTGCACCTCTTAAGCTTGTTATACGGTCTTCTATCTTCAAGTCGGAAGTCACAGTATTCTTTCTTGCCTCTTGGTAGCCAATAGGACTGGGACTACCAACATTGCCACAATACTAAACATTATCCCTGAACTTCGTGGAAGTTCTACTGAAACTTCATAACAAACTCTTTCCCAATAGAAGATAGTAGATAACACAATTAACCTCAATTCAACTCCAATCTGCTGTTGAAACAGGACAGTAAGAAATGAGAGCATCTTTGCTTTAATAATCTTGTACCTTCAAGGAAGAGGATCTTGTCCCTCCAAGAGGCTTAGCAGGCCATCCATCCTTTAAATCTTCATACTCACAGGGTAGTTCTCCCACTAGCAAATCATGAGAAACAGCTGAAACAACTATTTCCTTAACTTCAACCCAAAGCTGATTCCATGCTTGAAGATCATCACCAATTAAAACATTAGAATTCATCCATGTTCTGCTAGAACTGCGAGAATAACTGACTAAGCATTCTCCAAATGGGACAAGTAGGTTGGGTGACAGATTGGCCATATGTAGCATGTCCATTGAGGAAATACCAAGTAGTACCTCCATTTTGTGAGCTATATAAATTTTCTAACAAATTCATGTGGTCTCTCCATGGCTCAGCTTTACCCTCCTAGATGGACAGGGCAGGTTAGGTAGATTCCATCTTGTCATTAGAAAGAGTTTTTGCATTGTGAAAGCATTGTTTCCCTTCATAATTGGCTTTAGATACCTCCATGGATTGTCCTAATGGTATTACGGGTGGATTTTTTCAATCCTCTAGAACATTATTCACTTGTAGACTTTGGAGATTATAAACTCCTAGTTCTGCATTAACCCCAGGAACTACAAGAAGACAAGTTTGAACTCCGTCTCCAAAGTCACCATAATCATAA
>CM025781.1:21503731-21545525 GCA_014636745.2 Centella asiatica
CAAGAAGACAAGTTTGAACTCCGTCTCCAAAGTCACCATAATCATAATATATATGATTTAGGACAAGGGTTAGGGAGGTTGAAAAGGGATAACTTGGCTCCAAGAGCCTCCGACAAACACACAAAATTCAATTCATGATATTATTCATCATGCTAACAATAATAAATTACATCACCTTATATAGAACTCCTAAACTTAATGAACAAGCTAACTCGGAAAATCTCTCTAAGAATCCTAATATGTTATAACAATCCTAAAACTCTACTACTAATAAATTTCAAGATATTATTCTATATTTTGGAATATTCTTATAGTAAATAATAATGCTACTAATAATTAAGTTGCACAGACTTATAAGTCACTTAGACTTCTCTAAAGATATATAAAATCTTGTTTGCTGGCTTTCAAGTAGAACTCTTTATTGAGTAGATAGCCAACAATTTGTTTAAGCGTGTGAGTTTGATTGCGTTGCCGAATGTTTTAGGATGTCAGATATCAGAGCGTTCTCTTGGTTGTTTCACTAGTCATAAATGAAATTTATGACTGGTATTTATAGTTTCTCCAAAATATGACCGTTGCTAATTTGAAAAAGAGCTGTTGGAGATTTGTACTTGCTAGTAGTTTTGTCTTGTACTGATCTTCAAGTAGGTAGTACAGATGTTTGGCCATCAGAGGATATTTGAGCATTAGAGGATAATTGTCCATCCGCTGTTATTTGTCCATTGGTGGATATTTGGCCATCCGTGGATAATTGTCCATCAACGGATATTTGGCCGTCGGAGGATAATTGTCCATCAACAGATAATTAGCCTTCGGAGGTTAATTGGCCTTCGGAGGTTAATTGGTCGTCGGAGGTTAATTGTCCATCAGTTGATATTTGGTCATCAGCGAATAATGGATAATTGGCTGCTAGCGGATAATTCTCTATCGGTGGATAATTGAGTTGAGTCAGATACATCTTTGTTTTGTTGATGAAAACTTGTTGATGATCAACCTTGCATGAACTAGTTTTGCTTAAAACTATTCGGTTTAAAATCCTCCTAACAAGTAGGATTTTATTCTAAGTCATTTTACAACATTTCAAGCAAGGACTATATTACATTGTGCATTTCTACATCATCAATTTCAAATAAATGTTAAGTATAAATACTTTAAGTAGTGCACGTGTGCAGGAGTTGACTTAACAATCTCCCCATAATTGAGATATTTTGATCACCACAAAACAAGCATCAACAGTGTTCCATTAATTTCAGCAAAATGTTACAGGCACTAATGTTCAAAAAAGAAATGAAGATTGCAAAAGATGAAACCTATGTCTAGTGTTTTTCTTCTGCTTTTCCAACTGTTTTTGCTGCAATCTCTCTTTTCTCCTCTGATACTCCCTCTTTCTTTGCTCTTCTTTGAGTCTCTGAAATTCGATCTCCTTAATTTTGGCCTCTGATTCTTGGATCTTGCTGATAAGTTTTAGGTTTTCAACAAGATTAGAGTTCTTCTCGAGATACTCTGCTACTTCAAGGGCCTTTTGCAGTTTTAAGTATGGTGAAGGAGAGAGAATGTGTACTTCAACAACACCTTTAGATTTACCTTGCTACTTCGGAGGCTTGGGCTTTGGAACTCCTCCATCAGTAGTCCAAGTTTGGCCTTGATGCTTGTTATGTCTTCCTCAGTAGGTTCAGACTTATCCTTTTCATCCTTATTAGGTTCAAACTTGTCTTTTCTACCCTTTATCATCTTTAGCCTTCTCTCCCTTATTGTTCTTATCCTCCTCAGACTTATCCTTCTCCCCCTTTTAGATATCATCGGCCATTATAGAGAAAAAAGTAATAAGATTTTTGATAGACGAGATGACTACATCTTGCTTCTTGTCAAGTGTGAGAAAGCGTCGTTCAAGGTCAGTTCCAAGAGGTAGATTAGCAGTATTGATGGATGCAACAGGAGGAGAGTTCAGCAGGGAGTCTACCTTCTTCTCAAGGTCAATAAGACGCTTCTTAACGTTGTGATTAAAGGTCCGCACATTATGATTGCTGGATTTTATTTTCTTGAGAGCATAGTCAAGTTTGTCGTCATAACTGAACTTGGTCTTCCTCACTTTCTCATGAGTTTTCTTCATCTATTCAGCAGGTTTGGAGGTTGGAGCAGGAGCTTTGTAGGTTGGGTTTGCTAGAACATTGGAGAGTGATGGCTGGATACTTGTAATTTCTGAAAATCAATTCGGTGCCTCTGATGGTTTCCCATAGCAAAACAACCATGATTGGAGCAGTGGTATTCATCATGTATCTTGTTTAAGTTGGATATTTGGAGAGTTCCTCATGATATCAGATATTGACCAAACATCCATGCCACTGTTGAGAGCATGAACAAGTGGCAAAAATAGTAAGAAATCATGACTGCTTATGTTTTGAAAGAAGTTACCTCTCAACAGGGTGAATGGACTGTTGCTTGGGAGTTCAAACAGTTTGATATCATCCTGGAAATCATCAAACCATAAATCGATCTTGCAAATCAGCACCTGTCATGGTTCCAACATGCTTGGCTATCCGCTGCTGTATGAAGTCATAGTGTTCTATTTCCTCGTCGATTCTTTCCTAGTAGATTCGGCTGATCGTGGGAGCATCGACTGTCCCCAAGTGTTGCACTTCTTTATCAGCAAAGTGATCATCACTAGTTGGCTGCACGGTTGCGGAGTTGATTGGGGTTGCATCACCAATGACTTCTGCGACAACGGAAGAGTCGGTAGGGGCTTTACCTTCCGTTGTGGATTTGGCCTCATCGGCTTGGATTAGTGTTTCAAAGTATTCGGCCATCTGATAGACTTCTGAGGCAATAGAAGATTTAGTAGATTCATCAAAAGATCTTTCAATTGACTCTCTGCTTCGTTTTTCTGCATCAAATACTCGAAGTAGTTTGCCATCTGGAGTTCAGCAGGGCTTCAGATTTGAACATTATCTTCAGCAGGCGACTTTTGAGCTCTCGCCCTTTTCTTGATCCTTTTTGATTTCTGGGTTTTTGCTATGATTTGGAACTGGGTGACTCTCTCAGCAGGGGCCACACTTTCAGTACAGTACTTGCTCTTCAGTGCCGTTTACTTGGTTTTTGGGGTTTTATTGCCCTTTGCGTTTCAGTTAGCAGCTATCCTTGCTATTTCAGCAGGATTCCTTTCATAGTTGGTGAGGGTGGTTGATGTTATCATCTTGGTCCTTTGAATTTTCTTCCTTTTGGTGTCAGCAGGGAATTGATGACCAAGAGCTTCTTTGATCAGCAAGGACAAGGTCATCCATGTTTGACCTTTGTCCTCGCTTTGCTGAAGTATTCCGTTATGATGTCTAGAAAGATTTTGCTCCATCTGATCTCAGTGCCATTTTTCAGCATGAGTCATTAGGATGGTCCTGGTGGGAGCATCATCATGTGTTATGAACTTGTACAAAAGAGTTTTGTGCAACATGTCCCTGAGGAAATTGAATTTCCTTGGAAAATTCCTTCTCTTGTACCTGTGAGACATTCTATAGTTCAAGTCTTCAAGCTTGTCCTCGAGATCACTGTCACCAAGTAGTTGTCCTTGCTGAGTTAATTGAAGGACTCTGTTGATACTTGCTTGGTTGATGGTGATGGTTCTCCCTTTAGCAGAGGCAATGATTGATTTTCCTCTGACTTCAGCAGAATGACAAAATTCCTTTAACAAATCCTCCTAGATGAGAGTTTTAGCAGTAATGACATAGGCGATATCAGAGGTACTTACTTCTCAGATTCCTTCCTCATTAACTTCTGTAAAGGAGTTGAAGTCTATTATGGATTCATACTCCATCTTTTGTAGGTTTGTAGCCATTGCGAAGTTTTGAAAAGTGGTCGAGTTTTCTCGGCAGGGAATTTTGGCTTGACAAGGTTTCTCGTCAGGATTTTAGAGAGAATTTTTGTGTCGAGAGTGAGTAGTTGGAAGTGAAGTAATGAATGAGGTAAATCTGGTTTATATAGGGGGTGAAATAAGGATAAACAACGAAAGATTCGTGGTGATTAATGTTACAGGATGTAAAGATTTTGTAGAATAACTGTCAGTAAAATTTGGCCATAAGCAAGGATAAGGTCCTTCCATGTTTGACCTTTGTCCTCGCTTTCTTGAAGTATTCCGTTAGGATATCTAGAAAGATTTTACTTCATCTGATCTCAGTACCATTTTTTAGCATGTGAGTTAGCAGGATGGTCGTGGTGGGAGCATCATCTTGTGCTGTGAACTTGCACAAAAGAGTTTTGTGCAACACGTCCATGAAGAAATTGAAATTCCTTGGAAAATTCCTTCTCTTCTTGTACCTGTGTGACATTCTATAGTCCAAGTTTTCAAGCTTTTCCTCGAGATCACTTTCAGCAAGTAGTTGTCCTTGCTGAGTTAGTCGAAGGACTCTGTTGATACTTGCTTAGTTGATGGTGATGGTTCTCCCTTCATCAGAGCCAATGATTGATTCTCCGCTAACTTTAGCAAAATGATAGAATTCCTTTAACAAATCGTTGTAGATTGGTGTTTTAGCAATGATGACATAGGCGATATTAGAGGTGCTTAGTAGCTATATTACTTCTTTGATTCCTTCCTCATTAACTTCAGTAAAGGAGTTAGAAGTCTATTATGGATTCATACTCCATCTTTTGTAGGTTTGTAGCCATTGCGAAGTTTTGAAAGAGGGTGGTCGAGTTTTCTTGGCAAGGATTTTTGACTTCACAAGGTTTCTCGTCAGGATTTTAGAGAGAATATTTGCGTCGAGAGTGAGTAGTTGGAAGTGAAGTAATGAATAAGGTAAATCTGGTTTATATAGGGGGTTAAAAGAGGTTAAACAGTGAAGATTCGTGATGATTAATGTGACAGGATGCAAGGATTTTGGGGAATAACTATCAATAAAATTTGGTTGCATGCTTGTGATGATTAGTTTTCATTAAATGAGGAGAGAGAGAGTGTGTCAGTAGTTACTTGATGGAGAAGTTGGATGCCTTTGTCATCGGTGGATAATCCTTGATTAGTTGATATGCCTTCATGAGTCGATATGCCTTTATCGGTTGATATTCCTTCATTGGTCGATATTCCTTCATCGGTCGATATTCCTTCAATTAACAAGCTTTGCTCCATATCTTGCTGAATTTCTTGAATGTTGAATGAGCCACCTTTTCAGTAGGATAAAGTGAGGTTGCACCTTGCTAAGCGGGTCACTTAGGTGAGGGTGTCAGCAGGTTTTGACATGACATTCCTCGTTGATTTCCATGATTTTCGGAGTAGATTCCATGATCAAGTACTTTTGGCAGACAATTTCTTTGATCTTCTATGCTGAGTGGGTCACCTAAATTTTGTAATCAGGAGGTGATGAACTTCGAGCTTCCTTGCTTAACTTCTTATTTTGCTGAATGTTGGTGCATAGAAAAATATCTAGCTACTATCTATGTTAAGCATGCTTAGTTCACTTATTAACTTGTTAAAACGAGTTTTATCCAAAAGTTTTGTAAATATATTTGTCAATTGATTCTCAGTAGGAATATAATGTATCTCTATTATGCCTTGCTGAACGTGATCTCTAATAAAGTGATGCCTTATATATATATATGTTTAGTTTTAGAATGCAAAACAGGATTATAAGCAATAGCCACAACACTAGTATTATCACAAAAGATGGGAACAAACTTGAGAACAAACCCATAATCAGCAAGTTGATTCTTCATCCATAGGATTTGAGCACAACAACTTCCTGCTGATATATACTCTGCTGCAGCAGTGGAAGTTGATACTCAGTTTTACTTCTTGCTGAACCATGAAACACGTCTCCCCCAAGGAATTGGCAGGTTCCACTAGTGTTTTTTCTGTCTATCTTGCATCCAACAAAGTCCGCTTCAAAATATCTAGCAAGATCAAACGTTGAGTCTCTTGGATACCAAATTCCTAAGTTTGGAGTTCCTCTAAGATATCTGAAAACGTGCACAAATACATGTAATATCAGGTTTGCTGGTAGTTAACTAAAGCAAGAATCCTATCATACCTCTTCCTTTGTCTCTTCTTCTGTTGTATGTTGTCGTTGGTTCTCTTTGAGCAACTTCCATTTCATAGGTTAGAAGATTTTCATAGAGCTGTTGAAGGTCCGTTTGGTGTAAGTTTCTAAGTTCCTTTAAAATGGTGGTTTTTGGATCCCATTCTCTTGGAAGGGTTCTCATGAACTTTAGATTTACATATCTTTTTTCATAGATCTTTCCATAAGCTCTAAGAGAGTTCAGAAGGACCATAAATCTTTCGTACATGGAGGTGAGGCTTTCTCCATGTTGCTGAGTGAACATCTCATATTGTTGAACAAGGATTGCTTATTCTCTCTGACTTTTGTTGTTCCTTCATTTACGACAAACAGTGCATCCCATACTTTTTTTTTTTCAGTTGCATAGCTGGACACGCTTTCAAACATCTCTACATTCAACGCCATGAACAAAATGTTCATTGCTTTCTTATTGTAGTTGACCAACTTCTTTTCTTTATCAGTCCACTCTGATTTGAACTTGGCAATCATTTTCTTCGGATCCTTTGAATCAATTTTCGGAGGTATTTATGGTCCATTCTTTATTGATTCAAAAAGTTCTTCGTCTGTTGCATCCATGTATACTTGTATTCTTAGCTTCCAATTTCCGAACCTATCTCTTGTGCACATTGTGGGCTTGCCACTGTATGAGTTAATTCTTTGTGTTATCTTTGGATCCTCTTTAGCAGTAAAGCTAGACAAAAAGAGTTAAGCTCTGTACCACTTGTTAGGTCCCAAAGGAAAATACTAGAAAGGAGATGAATAGGATTTTCAAAATTCTTTGCGTAAAAGCTTTCTTACTGAAAAACCTCTTACTTGCTTAATCAAGGTTTGAGAAAAGTTGGTTACAATTTTGAAGGCAACGGAATAAGAAATCCCCTTATATAAGTATCTTGAGACAAACAAATAATATTTCAGGATAACAAGTATAAGCAAGATAATGAAAATAAGCAAGAAATGAGACAGTATTTTTATAGTGGTTCAGCAACGGTTACATCCACTCTTCTTCTTTTCTTACTTAAAAGAAGGCACTCACTGTAAAAGTTCACACAGAACTTAGTTATATAAGGACACTTAGTCCACTTCTACAAATGGTCACTTAGACCTTGCTTAAGTCACTTAGACTTCTCTAAAGATATATAAAATCTTGTTTGTTGAAAGATCTTATTGGCTTTCAACTAGAACTCCTTGTTGAGTAGATAGCCAGAAGTTTGAGAGTTTGTTTGCCTTGAAGGTTTTAGGATTACAGATGTCAGAGCGTTCTCTTGGTTGTTTCACTAGTCATAAATTAAATTTATGATTGGTATTTATAACTTGTCCGAAATATGACTGTTGCTAATTTGAAAAAGAGCTGTTAGAGATTTGTACTTGTTAGCCATTATTTTTTCTTGTACTAATCTTCAAGTAGTAGTACAGATGTTTGGCCATCAGAGGATATTTGAGCATTAGAGGATAATCGTCCATCAACTGATATTTGTCCATCGGTGGTTATTTGGCCGTTAGCGTGTAATTGTCCATCAACTGATAATTAGCCTTCAGAGGATAATTGTCCATCAGCGAATATTTGGCCGGCGGAGGATAAATGTCTATCAGCAATATCAGTTGTCAGAGGATAATTGTCCACTTGGTTTTAAAAAGCGCGCATCAGGTGCGATGCGATGGGTTGCATCGCATCCCGTAGGTGATGCGATGCGAAATCAGGATGCGGCGAGATGCGACAAGATGCGAGAGATGCGACGGATGCGACGGATGCGAGATGCAGTCGCATCTTGGTGCTGAAGTGATGAATGTGCAGATTTGAAAAAATAAAAGAAAAAAGATGGAGTTTAGAGCATTAATACCTGAAAAACATTAAACCCATTTCAAAACCTTTCAGCTCCAGCTCAATACTCTCTCCAGGACAGCAGAACTCCAGGTACCCCTCTCTGTCTCTCTCTCTCTCTCTCGATCTCCCTCTCTCTCTTTCTCCTTCGTCAGTCGATCTCCCTCTCTCTCTTTCTCCTTCTTCGTCGGTCGATCTCTCTCTCTCTCTCTTTCTCCTTCTCCGTTGGTCTAGTCTCTTGATGTCTCTAGTGTCTTCTTAAGTTTAGGCAGAGCAGCTACAGCGATACGATACTTGTACTCTTTTTTTTTTTTTTTTTTTTTTTAATTTAAATTTTTTTTAAAATTTTTTTTTTCTTTGATTGGCTGCCCCCTACTTCTATAAAATTATTATTTTTAAATAAAATAAATTTACATAAAAGATTTTATTTTTAAATAAAAGATAGTTACAATGTTTCTATTATGTTTCTGTTATAGCTTTAATGTTTTTGTTATAGTTTTTTTTTCCCCCTGATTGGCTGCTATAAAATTCATAATAATCTTAATGTTGTCCACTTGTCCATTATTATGTGATTTTCAGCTTGTTTAATTAGTTGGTGGTTGTGAAATGGAATTCGTAATAATCTTAATTTTGTCCATTATTGTGTGATTTTTAGCTTGTTTAATTGGTTGGTTGGTGGGTGGTTGTGAAATGGAATCTAGTAATGCTGCCGGGACTGATTCCAGTTCAGCCGCATCGACAAATTCTATAGACCCGGGTAGAAAATATGGTGTAGTTGACCCTTTAAAAAGGAATAATTTCACTTGCAACTTTTGTTTAAAGATAACCACGGGAGGAGCATGTCGCTTAAAACAACACTTAGTTGGAGGATTTAGGAATGTTAAAGAATGCCCCAATTGTCCGGAGCATGTTCGGGCAGAAGTGAAGAACTATATGTTGAAAAAGAAATTGGTAAAGGAGACAAGTGAGATGTTTCCAATGATGCCGTCGGTAGATGAATATGATGACAATGAGGATGAGGATGAAGATTCTCCTGATGTGACAATGAAAATGAATATGTCAAGCGGTGGGGGACTAAGAAGTAGTAAGTTTATTCCTAAGAAACCAAGGCAAATTGGTCCTATGGACATGTATTTCACTTCTAAGCCCGAAGATGCACTCAAAGGTAGAAAAGGAGGGAGACAACAAACAATAAACGAAGTGTGTCACAAGGAGATAAGAGACAAAGCTTGTAGAGAGCTAGCTAGGTGGTTTTATGATGCAGGAATCCCTTTTAATGCGGCTACTTACGATAGTTTTCCACGTGCAATTGAAGCGGTTGGACAATTTGGTCCTGGAATGAAACCACCTAGTATGCATGAGCTTAGAGTTCCTTTGCTTAAAAAGGAAGTGGATGACATCCAATTGTCATTGAGAGAGTACAAAAAAGAATGGACACTAAAAGGTTGTTCTATCTTATCGGATGGATGGCGTGATTCTGTTGTCAATAAAGATATTGTGAACTTTCTTGTGAACTCTCCTAAAGGTTCCGTGTTTGTCAAATCTATGGATGTCTCCGAACTTAAGAAGGATGCAACTCTATTGTTTCAAGTACTTGATAACATGGTGGAGGAAGTTGGAGAGGAGAATGTGGTTCAAGTGGTTACGGATAATGCATCCAACTATGTTAAGGCGGGTAAGAACACTTTATTTTTTTTAATATCTCAATTAATTTAGCATTTGTTAAAATTGAAACTTTCTCATCCTTTTTGAAAACTTGTTAGGAAAGTACTTGCAAGCCAAGAGACCTTATCTATATTGGACTCCATGTGCGGCACATTGCATTGATCTTATGTTAGAGGATATTGGAAAGATTTCAAAGGTTCGGCTTGCTTTGAAAAAGGCTATGTTCATAAATGGTTATATATATAACCATGCCCCTCTTGTGAACATGATGAGGAGATTCACAAATCAAAGGAATTTGCATAGGCCCGCAATCACTAGATTTGCAACTTCCTTCATCACCCTTGCACAAATTCACAAGCAACAAGCCAACTTGAGAAAAATGGTGACTTCTGAAGATTGGAATGTTAGCAAGTGGTCAAAAGAAGCGGCCGGGAAAAAAGTAGCATCCAGTCTTCTACAAGACACCTTTTGGAGGAATGTTGTTTATGCTCTTAAGTTGACGGGTCCTCTTGTTAAGGTTCTTAGAATTGTTGATGGGGACAAAAAGCCCGCCATGGGTTATATCTATGAGTCCATGGATAGGGCTAAGGAGGCCATTGCCATTAGCTTTGGATTCAAAGAGTCACTTTATAAGCAAGCATTTGAAATCATTGATGAAAGGTGGGACTGTCAACTTCATAAGCAGTTACATGCAGCGGGATATTTCTTAAATCCCGAGATGTTCTATGATAACCCAGAAAATGCAACTTGTAATGAAGTTATGAAGGGCTTGTATGAGTGCATTGGAAGGTTGGTTCCAGATTTGGAAATACAAGACAAGATTGGGAGAGAAATTGATGCATACAAGAATGCCGAAGGTCTCTTTGGCATACCCATGGCCATAAGGCAAAGGAAGATGAGAGCTCCCGGTAAGAAAATGATTCTAACCTTATCTATATCTACTTCATTGAGACATTGACTTGAAATTGCTTAGTTATTTTTTAAAACTTTTTGCTTGTTAATAGCGGATTGGTGGGATGCTTATGGATCTACGTCTCCCAACTTGCAAAAATTTGCCATTCGAGTTCTTAGCCTCACTTGTAGTGCTACCGATTGTGAGAGGAATTGGAGTGTATTCCAGCAAGTAAGCCAAGTGAAATTATCCTAATATTTGGTTTCTTACTTTTCTTTCACACTTATTTCTTAAGTAATGTACATATATTTTTTTAACAGCTTCATACCAAAAGGAGGAACAGATTGGCTCAAAGTCGATTGAATGACTTGGTGTTTGTCAAGTATAATCGTGCTTTGAGTCGTCGATACAAAAGTACAAACACCACTGATCCTATCCTTTTGAACGAAATTGATGAAAGCAACGAGTGGTTGCTTGGGAAGATGGATGATGAAGATGATGTAGAAGATGCTACTGATTTTGTCTTTGATGATGGTGACTTAACATGGGGTGCTGTTGCTAGAGCTTCCGGGGCATATGAGCCTAGTTATGTCACTAGAGCATCGAGGTTGATAAAGGATGTACATGCAACGAGTTCATCAAGAAAGGATAAAGGAAAAGACATTGCTCATACCTCTACTCCTAGTTCTACTCGTAGACCACCACATATCGCAATACTTGATGATGATGAAGAGATGGAACAAGACATTGGACTCTCTGAAGATGACGGGGATGACGGGGATGATATCATGCTCGGGAATATTGACAATTATGACGAGGATGAGTTCTAGTTTAACCTTAGAGAGATTAGGGAACCATGCCTAAGCTTTCTTTCTCTTTTACTTTTATTTTTAGTTGGACTTCATGAATTTGTATTGTTTGACACTTTGACTTATTTCTATTATCCTACATATGCATTTTAGCGATCTTGAATCATAAACTATTTGACTATTTGCGTTATGGTTTGGTGTTTTAACATTTATAAGATAGTATTGATATGTCTCGTGTATGAAATACAATTTAAAATCAATTTACAAGTGTTTTAGCCAAAAAGTGCGCCTCGCATACGTGATGCGTGCGCCTTCGCCTCTCGCATTGCGCATCGGCTTCGAGGACCCTTTGCGCCTCGGTGCGCATTGCGCTTTTTAAAACCAAGATTGTCCATCAGTTGATATTTGGCCGTCAAAGGATAATTGTCCATTAGTTGATATTTGGCCGTCAGAGGATAATGGATAATTGGTTGTCAGCGGATAATTCTATATTAGCGGATAATTGAGTTGAGTCTAATACATCCTTGTTTTGTTGATGGAATTTTGTTGATAATCAACTTTGCATGAAACTAGTTTTGCTTACAACTAGTTTGCTTAAAATTCCCCTAACAAGTAGTATTTTATTCTAAGTTCTTTTACAACATTTCAAGCAAGGACTACATTACAATATCCATTTTTACATCATCAATTTCAAATAAATGTTAAGTATAAATACTTTAAACAGTGCATGTGCGTAGGGGTTGACTCAACAATTTTCAAGATAAACATCATATATAGGAGCTTCATCATGGTCGCTTTCTCCTTTGAAAGTTCGAAAACTGCTTGAGATGTTTCAATTCTTTTGGCTTCTTCTTCCTCCGGCGAGTGGGAAATCTATTGTGGCTGACAAATTCCTTTTGCTGCAGCACACTGACAACAGACTCCATGAATTGGTCCAACTTGTCCTCTAAATTCTGAAGTCTTGCATTAGTAGCCTCCTTATAGCTAGCATAAGTATCATGTTGTAGCTGTGAATTCTTCAGGACTTGTGGAATTGAAACTCAAGAAACAATTTAAGAACTAGAATTGAAGGAACTTAGGACACAACAATGTGATCCTATTTCTCAGAAAGTTAAGTTAGAATGGTTCTTAAACCCTATAAATTGAAACCACAAAGACAAGTGCAAATTCTGGTTCAGGACTTTGAACAAACAGTTGGTGTGCAGTTCTGGACATGAAATGACTAAGAGAAATTGTAAAAAAGACTAAGCCCAAAATAACTTGAATTAGATGTGAATGGAGTAGATTAAACCACAGAGACACTTTGAAACAAGCAATTAAACAGATGAGAATAATTTTTGAACAAAATGATGATGAATTATAATTGGCAGAAAACAGTGTACTGGATTTTGAGTTCAATTTACACTAAAATCTGACAGTAATCTGATCCAATTCTTCAAAATTAATCAAGTCAAATGGATTCAACCCTAAATAGAAAGTCAATAGAACAGTTAACTGTGAAGAATTCAAGTTAGATCTGTTTAATTCCAAGTTTCACCACAACTTCAATCGAAAATTTTCAGTTACGAGCAGGAATCTCCAGTATCTTTGCCCAGTCCAATTCCAATTTCAGTAGCGTGTTCTGCAATCCTTAAGCTTGCAAGGTCGGTCAGGAGTGTTTGACTTGTGCAGAGGGAATGAACAAGGACTGGAACAGATTCAGTCCACCAAAACTGAGACTTGTTGCTGGAATTTTCTACCGAGAAAACAGAGCACCACAGATGTGATCATGATCCATCTGCTGTTGCTGATTTTTGTTGTTTCCTACTTTCATCATCCTCATTTAGGGATTCCGAGACTAGATAAAGTAATTTAGAGAACACTTAGAGGAAGAGAGAAGAATTGTTGCAGGAATTAGAATTGTAGAGATAGAAGAATTTTCTGACGAAGAAGAAAATTTCCAGGGATTGAACCAGCTCTGATACCAATTTGTATGGCCTAATAAGGTTTGACTTGGTCCATAAATCACCGGGAAAAAGAATTAGGGAGATAGAAGAGAACTCAGGGAAAGATAGAACAAAGGAGAGAGAGAGGTCGGGGAAGAGATAGTAGACAGAGTTAGAGTAAGATGAGCTGTAATTTGTATTATGTGTCGGGCCTTATGAGCTGTCATGTGCTATTTTTGTCATGTGCTATTTTTGTCATGTGCAGAATTGTGTGAGTTGTTATTAGTTAGAGTGGTGTAGGTTAGGAGTTTGGGGGTGTAGGATAAGTATTACTATAAAACATGATGTAATGCTTGCTTACGCTTTATGCTGAATGAAATAACAAGTTTTCCTCATTGTTTCTCTCTCTCTCTCTCTCTCAACTATCTCTTCCCCGACCCATCTCTCACCTCCCCTGTTCTATCTTCCCCTGAATTCTCTTCTATCTCCCCAAATGTTTCTTCTCTGATTTTCTGGATTTTTGGAACAAGTCAGACCATGCTAGGCCTGACAAATTGGTATCTTCAATCCTTGGAATCTTCTTCTTACTCAGAAAATTCTTACAAATAAAGTAATTCCTCTGAATTTTCTCGTCTAAATCACTTTATCTAGTCCCAAAAACCCTAAATGAAGATGAAAGCGGAAACAACAGAAAACAGCAACATCAGATGGATCATGCTCCACTTCAGTAAAAGCAATTCGATATGCATTTTATTGATTTTCAATGGAATATGTATACAAATTTAGAACCTTTTGTTGACTGGTCACACTAGCCAGTAATTTGGCTCACATACACTTTTCACAATAACACATAAGTCAATAATCACATCTCCCTAATAAGGCAGCAATGTGCACCGAGTGTTATTCATTAACTATCCATGTATTGAACCATAGATTCTATAAAAACAATTCGAAACATATATCAGTTAGCAAAAAATGTAATCAATATCCTTCTCAAAAGCATTTTTGAAAATAAAACACTTGATCCAATTCTTCCATACTAAAAAAACAATTTATATTCTTTTTTAGAAAAACAATGAGTATTACACTTCGGAATGGAGCTCCAAAAAGAAAAACGCTAAATAGTTTAGTCACTTACCAATAACGCGTATCCTTAAAATCGAACAAGCCCCAAGTACAAATCAAACGAATATGGAGTATAAGTCATGAGAATTAATCCCTATTAGCACCCTGAATATATTTTCAAATATATACCCTACGTATATTTATATGTATAACTCCTATTCTCATAACCTAGTTTGCTAGTGCTACAGTATGTACAAAAACACACCTATATTCAGCCACGTTTACTTCACATAGATACTTTAACTCTACTGACATCCTCATGTCCCACCGTAATCAATATTCTCATGGCCATGTATCATGGAGTATATTTTAAGTTGCAATTTGGTATACATACAAGAGGAAAAGAATCACCTCGATGAACAGCCTTTTTTCTCTTCAATCAAGTAGTTGCTGTTTTTATATCTTTCTTATTCTCAACTTACGTAAACATATTTCTCTTGATGATCAGCCGCTATGCTATGTCAATCCTAATTCCTTCACATTATATTTATACCAAACCTTGTACAATTCTAATTGAATCCGATCTTTATGTAGCACTTAAATTTTTTGTATAAATGTATCATTTATTTGATCTTATTTCAATTTCTTTTCCTCTTCGTATTCAACTAATGGTTATTATTAATAACATTTTAGCTATCCATTTCTTTTTTTTAGTATTATCCAATTATTTAAATATTTGATTTACTTATATAATTACGGTTAATACATTTGGTGTTGGAAATTATGGCTAATACATTTGGGGTTGGCGGAGTTTTTTCAAGTCCCGTATCTATGCATGGAAGATATCAAATGAATAATTAGCCACCCTACAACTCATTTATGTGTGTGCATAATACGTATGCCTGCGCATGTCATGTGTCTGTATGTGTATCTGTGGAAGTATTTACAAGTCTATCATTAATCTGATGTATGACATTAATAAGACTTGGTAGCAAAACTTTCTTAGCAGTTCCCTGAATTCTGAATATAATCTAGTCCGAACCTTTTAAATTAACAAAAATGGTTGTAATTCGCAATACCTTTTTGAATTCCTTTTGCAGATGTCAGTGAACTATATGGAAGATCTCTGTGCAATTATTAAGGTTTGTTTTCTCCTTGTCTATTAATTTTTTTGTGTTTTGTATAGTAACTTTGACATTTATATTGTTTAAATTTTATATGAATATCTATATCTTCGTATTCAGTTAGGTAAAACATTTTACATTTACAATACTCGTTCCGTTTCAAATCATAAGATTACGATAAGTTTTTTATTCCATAGTAGATTTATAGAGTTTTAAAATCAGTACATTTCACAATTGAATTTCTTCATAAATGAAACAACAATTTTTCTTCTTTATCTTCATAAGTAATTTACAAGGTGCAAGAAGGAAAAGAAAATTCATCACTCTAACTTGTATCTAGAGATTTCAAATTAAAAAGAAGCTAAAACCAGTGTGGACAATCAATATTTAGTGGGCTATTTTTGACTTAGGAAGATATAACTTCCAAGATATTTACTAAAAAGGAAAATAAAATACTTTAAGCATCCGATAAAGTTTTAATAGCAGAATATCAAAATTAAAGTTAAGTTTGTGAGTTCTGTTCATTTTATTTAATTAGGGATTTTGTTTGTTTGTTACAACAAAATTCGAATTCATTTGCTAGGCTTATGCAGTTGATTTTTAGGGAACGAAAAAAATTAATCTTGAGGAAGTTTATGTGACAGCCCTGAAATCCCATATAGGACTTGGGTACCATCAGTAGAGGTAAAACAGACATCACATCCATACAACATTTAACTAAAAGGATTTTAATAGTATATCCTTATCAAATTCAGAGTATAAATCTTGTAGCGGAAACTAATCTATTACACTTCCTTTTGTGCTCCTTATAAGCTGATCAATTTATTTCTCCTTTGTTGTCATGGTACATCGTCTAATTCAGGTCCTGAAAATCATGAACTAAACAAGAATGAGCAATTTACACTCAACAAGTAGAACATAGAGGAAAAGAAAATAAAGTTTTTGAAGCGTTTAAAAGTGATGTAGTTCTGTTTGGATGAGGTTTGGGTGAAGTAATACCGTTACCTCAGAGTTCTTATAAAAATTTCTAAAGATCACTGCTGATAACACAATCATGTGGTCTTTCTTAATTAAAAACGACCTTTTATCCATCAGGGCTAAACCCGTTGGATCTGTTAACCATACCGTAATCAATGGGTCAGATCGCACAACATGGTCTCTTGGTGAACTACATAGTCACAATAAATCATCTAGGTCAGGTGACAGAACACATCAGCATCTTCCCTTTCTTCTTGCCAACCACGTGGCATGTTCCACATTTTAAGGAACATAATAGTCTCATGGTCCATTTAAGGGACATAACATTCTCATTCATTTGCACAAATATAATATTGAAAAAAATAACTGATAAATCAAGCTCAGTTATATCCATGCAGTTTCATTCATATCATGCTAACGGAAATTAAAGCATAGTATTCTAATTCACAACGAAATTTAAACATAAAAGTCGTAACTTTGTACACATGTCGAATCAATTGAATATGCGTTTAACTGAAATAAGCATAAGAGTGAATATATACATGGCTATGTCCTTTGTTGAGCTAATCTAATTCACTTGGTTGGTGAAATACCTCTATAAAACATGGATGTTAACATAGCATGAGAATCTATGCTTGAATATAAATGTGAGTATGTATAGATGTGATGTCCATGCATTTCTTATATCTTTGATGTTTCAGTTAATCATTTGGTATGTTGGGATTTGAGATTTTTAAGTTCAACAAGTCCAAGAGATTTTTCAAACTATTAGTTAATCATTTGTAGACTTCCCTATAATTCATTTGAGTTATTGGAATCTGTATGTCAATTATCTATTAAATAAAACTTAGTTTAAGTGAATTTATAAATTATTTATGAATTATCAATTAATTAGGATTATTTTAAAGAATTCCTTAATTATATTTGACAAAATAAAATTTGATATTCTAAGAACAGGATGTGCATAGTGGATAGTTGTCGAGGCATAAAGGTGGCATCAGGGGATAAAATGACTATCAAGGGATGCGACATTGCCGTCAGGGGATAGCCATTGGGGATGCATTTGTTTGTCAGGGGATGATTTTTCGGTCATCAGGGGATAAGCTCTCAGTCATCAGTGGATAATTCCTTGGCTGTCAGGGGATAAATCCTCGGTCATCAGGGGATATTTCAGTCTGTCAGGGGATAAATTCTAGTTGAGCTTGTTAAGGATTAACATGTTTCTAAGAGAGTAGCACGTTCATCAATGGGTAGCATTTTTATCCATCAGTTGATAAATTTGCTATCAGAGACTAACATAATTATCAGGGATTATCATGCTTATCAAAGGATAAACTTTTTGTTAAGCCTATCAGAGACTGTCAATTTGTTCTATCGGAGAGATTTTGCTTATCGAAGACTAACAATTTACACTATCAAAGACTAGCAGTTTGTACTATCGGAGACTAGCAGTTTGTATTATTGAAGAATAATATTTTGTACTGTCGGAGACTAACTTTTTACGCTATCGGAGACTAACATTTTTAGCCTATCAGAGACTAACTTTTTAGTCTATCAAAGACTAACCTTTTATCCTATTAGAGACTAACTCTTAGCTGCAAAAGACTAAGTTAAAACTTGTCTCTGTTACATAGGAGGACTTTTCATTTATTAATGGAAGATGTTTGTCAATAGATAAACCTTAGGGCATTCCCTCATCATCTTTTCTGCAGTTTGTATTATTTCTTCTCACAACATATACACACACAGTTGCAAATAAATACTACTGCAGTTTTTATAGTTGTAGAGTTGTGCATTTCTTGAAACCTTATTATATTTTTAGAGAGGTTGAGAGAGAAAACGTGAGTATTCCTTATTGTTTTCTTATTCTTATGGACACTACTAAACTTCAGGAACTCTAGTTGTCTAGGCACAAGCATGGTGTTTTTAAAAAGTTTTAACTACTGATATAAAAACTGTTTGGAAGATAATATAGTTTGTATAGTTGGTATGTTTCAATATTTCTTATTCTTTTCTTTTAACATGCGAAACTAATTACTCCTGATATTATGGATATGTTTTTTTTTTAAAACATGCTTTTTGATCAAAGTGTTTTAAAATATGATATGAATGAAAAGGACAAAAACAAAATAGAGTATACGATTGGTATACAACTCTTACCTCTTTAAGCTTTAAAGAAGGAATTAGAATACTTGTGCTGATCTTGAAAAGGACAATTATTCTTGAAAAGGAAGAATGAAATTTATGAGGGTGTCAGGTAGAGAGAAGTTTTGGAAGTGAGGCTATGATTATAACTCAGGTGATGTATTTATAGTGCTTGCAAATCAACTAGAGCAGTTGGATCATTTTGATGAATAATTCTCTTGACCAGAAATGTCTTTGGAAATGGTGTGATTGGCTAGCTTGGCCGGTGTAGCTGTTGCCTTAATATCAACCAATCACTCACATTAGCCAACATTCAGTTGGACAGAAAACCTTCTCTTGTTGGGGTCCTTACACAACAAGTTTCCTTTTAAAAATATACATACATGCATAACCAAGTTGGTAACCATGGTTAGATTGTGCAGTTAAGTTGGTTCATCAGTGGATACATTGTATGCAGCCAACTTCCTGATATTCTGTGATTACATGCCTTGCATATAGTGCACAATTCACGCTGTAGCATCTCCTGTAGTGTGTTTCCCAGATTTCTATTTCTTTTTGTTCACACTTGATTAAAATAATCGTTTAAAGATTGAGATTAATATGTTCACATCACTTTTGGTGGATTACTTATACACCAACTTATAATAATCGATTTTTGGACATCACATTGACATAAAAACTCGTGCATTAAATATTCATATATCATGCAAATTAATCCTATTTACATTTTATTCCTATTTGAAATTCTGGGTCCTCACATTTGGGTTATTACCTTTATCAAAGAAGCAAAGATGAAGAATTATGTTATTAGCCAATATCTAGGCGGAGGAGAAAGAGCAAAATTCCTCGGTGAGCAAAGGTCCATAAATGGGTAGAAATCCTGGACAATCTCTAGATTTTTTGAACCCCAACCCTCTTCCTTATTCATCATTAAAATGAATTGTATGCAAAAGTTTACCGGTTGACTACTGCATATAAGTTTATTCTCTGAATATAGTGTTGTGGCTGTAACTGAAATCTTTCTGAGCAGATGCAAATCACTGGTACATACCTTAAAGTTTCTGTCGAGAAGTCTTGAGTTCTATGTTATTCCACGGGTATCCTTGATCTTGTATAATGCAATTTAAAAATTGATTATTCTTCTCTTATTCCTTGATCTTCTGCGAGTAGCTGCACTCTTGTTTTTGACCAAACTACAATGGTGCATTATAGCCTCATAGGTCGTCTTGTAAATTCCAACGTAACCACTTAAGCTTAATAACAGTCTCTCTTAATATGAACTATATTCTCTGGTTTGTGCATTGCATTATATTTGATTGTTGTATCATTCCTTTCTGGTTCATATTAACTTGTATCTCCTCCTAAGTTTTAATTAATAAATTACAAAACTGTGATTTTCTATTTATAATAATTCTCCTTTTTCCCCCTGTTCCAATATATAGATAGGAGATAGGTGTCAAATTGAACCAGGGGAGAAAAGAGGGGTCATCAAATTTGTTGGTCGTGCAGAAGCACTTGGACCTGGATTTTGGGTCGGAATACAGTACGATGAACCATTGGGGAAGCATGATGGCATGTGAGGGAGCTTTATTTTTCCATCTTCATGAATTCATTGATCACCTTATTCATTAGCTTGCACCACTGTATTAGTGATCCAGTGTCTTTTTTCATATGAAAATTTATTGCAACTCTATTTTATTGTTTCATCAACTGTCCTGCAACTAATTTGGGATAAAGGTGTTGATGTGATGTATGTATGCTGATGCAAGTGTCTAGACTTTGGTCCATGTATTTATATTTCTTTTACCAGTATTCTATTCCTTGTTATCATGTTTGCAGGGTGAAAGGTGTACGCTACTTTGATTGTCCTCCACTTCATGGATCAATAGTAAGGCCCGACAAGGTCAAGGTTTGTGCTCAACTACACTTTAGAGATTACAAGGATCTCTGTTATTGAAATGATATATGGCCATATGTAGCAGGATCTCTGTATTTTTTTTTCCATAGTGCTTGCACGTGTATATGTGCGGGTCTTTATTTCTCTTTTTCTTTTTTTATACAAAAGGGTCTTTATTTCTCTTGTAAATTCTATTGCAATGGAAGGGGGGTTTGAACCCTCGTCAATGAGGGAGAAATAGGCTTTTTATGATGGAGCTAATGCGTAAGCTCTTGTTTAGCCTTTTATATATGTACATGGATGCACTTCCTCCTGGTTTGCCTTACAAAATACACATTCTTTTTCAGAAACAGAAAAAGATATAGAATAGATAGCAGCATCTTATGCCAGTGCAGGTTACTTGAGCTATCTATAAGAACAAGGTCTATTAATGGCTAAAAAGCTTGGTTTCAGAATAAGTTTTGAGAAGGGAACGACGAGAGATTAGTAATTCAATGTATGGTGAATTAATGATGATAAGAGTCCTAGTTGTGGACATGTAGAACAGACTCTTTGTAGCTTACATGAATATATACAAGGGGATATTGATGGTAATAAAAGTGAACATTTTAATGTCAGAGTGGGGTAGAAAGAGATCAACTAGGTTTTAGGAAAATAGTGAGGGGCGAATCATAATGGGATTCCAAAGCGTAATGGACAAGTCACCTTAATAATACAGTTTGTCATTGGAGTTGCTACTGAAGGAATTGACCCATACTTGTGCATTACATTTTAGGAGTAGTAACAATCTAACTTTTGTTTTCAACAATGTCCGTTGAAGAAGTTGTTAGCCCTTTTCTTCAGTAATGTTTTAAGTAGAAAGCCCAGTTGGTTAGGGATGTATGGAAGAGTAGTTCAGTTTTGGCATCTGAAACCTCTCAAGTTCCAGGTTGGTTTGTAATCTTAATGACATGAAAGCACATTTTATATTTGATTGAACACTTTTCAGGTTGGCGAGTACCCCGAGCGTGATCCCTTCGAGGAAGAGGAAATCTAAGCAAGGAAAGAGAGATTTAGATGCTTGATTCTTTGAAAAAATCTGCAAAAAAGTTAGCCACGTCGTGCACTATGATTTTTACTTTCTGTGTTTTTGCAGATTCATCAGAGAAACGTTTTAAATATATGTATTTTCTCCTTTCTAAATTATGTCTTTGTTAAATTGATCGATGAACAACCTGCACGAAAATGTTAAAACAGATGAAGTTATTCTATCTTTTTAGCCCCTGGGTTTATGCAGCCATGATCTATTCCTCTTAAATTTTATAATATGTATACATTCATATAATTGTCTGAGCAATAGCCATGGTATAGGTAAATGAATATTTCAAGTTTGATTCCAACTAGGTTGTCACCGTGGTTGCCGTAAAGCCACCATAACCGCCACAATCATCACATCTTCATGGAAACCACCATTGCTGGCACGATCATTTCTGGCGAGACTCCATAACAACCGTCGAAGCAGATCGTTCTGTAATTAATAATTTTGATAGATTTGTTAATAACTTCAGCAGATTCGTTAATAACATTGACAAATGTTGTTAATATGACTAAAAAGCAAATGTTATCAATGTGAATGAATAGAATGAAATTTAAAAGTACAACCCTAAAGTACAATTTTAACACCTATTTATAACCGACTAATCATTTTTCCATGATTACATGGTGGAGGAAATCTTATTTCCCCAAGTGGCTGGCCGATTGGGCAACCGAATGTGGATTCTTAACATGATAAGCAAATTTCAGTTTTAATAATACTAAAAAATATGGTTACAAATGTGGATTAAATAATTTTAATTTTCCAGTTTAATTATTTTTTCTATTTTTATACTAAACAAAAGGATAAAGCAAATAGTTACACGAGCATCTCGAATTAAAACAACACGGAGTGACCATTTCCTCGTCCTCCTTTTCTTTTGTTATTGACCACTTTATCAAAAGTATAATATGATAGTCCATTTGATACTCAAAACAAGTGGCGTTTCCTACTTTTGAATCATCTTTACGACAAAACGAATAATAAAAGGTCAAAAATGCAAGAGACGAATATAATTTCCCTTTTGAAATATGTGATGTCCCAAAATTCCATACATGACTTGAGCATCATTAGTAGAGGGAAACAGAAAACATCACATCTATATAACATTTAACTAAAAGGATTTTAATAGTACATCCTTATAAAATTCAGAATATAAATTTTGTAGTGGAAACTAATTTATTACAACAGCTTTAACTGTCTTCCTTATGTGCTTCTTATAAGCTAATCAATCCATTCCCCTCCTTTGCTGTCATGGTATAGTGTCTAACTCAGATCTTGAAAATCATGAACTAAACAAGAATGAGCGATTTATACTCAACAAATATATAAACACAGAGGAAAAGAAAATAAAGTTTCTAAAGCGTTTAAAAGTAATACAATTTTGTTTGGATGAGGTTTGAGTGAATTAATACCATTACCTCAGAGTTCTTATAAAAATTTCTAAATATCACTGATGATAACACAATCGTGTAGTCCTTCTTGCGTAAAAATGACCTCTTATCCATTGGGAGCTAAACCCGTTGGATCTGCTAACTATACCGAAATCAGTGGGCCAAATTGCACATCGTGGACTTTTGGTGAACTACGTAGTTATAATAAATCATCTAGGTCAGGTGACAGAACACATCAGTACCTTTCCTTTTCTCTTGCCAATCACGTGGCATGTTCCACATTTTAAGGAACATAATAGTCTCATAGTCTTATGACCCATTTAAGGGACATAACATTCTCACTCATTTGCACAGATATAATATTGAAAAATAATTGATAAATTAAAACTCAGTTATATCCATGCACTTTCATTCATATTATGCTAGCGAAAATTAAAGAATAGCATTTTGATTCACAAGAAAATTTAAACATAAAAGTCATAACCTTGTACGCATGTCGAATCAATTGATTATGCGTTTAACTGAAATAAGCATAAGAGTGAATATATACTTGGATTTGTCCTTTGTTGAGCTAATCTAATTCATTTGGTTGGTGAAATACCTCCATAAAACATGTATGTTAACATAACATGAGAATCTATACTTAAATATAAATGTGAGTATGTACAGATGTGATGTCCATGCATTTCTTATATCTTTGATGTTCCAGTTAATCATTTGTTATGTTGGGATTGCATTTTTAAATTAAACAATTATGTGAGATTTTTCAGATTATTATTTAGTCACTTGCAGAATTCTATATAATTCATTTGAGTTATTGGAATCTGTATGTCAATTATCTATTAATTAAAACTTAGTTTACGTGAATTTATAAATTAATTAAGAATTATTAATTAATTAGGATTACCTTAAGGAATTCCTTAATTGTTTGTGACAAAATAAGATTTAGTATTTCCAAGGACAGACTGTGCATCAATGGATAACCATCAAGGCACAAAAGTGGCATTAGGGGATGCGACATGGCCGTCAGGAGATAGCCATCAAGGGATGAATTTGATTGTTAGGGAATAGCTCTCGGCCATTAGGGGATGACTATCGGCCATCGGGGGATAAAATTTGTTCATCGCCTAACTCAATAAGCCAGTGCCAAACTCTACATAAAGTGCCAAACTCTAAATTTCACAAAGCGCCAAAATCGTCGGTAATCCATTTGACTACCGCCAAAGTCACTTGACTAATGTCAAACTTGTTGGTAATCCATTTGACTATCGCCAAAGTCACCTTAGTGGATAATATTATTAGGGAATAACATCCTGGGTGTCAGGGAATATCTTTACCCGTCAAGGGATAAACTCTACTTGTAAGGGGATGAGTTTAATTCATCAAGGTATAATTTTTCTCGTTAGGGAACATATTTGACCCGTTAGGGGATATTTTTAGCCTGTCAGGGGATAATTTTTCCCATCTATGACTAACACATTCCTTAGGGTATAATGTGTTCATCAGGGGATATCATGTTTATCATTAGGTATATCTTTGTTCAAGCCTATCAGATATTAACTTTTATCTCTCTCGGGGACTAAGCTTAAGCTGTCGGAGACGAGCGTCTTTGCCTGTCGGAGACTAACAGTTTACACTGTCAGAGACTAGTAGTTTGTACTATCAGAGACTAATAGTTTACACTATTGGAGACTAACAGTTTCTACTGTCAGATACTAACTTTTTGTACACTATCAGAGACTAACATTTTGTACTGTTGGAGACTACCTTTTTACACTATCTGAGTCTAATATTTTTACACTATCAGAGACTAACATTTTTGTACTATTAGAGACTAACTTTTTACAGTATCAGAGACTAATATTTTTATACTATCGGAGACTAACGTTTTTAGCCTATTAGAGACTAACACTGAATTGCAAGAGACTAAGTTAAACCTTGTCTCTGTTACATAGGAGGACTTTTCATTTATTAAGGGAAGATGTTTGTCAATAGATAAACCTTACTTAGGGCATTCCCTCATCATCTTTTCTGCAGTGTGTAACTCACAACACACACACATACATAGTTGCAAATAAATACTACTGTAGTCTACTACAGCTTTTACAGTTGCAGAGTTATGTAGTTCTTGAAGCATTATTCTATCTTTAGAGAGATTGAGAGAAAAAATGTGAGTATTCCTTATTGTTTTCTTATTCTTATGGATACTGTTAAACATTAGGAACTTTGGTTGTCTAAGACACAAGCATGGTGTTTTTAAAGGGTTTTAACTACTGATATAAAAACTGTTTGGAAGTTAATATAGTTTGTATAATTGGTATATTTCAATATTTCTTATTCTTTTCTTTTAGCATGCAAAACTAATAACTCCTAATGTTATGAATATGTTTTTAAAACATGCTTTTTGAACAAAGTGTTTTACAATATGATATGAATGAAAATGCCCACAATCAAAATAGAACAGAGCATACGATTGATATAAAACTCTTACCTCTTTAAGCTTTAAAGAAGGAATTAGAATACTCGTGCTGTTCTTGAAAAGGACAACTGCTCTGTGAAAAGGAAGAATGAAATTTATGTGGGTGTCGGGTAGAGAGAATTTTTTGGAAGTGAGGCTAGGATTATACCTCAGGTGCTGTATTTATAGTGCATGCAAATCAACTAGAGTAGTTGGATCATTTTGATGAAACATTCTTAGCCGTTGGCTGGATTGACTAGAAATATGTATTTATAAAATAGATATGTGGAATACATCGTGATGCATCCCAAGGTTGGTGGTAATGCCTTATTGATATGCTACTCCACCTATTTTCCTTAAGACTTCGAATGGTCTCACATATCAGGGGCTCAACTTTCTCTTCTTTCCAAATCGTGCCACCCTCTTCCAGGGTGAAACCTTTAGAAATGCATACTTCCCTTCTCAAGAGTCTGGTCCTTCCTATGTTGGTCAACATATTGCTTCTATCGGTCTTGCGCGACTTTCATTCTCTTTTTGATTATGGTGATCTCATTCTCTGTTTGTTGAATCAATTCGGGTCCTTCAAGTTTCCTCTCTTCAACTTCATTCTAGTAAAGTGGAATGCGACACTTCCTACTGTACAGTGCTTTGAATGGTGCCATACCAATGCTGGCATGGTAACTGTTATTGTAGAAAAATTCTATCAAAGGTAAATGGTTGTCCCAATGCCCTTTGAAGTCAAGCACACAAGCTCGTAACATGTCTTTCAGTGTTTGGATTGTGCGTTCTGATTGGCTGTCTGTCTGAGGATGATAAGTTGTGCTCATATCTAACCTTGTCCCTAAGTAGTCTTGGAAGCTCTTCCAAAATCTAGATGTAAATCTTAGATCACGATCAGAAATAATGGAGACAGGTATTCCATGTTGACTGACAATCTCCTTTACATAAAGCTTTACCAATTGTTCCACCTTATATGTATCCTTAATGCTAGAAAATGTGTCTATTTGGTGAGTCGATCAATTACGACCTAGATGACATTCAGTCCTCCTAATGTTTTGGGCAATCCTACCACAAAGTCCATTGTAATCAATTCCCACTTCCACTCGGGAATTTCTAATGATTGAAGTCCGCTTGGTTTTTGATGTTCAGCTTTTACACGTTGACACGTCAAGTATCTACTTACCCATTTAGAGATTTCTTTTTTCATGTTAGGCCATCAAAATTTTTGTTTTAGATCTTGGTACATTTTGGTGCCTCCAGGGTGAATGGAAAACTTTGAATTATGAGCTTCATGTAGAAGTTATTGCTTCAATTCCTTACTAGGGGGAATCCATATACGATTTTCGTAGTGCAATAAACCATCCACATGGTTACTGCATTTGTCTTTCTCTCCTTGAATTAATTTGTTTCTTGCTTCACGGTGTTCCTCCTGAGAATTTTTGATGATGTCATGAAGTTGAGGTTTAACTTAAACTTCTTCTTCTACTCCCTTTCTTTCAGCCGTGGTGATGACATTAAGTTGTAGGTGCTCTAAGTCCCTCCTAACTTCTTCTTGAATAGTCATTTTCTTGAGCCTTTCACAGTGACTCAACGCATCTGCAACTACTTCGCCTTCCCAGGATGATAGTTGATAGAACAATCATAGTCTTTGATTAATTCTAGCCATCGCCTTTGTTGCATATTGAGTTCCTTCTGTGTGAATATATACTTCAAGCTCTTGTGGTCGGTATATATTTCACACTTCTCGGCATACAAGTAATGCCTCCAAATTTTCAATGCAAAAACAATAGTTGCCAACTCCAAATCGTGAGTTGGATATTGCTTCTCACAATCCAGTTGTCTTGAAGCTTAGGCGATTACTTTCTCATGTTGCATTAACACAACTCCAAGTCCTTGCTTAGAAGCGTCACTGTAGATTATAAACTCGATCTTATCGTCAGGCAATGACAGAATTGATGCAGTTGTTAGCCTCTCCTCCAGTTCTTGAAAGCTCTTTTTGCATTCAGGAGTCCAAGTAAATTTCACGTTCTTCTTGGTTAGATTTATCAGGGGTACTGCTAATTTGAGAAATCTTCTATAGTATCTAGCTAAGCCAAGAAAAATCCTAACTTCAGTCGGGGTTGTCAGCTGGGGCCATTTTGTGATTGCTTCTATCTTACTAGGATCTACAATGACTCCATTTTCATTGATCACATGACCAAAAAATTTCACTTTGTTTAGCCAGAATTCACATTTAGAGAATTTGACATAAAGTTGCTTCTTCCTAATGATTTCAAGAATAGTCCTTAGGTGTTCCTCATGCTCCTCTGTGGCTTTTGAGTAGATTAGAATGTCATCGATAAATGCAATGACAAACTTGTCGAGAAAAGGTTTGAATACACGGTTCATCAAATCCATAAACGAGGCTGGTGCATTTGTCAAACCAAATGGCATTATGAGAAATTTTTAGTGGTCATATCTAGTTCGGAATGCAGTCTTGGAGATGGCCTCCACCTTAATATTTAACTGATGATAACCATATCTAGTTCGGAATGCAGTCTTGTATGATTGTGTCGCACACTTTGCTGTATGATTGTGCTGCACACTTTGTAATGTAATTTTAGAAATGGATATCACATGACCTTTGAATAGGTTGTAAATTTTGATTTGTATATATTCCTGTTTTGCAAATGAAGTAGTTCAATTTTGTATTTTTGGCTTGTTGTGGCATTAGAATTAGTTTTTTAATGTACAGGTTGGATATGGTATTTTAAAATGAATTTTTTTAAAAAATCATAACCATTATCATTCGTGTCGGTTGTTTTAAACGTCTGACACAAATAGATTAAATTATTTGTGTCGGTTGTCTTTAAGGTATGTTGCAAATGACCATTATCATTTGTGTTGGTTGTATTAAAGGTGTGTCACAAATGACCATTATCATTTGCGTCGGTTGTCTTAAAGGTGTGTCACAAATGATAAATGCATTTGTGTCGGTTGTTATAAAGGTATGATGCAAATGATAATGTTTTGCATCATCTCTTTAACTGACGTAAAATAGTCAAGTTTTTGCGTCTTTGCCATATGCGTCTCCTGTTAACCGACACAAAATAGGTAATTTAACCGACACAAATGATCAGTTTTGTACTAGTGAATCGTCGAGAAAATTGTAAGGTTTTATAACATTTGATGATGATTGTACTTACAATACTTAGATATACAAATGTAAAGTTAGTGCTAGTTGTTAGCATTTGAATTTTTGTAGCTGGTAGTTTACTCTCTGATTCATGTAATTCATTTTTTTTATGAGAGTAAGTTTATTTGTATTATAAGAGACTACCAGAACTGCATTAGAGATTTCAACAAGCCAGAGATTATGTTTAGTCTTATTAGAGACTAAGGCAAGAGCTTATCAGAGACTAAGCTTGAGTCATCCAAGACTAAGCTTAAAGCATCGGAGACTAAGCTTAAGCTATCGAAAACTAACCATACTTGATCAGAGTCTAAAGTTGAAGTAGTCAGAGACTAAAGTGAAGTTTGCTCTCTGATGCAGTACAGAGTTCTATTTAAATTAGAAGTTGACTTCGATATGGACATTGAAGATATGTCGAAGATGAAGCTGGTTAGGAAACTGACGAGAGATATAATTTTTCATCATGGAATTGAAAAAAAAAGAACCTATTCCAATTATACATAGGAAAAAAATCATAATGAATAGGATTAGAAGTTGAATTACGATTCAGATTTGGAATCTGTAATTAAATTTATAGAGTTGTATTAGAAAATGTATGTTTTCATAGATTTGTATATATACAGTACATAAATTGAAGCTAACAATCGATTTGTGATTGTTAGAATTTGTAATAAATTATTACTCAATAAAAACAATTGCTTATAAATTTATCTTGTTCTTGTTCTTTATTTTTCCCAAGTTATATTATTTTAAAGAACAAGAATTTGAGAAAGATTTCAAGAACTTGTATTCAACCCCCCTTCTACAAGTTCTAGGCTGTCTCACTGGGACAACAAGTGGTATCAGAGCTTTTGATTTATATAATTCAATTAACAAGATACAGAGATGTCTAATGATGAAGGAAGCAGCTCCAACATAATGACATATTCAGGAAGTCGTGATGGTGGAACCAAGATTCCAGTTTTAAAAAGAGAAGAATATCCTAACTGGAAACAAAAGATGTACATGCACTTGAGAGCAACAGATCTTGATTACATTGATAGGATTGAGAAGGTGTCCTTATCAACCAAGGAAATTTGTTCCTTCAAAAACTGTGGAAGGAACAATAATTGTTGAACACTTTGAACTTGCTCCTAAGAATGATTATACTAATTAAGACAAGTTACAAGTGTTGAAAGATGCTAAAGTGATGAACATACTCTACAATGGATTGGATAAGAATATGTTCACAAGCATCATCAATTGCACAACATCAAAACAAATCTGGGACACCATCAAAGTCCTATGTGAGGGGACAGACCAAGTAAGAAAGAATAAAAGGTCATTGTTAACACAACAACATGAATTCTTTCAAGCAAAGCCTGGTGAATCAATAACATCAGTGTATGATAGATTTAATGCTTTGCTGAATGACTTCAAAATACTTGGGAAGTCCTATGACAATGAAGATGTTAATACCAAATTCATGAGGGCTCTCCCACCAAGTTGGGATGAAAAAACTAATGCAGTAAGGGAAGCTCATGATTTGGATATTCTCACATTGAACAGGCTCTATGGAAATTTAAAGACTTATGAACTTGAAGTAGAGTAGAGACAAAATGTGCATGACAGGGACAAAGGAGCTGCATTAATGGTTGAGACAAAGATGTCTCATGAGGAGCTTGATGATGAAACCTACATTGCAAGCTCGGCTGATGAAGAATCTAAATCCAACACTGATGATGACACTGAGGAATTTATGGCCTTCATGGTGAAGTAGTTCAAGAAATTTAGAGCTAGCAGGAAAGGGAGAAGATCATCAAGGAAACCTAACCCAAAATGAGAAGGTCAAATTGTGACCCTTGACAAAAAGAAAATAAGATGCGACAACTGTGATGGGTTAGGGCACTTTGCCAATGAGTGCAAGAAGCCTACATCTACAAAGAGATTTAAGGATGAAAAGAACAGGAAATCAGGGAATGATCTTGTTGACAAAGAGTACAAATCAAAGAGCAAGGCCTTGATTACTGAAGGCAAAGATTGGATTGACAGTGATTCTGAGGAAGAAATTGTCAACTTTGTTTTGATGGCTCGAACTGATGAGCCAAGTGATTCTACAAAGGTATGTGATGCAACTTAGAACTTTAATGTGCTTAATCTAATTGATACATCTAGTGTAGAAAGCATACAAAAAGATACGTCTAATTTGCATGTTAGTTTTAGATCACTGACCATTGAACAAGCCAGAGTTAAAGAATCACATGACCAACTCTTGAATAGAAATAATGTGATGACCCGAAATTTTATTTTCTTAAATAAATAGAAATAAGATGTTTATGAGATGATTTTCTATGAGGTATGAGGTATGAATTTTAAATGCTTGAGTATTATGTCCATGTGATGTCCAAAATTCTATAACCTCAATTTCTTTTGTAAAATCATCAAAGGGATTTGAGTATAGTAATCTCAAAATCTTGTATGAGATTAATTTAATCAAGCATGAACAAAGATTGATGTTATGGAATATGAGTGTGGAGGTTAGCAAGTTTCATTCAAAACAATTTGAATGGCTTACGTAAGGGAAATGATCTCATATGTACGTATGATGTTTGGGTTAATAAGCTGCTTGTGTGTTATTAGTTGATGAAGCTTATGTGCATGTGTGATAGCAACTGCTTATTACGTTGTTACCTGTTAAAGAGTAATGATAAATAGTCATTTTACCATCCAGATTAACCAATCATCTTCATTTCATGTAGTTTTTCTGATTGTTCAACTGTTTTCAATAAGCCGTATAAGTTTTTAAAGTGTGAAAAGTTTCAGGTGTTTGTATTCAACCCCCCTTCTACAAACACTTGTGCTAATATTGCACTAACAGAATTTATGTGATGTCCTTAGACTTTTATTGTCTTAAATCTGACATAATAACATCATAAAATAATTTTAAGAAAATAATGTTTTATAGTCTTGATGACAGACTGTGCATCGGGGAATAATTTTCCCATTGTCAAACTCGTCGAGATTAATATCCTTAGCCATCAGAGACTAACCTATTTTGCCCGTCAGAGACTATGGATGACGTCATCAGAGACTAAACTTTAGCCTACCGGAGACTAAGGATGACATCATCAGAGACTAAACTTAGCCTGTCGGAGACTAAGGATGATGTCATCAGAGACTAAACTTAGCCTGTCGAAGACTAAGGATGACATCATCAGAGACTAACATTAACTTACCAGAGACTGATTTAAACTTTCTTCATCAGAGACTAACAACATTTTCTTCATCGGAGACTAAGAAAATCCTTCATCAGATAGAAACATCTATCTCATCAGAGACTAAAGTATCTCATCAGAGACTAACATATTAGTTATCAGAGACTAACGAATATCTTATTAGAAACTAAAGTATCTCATCAGAGACTAAAATTATCTCGTCAGAGACTAACATTAACTCATCAGAGACTAGAATTATCTCGTCAGAGACTAATATTAGAGCTTGTTTTTGCTACCATGGAAGGATTATCAGCCTAGGATGTCTCATGAAAATGCAAAAGAATATAAACTTAGCATAAATATTTGATGCTATGCACGAAAGAAACTAAGTAGAGTACCAGATTCTTACCTCTTCGTTCTTAAGGGTGAAATCAAAGCTTGTCTAAGAATAATTTTCCGAAAGAAGAACTTGGAAATTTATGGAGATGATAAGTTTAAACGAAACTCTTAAAAGAGAAATTTTGGTAAAGGAATTAAAATTTCATCTAGAATGAGGTATTTATAGAGTTCAAGAGTAGTAAGCTAAGGTTAAGCTTTAAGATAAGATGATTTATTAATCTGGGCGGTAAAACGGCTGATTATCATTACTCTTTAACAGCTAACAACTGTTGTCTTACATGCACAATGCCTTGATCTACTACTGCCACTTAAACAACTCTTTGATCAACACATAGGTATAAAACTTACGTAATCCTCTCACCCTCTTCCAAGCTGATCAATATAATCTTATATGGGATTTGCTAGTACGCTTTTTAATACCTTTTTAAGGAACTTAACCTCATAATCATGGATATCATATCATCATAAAATTTTCATTGTAGATATGAATTCATCATTCATATCTAAAAAGGCTAACCTTCATGCAAAAATAAAATAACACAAAATAAAATTATTTCTTATCATAAAATACATTTAAAATTTTTTGGTTCTCACAGTTATTCCTTTAACCTCAACGGTTCTTTTGTCAGATTTGAAACATTAAAAGCTTAAGGACATCACATATGCTTTTTCTTTTATAATTCTTATTAAGGTATTAAATTTATCATGTGATATGCATGTTTTACAGAATCTTTCACTCACGAGTAAATGAAATTTGATTTTATGCAAAGGACCATGGCAAGTATAGTCATTCAATCTGATGCTTATTTTGATTTAACGCAGTATCATTTGATTTGATATGCGTGGAAGGCTTTGTTTATATGTTTTAAATGCTCTTATGAATGAGAATGCTATGCTTTAAATTTTGATAGCATGATATGAATGATAGTACATGGATATAACTGAGCTTTGATTTATCAGTTATTTTCAATCTTATATCCGTGCTATTAAATGAGAATGATATGTCCCTTAAATGGGTTATGCCACATGGTTGGCTAGAGGAAAGAAAAGGTGTTGATTTGTTCTTCACTTGACCTAGAGGAATTATAAGTGACTACGTACGTTCACACAAGGAGGGGTCATGCAGTCACAGTTAGGCCTGCTGTATACCGTAAGATTGTAGATCCAACAGGTTTAGCCCCCAATGGATATTTTGAGGAATCTGTACACAGGTGAATACTTGTCTTTCTTCAAGGAGGATTACACGTTGTTTATCACCAGTAATCCTAAAGACTCTTCAAAAATTTCTAAGGCATTAGTATTGTTTCACTGAGCCTCATAAACAGATTGAACTTCTATCAACATTTCCAAATTTTTTTCTCTGATTTGTTTATATACTTGCTGGGCTTAAATCGCTCATTCTTGTTGAACTTAATGTCTTGCAAGGCATGGTCCAAAGGCTGAACCCTCTGACAAGGGGAAAACAAAGATGTTTGGCTACTAAGTTAGCCGCTGAGGAAGGAAGGAGGATGTTTTGAAGTTGTGATGTTATGTACTAACATATAGAGATAGAATAGCTTTCGCTGAGAATGTAACATTTTGGGTTGTAATAACTCTTTACTATTTCCTTGTATCAGTATTAATACTATGAATAGATGTGTTGTTATCTTTTCCTTCTTTTGGCGAAGCCCTGGTCCAGTAAGGGATTTTGGGGTCGTCACATCATCGAAAACTAATGTTAACTCACCAAAGGCTGATGACGTCATCTTAACCCATCGGAGACTAAGGCTGACGTCATCGGATACTAACGTTAACTCATCAGAGATTGATATTATCTCGTCAGAGACTAACATTGTCTCATCAGAGACTGATCATAGAACTTGTCTCTGATAAGAAGAAAGTCTTCCATGATCAAGAACGATATCTAGCGAAGAACAAACTCAATCTAAGATACATAATCGTCCCTTTAATAACTCAAAACACCATACTCTTAGAAAAATTTATTCTTTCCTAAAGACTTAACATACCTGGTGAATACTTTCGAATACTACGTAGAAACGAAAAGTAGAGGAGATCATATGATTCTTACCTCTTGGTTGACTGAGGAAAGACAAAACCTGTCTGAAAGTAATCGCCTAGAGGAAAGAACTTGAAATTATATAGAGATGGTAGGTTTAAAGAAGAACTTTAGGAGAGAAAAATCTTTAGAAAAGAGATTGAAATGTTACCTCCAAATGAGGTATTTATAGGAGGCTGAGATTAAGCTTTGAGATAAAATCATTGGTTAATAAAATGGCTACTCATCATGATTCTTAATAGCTAATACATGTAACAAGCAGCTGCTATCCTTCATGCACATGAGATAGTCACTTAAGCAGCTTACTAATCTAATTAATATACGTGCACTTGATGTAATCATTCTTACATAAGCTATTCTATTCAGCAAGTGACTTACTAGTTTAGATGCTTATATTCCTTCAAGAAATTACAATTGATACCAGACATGTAAACATAATTTGCTTGTCCTTGTAACCAACATCCAAACAAATTATAACCCTTTAATGGGTCCAAAAATATTTAGACATTCAAAAACATCATATATTAACTATACACGTTAATAAGAAAACAAATATGAGTGAATAAATTATTTATAGATAAATTTCTTTTTATTTCCAGGTCGTCAAATTCTCCCCTCCTTACAATAAGTTTCGTCCTCGAAACTTTACTAGTGAAATAGTTGAGGGTACTTTTGCATCATCATTTTTTCTAGTTCCCATGTTGCTTCTTCAACATTGTGGTTTCTCCATAAAACTTTTACGGATGCAATTTCTTTATTTCTTAAAACCTTTACTTGACGATCCAAAATTTGTATTGGCGTTTCTTCATAATGCAAATTTGGTTGTAGCTCAAAGGGCTAGTAGTCAATAATGCCAGAATGATTCCCTCTATAAGGTCGTAGCATTGAGACATGGAAAATATCATGAACATGACCTAGAGCTGGGGATAGTGCTAGTTGATAAGCAAGGACTTAACTTTCCTTTTTGTCTGAAGCGCAATATGCCTTTCCAAGGTGAGATCTTAAGCAACACATAACCTCCTATTTCCAATGCTTGATCTTTTCAGTGTTGGTTTGCGTATTGCTTTTGTCGATCTTGAGCTGCTTTTACTTTAGCTTGGATTGTCCAAATTGCAGTTTGTTGGACTACTTCAGGTCCCTCCAACTTTCTTTCTCCAACTTCATTCCAATACAATGGTGTTCTGCACTTTCCTCCATACAAAGCTTCAAATGGAGCCATCCCTATGCTTGTATGATAATTATTATTATAAGCAAACTCGACGAGTGGTAGATGTTCATCCCATCGTCCTCCAAAATCCAAAGAACACGCTCTCAGCATATCTTCTAAGGTTTGGATTGTTCTTTCGGATTGTTCGTTAGTTTGCTGGTGGAAAGCAGTACTCATGTCCAATCTTGTTCCTAAATATTCTTTAAAGCTTCACCAAAACCTAGACGTAAAATGGGGATCACGATCAAATATAATTGAAACTGGCACTCCATGACGATTAAGGATTTCTTTTACATACATCTGACTAATTGGTCCATTTTATAGGTATCCTTAATAGGTAGGAAATGTGCAGATTTAGTCAATCTGTCCACTACTACCCAGATTACATTTAATCCCTTTTCAGTTACTGGCAATCCAATCACAAAAACCATCGTGATATATTCCCATTTCCATTCTGGGATATCCAAGGATTGTAACAATCCACTAGGCTTCTGGTTTTTTTCTTTAACCTGTTGACAGGTGAGACATGTACTTACCCATCCAGCTATTTCTTTCTTCATGTTAGGCCACCAAAAATTTTGTTTCAAATCTTCGTACATCTTTGTTCCACCTAAATGTATCGAGAATTTAGAGTTGTGGGCTTCCTGTAGTAGACTTCATTTTAATTCCAATTTTGTTGGAATCCAAATTCTATTTTCAAATCTCATCAATCCATCATCATGGATCCAACATTTTCCATTCTCCCCCTTTAGCAACTTTTCCCTATCTTTTACGTGTTCTTTTTGAGCTTCCTTGATAATAGTCAATAAGCTCGGTTTTACACCAACCTCTTGCTCTATCTCTTTCCTTTGTTGAGTTGTGATAACATTTAATTGTAACCTCTTCTTGAATTGTCCTCACATTTAACCTTTCACATCTACTTAAAGCATTAGCTACAACGTTTGCTTTACCAGGGTGATAGTTGATCGAACAATCATAGTCTTTAATGAGCTCCAACCACCGTCTTTGCCTCATGTTCAATTCTTTTTGGGTGAAAATGTACTTTAAGCTCTTATGGTCTGTGTAAATCTCACATTTCTCTCCATACAAATAATACCTCCAAATCTTCAATGCGAAAACGGTAGCAGCCAATTCTAAGTCATGTGCTGGGTATCATTTTTCGCAATCCTTAAGTTGCCAAGATGCATAGGAAATAACTTTGCCATGTTGCATTAGCACAACCCCTAATCCATTCATCAAGGCATCACTGTAGATCATAAAATCCCCTTTGTTATCGGGTAAACTTAGTACGGGGGCGGTGGTTAATCTTTTCTTTAATTCTTGAAAACTCTTCTCACAAGCTGGAGTCCAAATATACTTTTCTGTTTTCCTTGTCAAATTCGTTAATGGGACTGCTATCTTAGAGAAATCTTGAACGGATCGACGATAGTATCCTGCTAACCCTAGAAAATTTCGCACTTCGGTAGGTGTCTTTGGTTGTGGCCAATTTATGATAGCTTCAACTTTTATAGGATCAACCAAAATTCTAGATTCATTGATCACATGTCCTAGAAATTTCACTTTTCTTAACCAAAATTCACACTTTGAAAATTTGGCGTAGAGTTTTTCTTGTCTCCAGTGTTATTCTCAAATGTTCATCATGTTCTTCTCTTGTTTTAGAATAGATGAGAATGTCATCTATGAATACAATGATGAACTTATCCAAATATGGCTTGAAAATTCGGTTCATTAAATCCATAAAAATAGTTGGGGCATTGGTGAGTCCAAAAGACATTACCACAAATTCATAATGACCATAACGAGTTCTAAAAGCTAACTTGGGGGCATCTTCAGTCTTAATCTTAAATTGATGATATCCTGATCTTAAGTCAATCATTGAGAAATACTTTGCTACTTTAAGTTGATCAAACAGATCATCAATCCTAGGTAAAGGATAATAGTTCTTCACCTTTACCTTGTTTAATTCTCGATAATCAATACATAGCCTTAATGATCCATCTTTCTTCTTTACAAATAAAACATGTGCTCCCCAGGGCGAGACACTTGGCCTAATGAATCCTTGGTCTAGCAACCCTTGTAGTTGTATCATGAGTTCTTTTAATTCTGAAGGGGCCATCCTAACGAAGCCTTGGAAATTGCAGCAGTTCCTGACACTAGCTCAATTCCAAATTCAACTTGTCTATATGGAGGTACACCTGGTAACTCTTTAGGAAAAACATCTCCAAATTCTTTTACTACAGAAATATCTGAAATCTTTAATCCTTCTATCCTTGTGTCACAAACATAAGCTAAAAATGCTTCGCATCCCTTGCGCAACATTTTATTAGCTTGCATTATTGTAAGAAGGTGAGAGAATCTAGTAGACTTACACCCCTGAAATAGCACTTTACTGTTTGAGGGTGTTCTTAGGGAAACCTTCTTTTTCCTGCAATCTATGTTAACTAGGTATTGATGTTGCCAATGCATGCCTAATATTAGATTAAACTCCCCCAAAGGAAAGGGTATTAAGTTTGCAGGGAAATCATGCTTCCCTATTCTTATAATACAATTAGATAATACATTCTTGGCAATGTATACCTCTTGATTAGCCACTATAACTTCTAAAGGTGTTTCTAAACATTCAGGAGAAAAATTCATATCCTTAAGAAGATGTTCAGATATGAAGGATGTAGTTGCACCAGAATCAAATAAAGCATGCACTTCAACTAAATTAACCAATATAGTACCTGAAACCACGTTTTCAGACAGTAGTGCATCCTGCGCAATCATATTGTAAGTCCTAGCTTATGGTCGGCTAGCTACCATACTAGGTCCTGCCAATGGGGGTTTACCCTGACTCTTTTTCTAAGGGCACGAACTGGAGATGTGGCCTTCCTGACCACAACTAAAGCATCTCCTTGTAGCTCCAACTGCACGACTAACACCTTGTGGTTGATATTGTTGCGGAGGATACCTTGGTTGGGAAACCATTAGTGCCTGACTTGGGCAATAAATGGCAGTATGCCTAGATTGATGACATTTAAAACACAAATCAGTTCCTACTAAACATTGAGAAGTTTCATGGTTCCTTTCACATTTGCCACAAATTACAATCCTCCTTTTACTCTCACTTAAGTCCGTACTGAAATTTCTTTTCCTATTATTATTACGTATATTCCCTTCCTCTTGTTTTACCACAACCGAACTAGTTTGTGGTTTTCCTTGTCCTCTAATCCTTTGATTAAGATTGTTATTAAAATAACTCCCTTTCCTTTTTCCTTTCTTACGTTTCTCCCAATTAAATTCCTGAAGTAGCTTGCCACTCTTCTCTGCTACCTTTGACCTCTGAACAACTTCAGCATAGTTTTTTAGACATAAAATAGCAATCTTGTCGTGTAACCATGGATTCAAACCATGCTAAAACCTTCTTGACTTTCTTCTCTCAGTATCTACTAAATGTGGGGCATACCTTTGGAGTTCATTAAACTTCTTTTCATATTCTTCTACAGTTATATTCCCTTGTCTTAATCCTAGAAATTGCTTTTCTACCTCATCCGCAGCACTGGTTGGAAAATACTGGTTATAGAAAAATTCTTTAAACTGGGACCAGGTAAAAACTTGATCGACTTCAACGACTGCTTGATCATTCCTTACTACCAATCTCCTAGTCATTTCTAATCGTTCGGTATTTTCCCACCAATAACTAGCTTCTTCTTTCAATAATTATGTAGCATATTTTGTCTTAAGGTCATCAGTTACTCTAGCAATACGAAAAGCTTTTTCTATTTCCTTAATCCAAATTTGAGAAGCAGTGGGACCTCCATCACCATTAAAAGTGGGTGGACAACTATTGGTAAAATCCTTAAATGTTACCCTTCTAGGTTGTATTTGTGGTGGGAGTGCTCAGCTATTGTTACTTTGGGAGGCTTCCTTAATCATATTTACCAACAAGGCAATAGGATTCTCCTGATTATTATTTTCTTGATCAGCTTGGTCGGTAGCTTGACGGGTTCGGGGTCTTCCTTTTGGGGCCATTTCCTATAAATTGAGAAAATAAAATTTTGCTACTGAAAGTTCTTTTTTTCTTCTTTAAAGAATAACATATATGAAATAACAAGGAAATTTTAAGTTATGCCATCAAAAAAAAAAAAAAATATATATATATATATATATATATATATATATTAAGTAACAAAAGTTACATTATAACAAATTTGTACAACAAAGTTTTCTTGCTACAAAATTCAACAAAACGTAACAACACTGACTACTACCGGTGCCTAGTATAGGGGTTGGGAATCAAGTTCACTCATTGTTCTGCGTGCAAAACGACACGCACCCTCAACCTTCTCTATAAGGTTATATATCAATTGATCTCGATCTGCCATAGAGGGCTGCACAAGCCTGAGATAATTACTAACTCATATCACAACTTCTATTAGAGTCTCAGTGAGAACTAAGGACACATCCTGAAATGATACCCTCCAAAGATCCAACAGTCTACTAGTCCTTTGATGGGCCGATGACTGATGCATCATGGTGGTATTATGCGTTGCCAACTCTGCTTGTGTCATACGGATTCTACGTTGAAGGTAATAATAGAATCCATTAGGGAATGGCAAGGGTACTGGATTTTCTGGTGGTGGTACAACAGGTGCAACATTTGATAAGGTAATTGGTGTGGAGACAGCATGTGGAGTGGCTGACACCGTAGGTAGTGTGTGTCTATCAATAAGGAAACCTCTTATTTGAGAAGGACCCAAGGGTAGAGAATCTGTTTGATCATAGGGTGAGGAAGGACTCTTCATATGGACTGAGAAACTTGACCCCTCAAATGGATTGGTTAGGTTCTATTTATTTCCTTCAGGGTTTGCAGAGCCCTTATCATTTTTATTAGAACCTCGAGGTATTTCAAAACGAAAAACCTGAGTTGGTTTATTCACTCTTTTGCAAGGAGTCACTCGCCAGCACGCACCTGACCTCCCACAGTTGACATTTAAAAGATGGTGTCTACCAAGGGTATGCTCCTTTTTTAAGCTTTTAATCATAGGTGGCTTGCCCTTATCTACCTATCCTGGAGTGGGTGGATTCATCTATAAAAGAAACATAACTTAAAGTAATATCAACATAAAATTCACAATGAGAATTTAACATAAATATTAATACTGTAACATGGTGTGCAAATAGGGTGAATTCTCCTATCTCATAACCTTATATTTCATCTAATCTAATAACCCATGAATAACCAAGAATCAGCGTTAACTCTTATCTTCTATTCTATGTACAATCAATTCTTTACTTTACTAATTTCCCAATTTCTATTTTCCAGTAGAGAACATGTCTCATAACTGGTGTTTGGCTTTGATACCAACTGTGGCGGCCCCTGGAAAGTCCCTTGAGCTGGGCCTCGGGCATTGTCAACAATTTGGGTGACAGCCCTAAGATCCCCAGGCTGGTGAGTTAACGTTAGTCTCTGATGACGTCAACCTTAGTCTCTGATGGGTTATTGTTAGGTTTTATAACATTTGATGATGATTGTCTTTAGATTACTTAGATATACAAATGTATAGAAAGTGCTAATTAGTAGCATTGAAGTTTTATAGCCAGTAGTTATCTCTTTGGTTGTAATTCATTTATTCTTTGTAAAGAGATAGATTCATTCTTTAATTATAAGTAACTGCTGGAAAGTTGTATCAAAGCTTCAACAAGTCAAAGTGTGTATTTGATCCATTGGAGATTACAAAAAGGCTTATCGGAGACTAAGGGAAAACGTGTCAGAGACTAAGTTTTGCCTATCGGAGACTACGGCTTATGTCATCGGAGACTAAGTCTAAAGCGTCAGAGACTAATGCTTACATCATCAGTGATTAAGTCTAAAGCGTCAGAGACTAAGCTGACGTCATCAGAGACTAAGCCTAAAAGCATCGGAGAATAATAACTCTGTCGGAGACTACACAACCTGATCAGAGACTAAAAGACCTGGGACTAAATGTTGACTCGATCAGGGACTAAAGCTGAAGCTATCAGGGACTAGTCGTGACTTATTCCCTGATGAGATACAGAGTTCAAATTGAATAAGGAATGTCTTCCACGTGGATCAAAATATTATTGAAGACGTAGCTGGTAAGGAAACAAGCCAGAAATCTGTTCCTAATCAAAAATGAAAGATTGTGTTTGATTCGAATAAGGAAGCTGAATCATTATTGATTTAGAATAGGTAACTAAGTTAATTGTAATTCAGTTTTAGAAGCTGTAATTAGGTTTACAGAGTTGTATTAGAGAAGCTGTATAGAATTCAAAGTTGTATCTTTACCATACAGAAAAAAAGAAGCTGACGATCATATTGTTATGCTTGTTAGAATTTGTAATCAATTGTTAAGGCAATAAAAAGTAATTATTTATAAGTGGATTTGAGTTCTTGTTCTTTATTTCCGCAAGTAATAATTGATTTCTTGAAGAACAAGTAATCGAAAAGAATTCAAAGAACTTGTATTCAACCCCCCTTCTACAAG
>CM025781.1:21545625-21580933 GCA_014636745.2 Centella asiatica
TCTACAAGTTCTCGGCTATCTCACTGGGAAAACAGTTAAGATGACGTCAGCAGTCTCTGATGAGTTAATGCTAGTCTATGACGAGATAACATTAGTCTCTGATGACTAATGATATTAGTCTTTGATGAGCATCTATGTTTTGTCTCCGTCAGGTTTGGCACTGAACAAATGAGTTTGGCGCTGAACTTTTATCCACCGAGGAGTTTAGCGCTGGACAAATCATCCACTAATGAGTTCAACGATGACTTGAGGAGTTCGACACTAAACAAGTTGTCACCCGACGAGTTTGGCGAAGAACAAGATTATCCCCTGATGGGTAAGTCATCCCCTGATGACTATTCCCTAACGGGTGAACCATCCCCTGATGGGTAAATTATCCCCTGACAGGCATGCATCCCCCTGATGGGTCATGCATCCCTTGACGAGTAAATATTCCCTGACGGCAACTTCGTGCCCTGATGATCATTCTCTATTTTGTATAGTCATCTTTCAAAGTATGGATTTCTCATGTTATACCAACAATGATGTTTTACAGAACCCTTTTGCAACCAAGGCAAGTATATACTCATTCCACTTTCTTTCTTACCGATTACGTAGAATCATTATTTCCATTTACATAAATGAATGATATTAAGGCCTATGCAAGATGATAATTTTTTTTATGATTAAGTAACGTACGATCATTGATCCGATGTACGTGAAAAGAAGTTGATGATTGAGCTATGTGTTATTGGGTGATTGCTAGTTGTTTAAAGTCGCTAGCACACCAAAAGATGATGAAGATGATGTAGGGTGTTGCAGGTCGTGATCTTATATGCGCACCCGAGCATGTTTCGTATGGATATATAGTTACGTTATTGGCAGTTGCTGCTTTTATTTGTTGAGCACGCCAAGGTTATTAGCAGTCGCTGCTTTTAATTGTTGAACACGCCAAAGTTTTTAAAACAAGAAAATGTTTACAAAAAGATATATCCATATGGGAAGTTAAGGGGCTATTGAATGCTTTCGCCTGGTATTCTGGCCAATGATGATATAGAATGAAAGACTGAGGCATCAGTAATCAGATCCTCGCAGACCAATGTTTTCTGCAAGTGACTATGTATGTCAAATGATGGAATCAAACAACCAGGCTGACCAGCTGGGATGAAATTTGATTGTTAAAGGAAGTCAGATAATGATCAGTCTGGTCAGGTGATGCATTATCTGATGAAGAGAGGACGAATCAAGATTTATTTTTAAAGAGGGTTAACCCCTTGATATCACTGGGAACCCTAAATGATACATGTTGGCAAGAGGAATGGAAAGGTGCTGATTTGTTCTTCACCTGACCTAGAGGAATTTTAAGTGACTACGTACGTTCACACAAGGAGGGATCATGCGGTCACAGTTAGGTCAGCTGTGTACCGTATAGTTAGCAGATCCAACGGATTTAGCCCCCGATGGATATCTTGAAAAAGGTTGTACACAGGTGAATACCTGTCTTTCTTCAAGGTGGATTACACGTTGTTTATCATCAGTAATCCTAAAGATTCTTCAAAGATTTCCAAGGCATTAGTATTGTTCCACTAAGCCTCTCAAACGAATTGAATCCCTAGTAACATTCCAGTTTTGCTTTCATAATTGTTTATATACTTGCTGGGTGTAAATCGCTCATTTTTGTTGAATTTTAATGTCTTGCATGGCAGGGTATAAAGGCTGAACCCTCTGACAAGGGGAAGGCAAAGATGAACGGCTGCTGAATTTGGCTAACCCTTTTAAGTGCCAATAAAGAAGGAAGGAAGGAAGATGTTCTGAAGACTGATGTTTTATATTATAATATAGAGATAGAATAGCTTCCGCTGAGAATGTAATATTTTGGGTTGTAATAACTCTTTACTAATTCCTTTTATTAGTATTTATGCTATGATTGGATGTGAAGTTATCTTTCCTTCTTTTGACAAAGTCCTGGTCCAGTAAGGGATTCTGGGGTCGTCACAAGATTACTGTTGAAATCTCTACTACTCTTATTCTTTGGACAATCCACTAGATAAGTCCAAGGCTTCTTTTGTGGGTACACACAATCGAAGTCTCGCCATTGAATCTTGGAGGGTGGACACTGGAGCCCTGTTGTACCAAGGTTATGAGTCGGAAGGGGCACCTTTTAGGATAATAGCTACGCTACACTTTGGGCATCTTCTAAATTACTAGATAAGAAATTCCAATTTATTTTCTGTTTCTCATTTCTCTTGTTAGTTTGAAGTATTTTTCCAACAATCTAAAAGGTGATTTGATTTGTTGAACTAGATGAAATTCACTTTTGATCTCTCCAAAATTGAGTGTTTTGATGGTAACAATTATAAAAGATGGTATGAAGATATGTTATTATATTTAGAAACTATGAATTTGGAATATGTGTTATATGTGAAACCTCCTGTGTCTACTCCTATTAACAGTAATAAGGCTATCCTTGAAAATACTACTACTGAAACTTCTAAAAAATTAGATGTTGAAAATTTTGATAAAAGAGACCTTGTTAAGGATAATCGTACATGTAGATATATCATGCATTACTTGTCTAATTCATTATTTGAAATTTACTATTCTTATGATAGTGCTAAAAGGATTTGGGATGCTTTGAAATCTAAATATGCTGTTGAAAATTCTGGACTTATGAAATATGTTGTTGGGAAATTTTTGGATTTTAAGATGCAAGATGAATAATCTGTGATAGAGCAAGTGTATAAATATCAAATAATTGTTGGGGAAGGAATGAAAAATTGTGAGACTTTTGAAGCTGCTACATTAATTGAAAAATTACCTCCCTCGTGGAACGCAAACAGTTACTCCTCACTCCTCGTTAATAGAATCTTCTACTGACCACAACAATTGATGAATTGAGCCTAACTATAAAATGAATCTCAAACATGAAATTAAATACTTTACAATGCAGGAACTAGTTGCTTGCATACATATTGAGGAACACAACACACAACACACCATAAAGTCAGACTAAACAACATCAATCTAAAAACCACAAAGGGAAAAAATCAAAACGCATTGGAAGTAAGGATTGTTGGAATTATGCCTACAAATAATTATATAAATAACGAGATAATTAGTTGTATAAAGGTTGTGTCAAAATAACATGCATTCAATTAAATTAGGTAGTTGTAATGTTTTGCTAGAAACCAATTATAACTGGTGTACTTTAAATACTTTAGGCTCACGACTATTTTAAATGGGCCTACAAGGTCGCACATAAAAAAACTGAGTTATTACTATACCAAGTCCAATTCTAATTAGGATTTTGATATGTATATATATCAAGATAGCTAAGGTAGATAAATACGGCTCTTGCGCATAAGACTTGTGAGAGAGAATCCTAAGGAGTTTTTTGCTAGCATGTGTGGACAAGTTGATTCAGTTCGTGTGTGGATACACGTAGAGGCGCTGCGAATGACGCATAAATGAGACACAACAATCGTAATTTTTTCTGCTGCAGTTCATTTGAAATTACCATGATAAATGCAGATCTTAATTCATGGATTTCGGATTACAGTTTTTCAAATAATAAAAATAATTCTGTTGTTCAGAAGTTAATTCGAATTACTACAAGGATTGTAGATTCAAGAATCATGACAAGATTCAAAAATCCTCTTCAAAAGGTTCTTGCTTTGTTTGTCGCAAACCTGGTCATATAGTTAGGAGATGTCACTTTCGCAAGGGCCAGGAAAACAACAATCAACTTAAACCCCAAACAAATCTATCAGACATTAGTAATGTTACTGCTCCTAGAGGGGTGAATAGGTTGTTAGAGTGTATGCCCTAGTAGCCAATTATTTGATAATTGTCATACCGCACTTGTAATTATGTTTTGATTTAATAAATAATGTTTAGTTTATTATGCTTCAATTTACTGTGTGATATAATTGATAAGATATTAAACGTCCCTAAATAATGAATACAAACTATATTGGTTCAAGTATGTGGCTTGGAACATGAGATCATATATTTGCAAAATGTATCAATATTCTTAAACATCTCTAGTCAAGTATTATTGTTAATAGCACAACAATGATACATTGAGACTAATATGTGAGTTGACTGATGATCAAATCTCATTTGCCATATGTGAGATATCAAGTCGACACTTAGGCCTTCACATGTATATTAGGAGTGATATCCTTAGGCCTCTTGATTGAGTAAAACTATAAATACTCCTCTTTCTCTTGTCTCCTGAGGTTACAGAGATCGTACTAGATATACACAACATTTAGTTCTTACTTATGCTTTGTATAACAAAGAGTAAAGAAGAAAGAAATAGACCAAATAAAGAGAGCGATATAAAAGTTGTTCTTTGATTTCCTTTTGGCTAGTACCACATAAGGGAAGTCATTTATCTCCTTAATCCAGTTATAAGCTTGTGTGGATACTTGTAGAGGCTTGGTTCACTTGGATTGAGTTTGTGTCACATCCGTGTCCCAAATCGCATATTCGTGAACATGCATTCCACTTGATATTTGACATTTGCATTGTTTTATATTACATAAATAATAATATATCAGTCCATATAGATTAAGAATATATCATTTAGAAAGCAAGCTTAATTAGAGCACTTTTAGAAGGAGTGTTAGGATGTCAAAAATGCAGATTTCGTTCAAGGGGTTAATTAGCGGGTATTATGAAGCTTTTGTGTCATTTCGCAAATACATATTAGTTGAGACCCTTAGTAGAAAAGTAGAAATCTGCACTACTTTTTGGCTGTATTAGGCTGGAATTCTGCACTATTTTTGGGCTGTAGTAGGCTTTGTCTTCAAGTGAAAAAGGCTGGACAATTCTTATTGGACCAAATTAAGCACCTTGCCACCTCATGCTTAATTTGGACTAAACAAGAAGCCACTAGAACAAGGGGAGCAGTCCCATTTTCGGCTGGAGAACACTTAGGAAGGCTGAAAACCATAAGAGAACAGGGGAGAGCAGATTTTCAGCATAGCAGATTTATTAATTGTGTAGTTCTTGCATCTGATCAAAGTGAGTTCTTCCCTTCCATTCTTTTGTGTTTAATAACCTGCACTTTAGTAGCATATTGGAGTTATTAGATGTTAAGGTAATAGAGTTTTCAAATTGTTTCAGTTGGGCTAGAAAAACAGTTGCTGCTGCACTTAGTTGCTGCTGCACTTAATTTTCTGCAGCACTTAGTTTCATCATGCATCATAGCCATGTTTCATGCATATAATTAGTACTTATGCATGGTGAATGAGTTTTAAACATGCCAATATATGTTATAGGAGAAGAGAACTTCGGGGGCAGCGAGAGGGGAGGTCAACAGCGTTAGTTTCGCTGAATTTGTGAGTAAACCCATGGTATACTTATGTGTTATATTTGTGTATCTTGGATAATATATGATTGTTTGCTTATTGAATCATGTCTATATGGGATTACTTGCTGTGTTTGATGAGTTAAATGTGTAATTGACAGTTTGGTGTACAAGCTGAAAATATGTGCTATTGGTAATTGTAGTGATCCGAACTATATTTGGAATGTTATCAATATGAGGAATTATGTATATGAGCTATTGGTACTGAATTGAAATGAGAACTATATGTATATTGTGCATTTGATTTCATATGACTTAAAGGAAATGGTATGGCTGATGTGTTCAGGTATTTGCAAATATATTGGTTATATTGGTTACATGAGAACATAGGTGGACTAAGTGCTGTACGAGGTGAAAACCCGTATGAGCCACCTCTGGGATCCATCCTATTACACTGGCTGGCCAGCAATTTATTTGATTAAACCTACGGGTTCATACTGTTGGTTATTGGAAAGATCTTTGTGATCTGTATACAGGAATTCCCGGGGCAATACTCTGACATATCGAGCCATTACCGGAAAAAGAAAAGAATATAGCATTGCATATTTGATATATCTGAATTGATTTGAGTTATATGAATTATATATATGTAAATTGTATGATATGTGTGGGGTTTACTCATTGAGTTGCGACTCATATAAAGCGCTAAATGTTTCAGGTTGTGCAGTATAGCTTTTGAGCTGTTTTGCAGCTTTGTGCATACTTCGACGCGACAGAGGTCGGGAAGCCGTGATCACACTCTCTCTCTCCAGTCCATTTGTGCATATAGTTTTTCTTAGAATGTATTTTTCGGGGCTGATTAGGATTTTGGCTTGTAATGTATAAGATATGTTTTGTATAATAGGTTGTGTTTATGCTGTTTAGAAGTGTCTAATATTTCAGATCGTTTGATGTTGAATTTAATGACTTGTTGAATATGGTATTTGAAATGTAATTGCTGTTTATTTGTTATTCGAGTTGGGTCTTTACAGTTTGTGCTTCATCACTATCTCCATCAAAGTTCAGAATCTACAGGTTGAACAAGTACTCTTCTATCAAAACTTGTGTTTCCTGTTTTGCGTGGATCCTGGTTGGAGTTGTAATAAATTGTTTTAACTTATTGCTTCCGCTTCGTTTATGTGCATGAAACCCCATTAGTGGCATCAGAGCTACTTGTAAAACATTAATATAGACTATATGTGTCATAATATTTGATATATGATGCATGGCTAATGATCTGCATATTGGATATGTTATATGCTACATAACTGAGTATTCTGAAATCTCAAAACTCTGATAATATGCATGATTTCTTAGTCCCCAAGATCCCCAGGCTGGAACCCCGGGCTACACCAGAAAACTACAACATAACATCACAACAGCAAAACAAATAACAGAGTCAAGCATTAACAACATGCCTGTGGGAAATATATCCCCATATACATCATTAAAAATCTTAAGGTCCACATCATCTTACAAAACCTCAAAGCTTGAAAATAAACAAGCTGCAGTGGAAACAAAACTTTAGATGGCTCATATGGCCTTACAAGTTAAACATAATTAAGCCATTCTCTCCTTCCCTCTCTTAGGGGACTCAGCCTTCATGACATAACCTGAAAAACATTCATAGCATTCCACATGAGCGTTTACGCTAAGAAAATATATATTCGTAAGCTAGAAGAAAAGATAATTCAAAAGCTTTAGTATTCATTGAGATTAGGCGAAGTAATGCCAACACCTCGTGATAATGAATAAACATGTATTATTTACCAACACTTGGTGATGATCAATAAACATGTATCATTTAGGGTACCCGAGTGATATCAAGGGTTAACCCTCTTTCAATAAATCATGATTCGCCCTTTACTCATCAGATAATGTATCACTTGACCAAACTGATCATTATCTGACTACCTTACATAATCAAATTTCATCCCAGCTGGTCAGCCTGGTCGTTTGATTCATCATTTGACATACATAGTCCTTCGCAAAAAGCATATGGTCTGCGAAAAAAAATCTCATTACCGATGCCTTGCCTCAGTCTATCATTCTTTATCATCATTGGCCAGAATACCAGGCGAAAGTATTCAGCAGCCCCTTAACTTTCCATATGGATATATCTTCTTGTAAACATTTTCTCAATTTTGAATAGCCTTGACGTGCTGAACAATTAAAAGCAGCGATTGCCAACGACACATATTGGCGTGCTTAACAATTAAAAGACAGTGATCATCACAAGCGGAACTATATATCCATACAGAAGTTACTTGGGTGTGCATACAAGTTCATGACTTGCAACACCCAAACATCATCATTTGGTGTGCTAGGGAAAATTAAACAGCTAGCAACCACCCAATAACACATAGTTCAATTGTCAACATCTTTTTCATGCACATCGGATTCAATGATCATACGTTACTTAATCATAAAAGAATTCATCATCATGCATAGGCATTAACATCATTCATTTACGTAAATCGAATCAATGATTCTACGTAATCAGTAAGAAAGAAAGTGGAGTGAATATATACTTGCCTTGGTCCTTAGCTAAAATTCACTATATCGGTTGAAAAAGGTTTCTGCATAACATCATTGTGGGTATATCATGAGAAATCCATACTTAATAGATGGCTATTCATATAGAAAATGGTTATTAGGGCATGAGGTTGCCCATCGGGGAAAAATTTCACTCGTCAGAGACTATTTAACTCATCAGAGACTGTTGACGTCATCTTTACTCATCGGAGACTAAGGATGATGTCATCGGAGACTATTAAACCCATAAGAGACTGATGACGTCATCTTAACTCATCGGAGACTAAGGGTGATGTCATCATCAGAGACTAATTATTCTTTCATCAGAGATTATGGATGACGTCATCAGGGACTAAACTTAGCCTATCGGAGACTAAGGATGACATCATCAGAGACTAATTATCTCAACAGGGATTGATGATGTCATCTTAACCCATCGGGGACTAACATTTCAAAGAATGATGCTGACGTCATCAGAGAGTAACATCAACACAGTAGGGGACTGATGCTGACGTCATCAGAGACTTACATCAACATAGTCGGGGACTAATGCTGACGTCATCGGAGACTAACAATATCTCACCAGAGACTAAAAATCATCTAATCAGAGACTAAAAACATCTCATCAGAGACTAACATTAGAGCTTGTCTCTGCTATGATGGAAAATCTTACAATAACAAACTCAACCTAGGATGCCTCATGAAGATGAATATGCAGAAGAACGCATCCTTACTTTCAAAGCTTTATTCCTCCTTGAAAACTTGGTATGCACGGCTAATACATTCGGATGACATACAAAAAGAAACAAACAGAGGAGAACTTAATATTCTTACCTCCTGGGTTGACGAAAGAGATCAAAGCCTGATTGAAAGTAATCGTCCAGAAGAAAGAACTTGAAATTATACGGAGATGGTAGGTTTAAAGAAGAACTTTGGAAAAGGAAATCTTTAGAAAAGAGACTGAAATGTTCCTCCGAATGAGGTATTTATAGTAGGCTGAGATTAAGCCTTGAAATAAAATGATTGGTTAATCTGGACGGTAAAACGGCTGCTCATCATAATTCTTAGCAGCTAAGCATCGTAATAAGCCTGTTGTCCTACATGCACATACGTTTAATCCACTTGATGACACACAAGCAGCTTATTAATGAAATTAACATACGTACACAATGATGTCATCATACTTAGGCTCTTAAGTCCTTCATGAGATTTAACCAGTCTGGACGCAAAGCTTCTTCAAACAATTACGGATGTCACCAAACATAAACATCATTGCTTATCCTTGCAACCAACAATCAAACAACAATAACCCCTTTAATGGGTCCGAAAATATTTAGACATTCAAAAACATCATATATTAACTATACACGTTAATATATATAGAGGAAAAAAATAAATAAAATATGAATAAATAAATTATTTATAGATAAACAAATTTTTCGGGTCGTTACATTATACTTCTCGGCCATCAGGGGATAGTTCTCGGCCATCGGGGGATAACTCTCGACCATCAGGGGATAACTCTCGGCCATCAGGGGATAGCACTCAATCATCAGGGGATAGCACTCGGCCATTAGGGGATAGCTCTCGGCCATCAGGTGATAGCCTTAGACCATCAGAGGATCGCCCTCGACCATCAGGGGATAAGTTTTGTTCATTGCCTAACTCAATAAGCCAGCACCAAACTCTACATAAAGTGTTAAACTTAAAATTTTGCAAAGCGTCAAACTTTGCAAAGCGTCAAATTTTGCAAAGCGTCAAACTTTGCAAAGCGTCAAATTTTGCAAAGCGTCAAACGCCAAACACATCAATAATGTTTTAACGCCTATCTCTTGGACAATGTCGCCAAAGCCATCTCCAAATCTATCACCAAACTCAACGAGACAACGTCAAACTCATCGGTAATGCTTTTGACTACTGCCAGAGTATACCCCGTCAGGGGATAAAATTTTTGGACGTTAGGGGATGGACCTTACTTGTCAATGGGTATTCATTAGTGGATGTCAGGGGTTAATTTTACTCATCAGTGGATAATTTTTACCCGTCAGGGGATAATTTTACTCGTCAATGGATTATTTTACCCCTCAGGGGATAATTTTACTCATCAATGGAAATTATCCTCTGATGACTAAATTAACCCATCAGTAGATAATTATCCTCCGAAGACTAGCTATTTAGTTTTTCTGCGTATTTGTTTTCTAATTGAAATATTTTTGTTTTAGCTTTATAAATAGTTTTTTATGTTGTATGTGGACATCATGAAGGAATATTTCTATCTTATTAGAGACTAATATAAAGATATTCTTTGATATAGTGAAAAGTCCTGATTCAAAGGTATGCAGAAGTTTTTAATAATAACATAGTTTTCTAAAAGAAAGAAGAAACTCAGTTTACAAGAAATTTATAACAGTAGTTAAAATTAGTTAGAAATTGAATTTCCTTCTTAATTGCATAATTGATTAATCACCATTTTTAACTGATAGAAGCTATGAACAATAAGGAATAACAGATTATAATACATCCATGTTAAACATATAGAAAAGCATTTGCTCACCGCCAAACTCATCGGGCGATAACTTTGACTACCGCCGAACTCTGAATTGCATAATTGATTAATCGCCGTTTTTAATTGATAGAAGCTATAAACAATAAGGAATAATGGATTACAATACATCCTTGTTAAAAATATAGAAAAACATTTGGTCACCGCCAAACTTGTCGGGTGATAACTTTGACTACCGCCGAACTCTCTTGGCTATCAGGGGATGATTTGCTCATCGCCATACTTAGTAAGTCATCACTGAACTTCATCAGTGGATAATCTGTTCAGCGCCAAACTCAGTTGGCTATCTGTTAGAGTTAATTGATGATGATGATGTTTAGAGAATAAATTGTGCATCTGTAAATACTTAAGGTATTTTATAAACCTTAATATCAGCACAAGTTTTGCATCTACTGATGATAAACTTATTCATCAGGGGGTGATCAAACACTTCACAAGACAAGTAGTTAAGTGGAACATCTAAAGGACTTGACAAAGTGAAGAGGAATGTCTGATGTTACTCGAAAATAGTCATCAAAGTATTCTGCACATCAGATATTCCAAACAAAGCTTCAATGATTAAGAATCATCAGGGGAACCCGTCAGGGGAACCCATCAGTGGATGACTGAGGCAGACCAACCTGTCAGGGGAATGCGTCAGTATATGGTTGTGGCACGCCATACTCATCAGGGGGAACGCGTCAGGGCATGAACAAGACATGTCACCTGTCAGGGTAAGACATCAGGGTATGACAGTGTCAGGCTAACCCATCAGGGGAACCCATCCGGGGGAATAGTCAACACTGCATCAGTGGAAGCCGTCAGTGTATGTCTTGAGTCATAACATCAGTGGATCAAGAAGCACTGAGTAAAACTCAAGTGACGGTTGAAGCCCTGATCCAGTCTTTGTCAAGACTTGTCATAAGGGGATCCAGAAGAACTGATCAAGTTCATCAGAGCTTATCGTCAATAGATGGTTATGCATACACCCGTCATCAGGACTTGCACTCAAATCAATGAAGCTTGTTACAGAAGCAAGAGATATTGACTGGAGAGATATTTCTTGAAGTTTTTTTGATCTAATGACAACTCTCGAACATTAAATGCACGTAGATCAGGGGAAGAAAAAGAAGCAACAAAAACAGCAACAGTCTGACACAAAGGACAACGATGTGACATATATGCGGCTAAGTTGAGAAAAGTAGCACGTCTACAGCACGTGGGTTCAACCACTGATCTACTATATATGCAAAGGAGTTCTCATTACACAATAGATAAGAAGAGATAGATCAATCGAGTACATCAGATCAAACAAACACTAAAGCACACAAATCACTAGATAGAAGCTTTGTAATAGTTCTTGAGAGAAATATTCAAAGAAAATAGAAGCTAGTGTGTGTGACATAGAAGCTGTAATTTTATTATAGATATTGTAGTTATTTAATCACATTTATGATTATCCAGATTTCCAGAAAAACATCAAGTTTTAATACAACTATTTTAACTTGAATTTGTGTGTTCATATTCTATAGTTTTTATGTTCAGTGTAGTTGTTTCCTGTCAGTGCCAACTAAAGTTTAAAAAGAGCAAAAAGTTTGTAGTGTTTGTATTCCCCCCCCCCATCCCCACCCCCCCTCTACAAACACTTGAGCTTATATTGTTTTAACAATTGGTATCAGAGCCTCTTAGCAGATTACGCTTGCTAACAACGATCAATATCTATGGCCAACAAAGCTGGAAACAGTAAAGTCCCCGTGTTGGAAAGGGGAAAATACTTATTCTGGAGACAAAGAATGATAGTTCATCTAAGAGCTATTGATGATGAATATTTGCAGATTCTAGAAGAAGGTCCTCACGTTCCCAAGAAGCTCATTCCTCAGGAGGTTGTTAATGGAGTCAGTGTTCCGGAAAAGTTAGTTCCAAAAACTACTAAAGAGATGACTCTAGAGGAAAGAGAGAAGGTGAAAAAGGATCTCAAAGTCACAAGCATCTTATATAATGGTTTAGACAATGATATACTGAATAGTATCATGAATCTTACAATGTCTAAATCTATATGGGATACCATAAAAATCCTTTGTGATGGAACCGAGGAAGTGAGGGAGAATAAACTGCAGCTGTTGACACAACAGCATGAGTGGTTCACAATGAAAAATGATGAAACACTCACTGAAATGTTCGATAGATTCAACAGGTTGATAAATGACCTGAGATTATATGGGAAGGCTTATGCTAACAAAGATGTGAACAGAAAGTTCATGAGAGCCCTTCCCATATCATGGGATCCTAAAACGACAGCCATCAGGGAATCCAAGGGCATGAATCTCCTAGACTTGGATAGGCTCTATGGTACCCTAAAGACATATGAACTGGAGGTTCAACAAAGATCTGAAATGTCAGGGGATGCCAGAAAGCTTAAATCAGTAGCTCTGATGGCTGCCAAGAAGGATAAAGTTGAAGCAAGACCAAGTGTCTTGATGAAGCAGCGGTTAAGAGATGCTGAAGAAGAAGGGGACATAGAAGCTGACTCAAAGGAGGATGAGTACACCCCTGAAGAGTTAGAAGAACTAAATGAAACCATGGCCTTTCTTACAAAAAGGTTTTCCAAGCTGAAATTTCAAAAGCCTGCAGGATCCAAAAGATTTTCAGCAAGGAAGCCTACTAGCACTAAAAACTTTATTAACAAATCAAGAATAAAGTGCTACAAGTGCAATGAAATGAGCCACTTTGCAAATGAGTGCCGCAAGGCCACAAAAGAAGGTGAATCCAGGGGCAAGGAAACTAAAGTGGACTACAAAACGAAATACTTTGACCTTCTCAATGCCAACAAGAAGGGAAAAACATATATTGCTGAGGGAAAGGACTGGGCTGACTCAGATGAAGAAGATGCTGAAGAATATGTCAACCTAGCCCTAATGGCCTCATCCACTGACAGTAGCAGCTCACAAGTCTTGAAATTTCCTCTAACATATCTAAAAATGATTGTGTTAAAACTGTTAAGGAAATGGCTTGTGAGATAAAGGATCTTTATGACACCCTGAGGAGTGGTGTAGCTAAAACTGAAAGAGTGCAGAAAATAAACGAACATTTGACTACTAGAAACACTCTTTTTGAATCAGAACTCTCAAGACTTGAAAAAGAACTCTTAAGGACAAAAAATCTTCTTGACTGTGATATTAAAAGAGAGGAATGGACCTCAAATCTTCTAAGTCAAGAAAGGGAAGTCATAAAGAAATGGAATGAGTCTAGCAAGAAACTGGAGGATTAGTTGAATAGTCAAAAATCTGATCCCAAATCTGGTTTAGGCTATGGAGAGACTCTAGTGAAGCAACCTCCCATTGAGGTTGAAAATGCAGGTAGCTTTGGAAAAAGGCCATTACAACCTATTAAGTTTGTAATGGTTGTAACAAAGTTGGAAAAAGAGAATGTTTTCTCGATGAGTGAAGCTTCCATAAGTAGTGGGAGTGGCAAGAAACCTATTCTTACCAAAGCATTCAAACCTCCAGTCAAAAAAAGAACTAGACTGTGCATCAGTGGATACACAGTCATCAGGGGGAAAGAGTGCATTAGGCCAATGTAGCCCTTTAAGGGAAAAAGGTCTGTCAGGGGAAAATAAGAAGAATAAGAATGGTAAGCTCATTGTAAATAAGGCTAGTAATTACACTTCCATTCATGAAGCCCCTAGGAAAGTGTGCTAGAATTGTGGTAGCAATAATCATCTATCTTTTCAATGTAAAGAAAAACCACAGATTTTGACAGGCACAATTTTATATGTTGATGATTTACCAACTGCTCAAGCTTGCAACTCCAAGGGTAAAAGCAAGATAACTGTTGATAAATCAAAAGCATATATTGAAGCTCCTAAAAAGGAGAAAGTTTTAAATTTGCCAAAATCAAAAGTCACTCATAATGAAAAAGTTGTTTTACCATTAACTATGACTAAACCTAGAGGGCCCAAAGCCAACTGGGTACCAAAAACAAATTAAATATTTTTTGTGTGCAGGGAAAAGTCAAAAGCAGTCAAATCTGGTTTCTAGACAGTGGCTGCTCAAGACATATGACAGGAATCAAAGCCCTGCTCACAGAATTTCAAGAGATGGATGGTCCAGTGATTTCATTTGGTGATAACAACAAAGGACTGACTCTTGGCTATGACAAAGCAGCAAATGGGAATGTCTCATTTGAAAATGTAGCACTAATTGATGGGCTTAAGCACAATTTATTAAGCATAAGTCAACTATGTGACAAAGGATACATCATTTCCTTTAAAGGGGATCAGTGCTTGATCTCAAATGAGGATGATGGGAAGCTAGTTTTGTCAGGGATAAGGAAAGGAAATCTCTATGTTGCTGATTTCAATTCAGTAAGTGGAGAATCATGTTTCTACAGCAAGGCAACCCCTGATGAGAGAAGAATGTGGCACAAGAAGCTCTCTTACCTAAATTTCAAGGCTATCAATGATTTAGTGAAGAGAGAGTTGGTAATTGGGCTACCCCAAATGGAATTCATTCAAGAAGGGTTATGTTCAGCTTGTCAACAAGGGAAGCAAAGGAAAACATCCTTTGGTAGCAAGGAAGCCACAATGATCAAAGATCCAATTCAATTGCTTCATATGGATCTCTTTGGCCTTGTCAACATTATGTCAGTATCAAAGAAAAGATTTGCAATGGTTATTGTGGATGACTACACCAGATATAATTGGGTTAAGTTTCAAAATTCTAAATCAGAAGTTCCTCAACAAATCATTGACCACATTAAGAAAGTGGAAACTGAGTCAGGGTCAGTGGTTAGAACATTAAGGACAGACAATGGAACTGAATTCAAGAATGCAACTGTTGATGGATTTTGTGTGGAGAATGGCATCAATCATACATTTTTTGCTTGAAGGACTGCTCAACAGAATGGTGTAGTGGAAAGGAAGAACAGAACCCTGATAGAAGCTGCTAGAACAATGCTAGTAAAGGCAAGGATTCCTACCTATTTTTGGGCTGAGGCAATTTCCACTGCTTGCTTTACTCAAAATAGATCCTTAATCAACAAAAGTCACAACAAGATACCATATGAGCTAATGACAGGGAGAAAGCCAAACATCAAGTTCCTACATGTTTTTGGATGCAAATGCTTTATATTAAGGAACTTTGGTGAGAACTTAGGAAAATTTGATCCAAAGGCTGATGAAGCAATTTTCCTAGGTTACTCCCTGACATCTAAGGCCTACAGGGTTTACAACAAGAGACTTCAGGTGGTGATGGAGTTTATAAATGTAGCTTTTGATGATCAACAGATTTCTGGACTTGAAAACCCTAGTTTTCATGAAGAGCTCAGATTTGAAAATGAAGATGAGACTGATTATCAAGAGATTGAAGCTGATAAGGGCAGACAAATGGAGAATTTATCCATTCCTGATGTCAATCCAAACTCTATAGAAGCCCCTTCAACAAATAGAGTCAATTTCCTGGACAACAGATCAGGGGATACTCCATCAAGGGATCATTCATCAAGGCATGCACCATCAGGGGATAACTTAAACCTTGAATTCAGTGCTAATTCAGGGGGAGGGTTTTCAGAAGCTGGGAGCACAGACTTAGGGGGAGGAGATGACAATCAAGCAAGCTCATCAAGATACATCTCTAATCCAAAATGGGCCAGGAGTCATACATCAGACTTAATTATTGGTGACTCAAACAAGAAAGTGCAGACCATAAAAGCAACATCTAATGAATGCCTATACGCTTATTTTATTTCACAAATGGAGCCAAAGAAATTTGAAGAAGCCATTCAAGATGCAGACTGGATCTTGGCTATGCAGGAAGAGCTGAATCAATTTGAAATAAATCAAGTATGGAAACTAGTACCTAAACCCAAAGACAGAATCATAATAGGTACTAAGTGGGTATTTAGGAACAAGATGGATGAAGCTGACATTGTTATAAGAAACAAAGCAAGACTGGTTGCAAAAGGATATCTTCAAAAAGAAGGGATAGACTTTGATGAGACCTTTGCACAAGTAGCCAGACTTGAGGCAATAAGAATTTTCTTAGCCTATGCAGCACATTCAAACTTTAAAGTTTATCAAATGGATTTGAAAAGTGCTTTTCTAAATGGAAAATTAGAATAGGAGGTGTATGTCCAACAACCTCCAGGGTTTGAATGTTCAAAATTCCCAAATCATGTCTACAAACTAGAAAAGACACTTTATGGACTGAAGCAAGCTCCTAGAGCTTGGTATGACACACTGTCAAAGTTTTTGGTGGAAAACAAATTCACAAGAGGTATCATTGACAAAACATTGTTCTTTAGACAACACCAAGGTCATTTGATTTTGGTTCAAATATATGTTGATGATATTATCTTTGGATCCACTGATACTAGACTATGTGAAAAGTTCTCCAAACTCATGCAAAGCAAGTATGAAATGAGCTTGATGGGTGAGTTATTATATTTCTTGGGATTGCAAGTCAAACAAGTCACTGATGGAATTTACATTCATCAGACAAAATATGCCAAAGAACTTCTCAAGAAATTTGACATGGAGGACTCAAAAGTAGCAAAGACACCAATGGCCACTACAACAAAGATTGACCCTGATAAGAATGGAAAGAAAAGTTGATTTGAAGACTTATAGGGGAATGATTGGATTAGTGCTGTATCTAATAGCAAGCAGACCTGACATAATGTTTGCAACATGTCTTTGTGCAAGATATCAAACTGACCCAAGGGAATCTCATCTCATTGCAGTGAAAAGGATCTTGAGATATATCTAGGGCACTACAGAGTTGGGACTTTGGTATCCAAAGGAGTCTGGATTTGAATTGCTAGGATATTCTGATGCTGACTTTGGAGGATGCAGAATTGACAGAAAAAAGTACAACAGGAAGCTGTCAGTTTCTAGGAGGAAGGCTTGTATCTTAGTTCAGCAAAAAGCAGCACTCAATTTCAACATCAACTGCTGAAGCTGAATATATTGCAGCTGGAAGTTGTTGTGCACAAATTCTATGGATGAAAAATCAGTTAATGGATTATGGCCTGAACTTCAACAAAATTCCAATCAGGTGTGATAACACAAGTGCCATTGCTATTGCTGAAAATCATGTGGAACATTCCAAAACCAAACATATAGAAATCAGATATCATTTTATCAGGGAACATGTTATGAATGGAACCATTAAACTATAGTTTGTGCCATCGCACCAGCAGCTGGCAACATATTTTTCAAAGCTTTTGATGAAGCCACATTTTCCAATCTTGTGGGAGAGCTGGGAATGGTGAATTATGCGTCAGGGTCAGGGTCAAATGCCTAAGTTCTAGTACTCCTTACTCATTTCATAAGTTCTTGATGAAATCAATTGATATGTGATTATATATGTTAATACTGTAAATATGTATATGTTTAGTTGTATATTCTGTGTTTTTGTTTGGTTATGTTTCTTTTTGACTGATGCATCAGGGTCAGGGTCTCCATCAAGACGCATCAGGGTTAGGGTATCTGGCTTGCGCATCAGGGTTAGGGTATCCGGCTCGCGCATCAGGATCAGGGTATCTGGCTCGCACAATAGGGTCAGGGCATCCGACTTATGCATTAGTGTTAGGGTATGTAAGTGTTTTTAACTGCATCAGGGGATTATGGTCAGTTAAGTGATGACAACTCATCAGGGTGTTCTTCTCTCACTGATGATGTGTCATCACATAATTGAAATGACTCCATGATTGCGGGTTTTCAGGAGCAGTTTTCAAACGTCAATCGGCGGGTTTTTATATTCTATCTCTCCTACTTTTTAAAACACCTTAAAACAATTAATCTTTCTATGATATTTGCTTGAGTTTTCTCTCTCTCTCTCTCTCTCTCTCTCTCTTTTTCACAGAAACCCTAGAACTTCAAATTTTCAAAAGCATCAATGGCACCCAACAATGCTCAACAACTTCGAGGAAATATGGTGGTTCCACCTACAAACTATGTGGGTTTTTCAGACATTGACGAGGTAAATGATTGCTTCAAGCCGATGATGAACTATCTACTCAAATCTGAGTATAGTCAAGCAATCTTCACCAATGAAGAAATGTTGGGAGAAGCACTGTCTCAACTGTGGACAAGTGGAAAGTTCATGTACTCCACCACAAGGGCTGAAGTGGTAAAGGGAATCTCATTCAAGATTTCTTCTGAAAAGGGAAAAATAACCCCTTCCAGGATTAATTCTACTTTGGGGCTACCTACCCAAAACCTAGTGGAAGTGTCGTCCGATGCTGAGTTGCTCGACTTTCTGAGGGAAGTAGGCTACAACGCTGCTCCTTGCACGGTGTGGAAGTTCAAGGACCTAAAAAGGGTGAACGTGAAGCGAGAGATCTCTTATCTTTTTGACACCATCACAAAGGTGTTCTCAAGTAAGTGTTCTAACTTTGAGGTTATAACCTCTTTAACTTTAAAAATAGCGTATTCAATGATTAGAAATGTAAATATAAATATAGGTAAAATAATATTTGATGACCTTGTAAATAAATTAGGTAGTTTTAATAATAGAAAATCTGAAATTTATTATGCTAGATTTCTGTATATGGTTATTAAAGATCAATTTACTAATATTTCCTTTGAGAATGATATTACTGTACAGACATACAAGCAAACAAAGAAGTTGTTTGCAGAAATAATAAAGAAGTCATACACTGTAGTACCATTTGCTCTTCCAGTGCATATGGAACAGGTAGTGTATACTTCTCCATCTACTTCTCAACCTGTAAATTCTTCACTTTTATCTACTATGGCAGAGATCACATCCACTTCTCTGCATTCCCAAGTAGAACAACCAATTTTAACACAACCACTCTCTATAGCCCAACCCATAGTCTCTCAAAAGACTATTGGGATTAAAAGAAAACCCAGTGAAGTTACCACATCAACTGTGGGGGAGCAAGGGGAGAGAGTGATTGGCTACAGGCATATGAAGAAGAAGAAGAAGAAGGGAGCCACAAATGTTACCCAAAAGCCTGACCAGACAGTATCCTCTTAAAAAGATACTGCTTTTGATAAGGAATTAAACATTTTTCTAAGTAGTTCCTCTCAAAAGGAATCAGTTATTGAAAATAATCATCAACCAGGGACACAGTTGATTGAGGCACATACACTAACCATAGACTATGATGAAACTAACATCAGGGTCTCTGAAAGCCACTTGTAGAAATCTGACACAGTGAGTGCACATACTACTTCTTTTGATGCGTCTGGTTTTCTCCAAGGTGCTGTAGTTCAGAAGCTTCTCAATAAGATCAACATGAGTCATAAGCATTCTTCTACAACTTCTTTTGATGAATCACCTCCTCATTTAGTGATTCAGCCAACACTCCCTTCTATACCACTTCCTTCTTTCTCTGTTCCTCAAATTTCTTCAGATATTATGACACAAACATTGAGTGTTATAAGATCAGATTCTCTATTTTCTCAATTCGTGGAAGAGCCAACACTCCCTGACAGAGTGATTGATAGTCACCACACTCAAATGGTTGACTCATTTTTCCTTGATACAATCATTGTTGATCACACGGGGGACATAAATTCTAATGTATATACAACAACTATAAGTCTTTATGTTCCCCCAATTATAAATACTTCTTCTATAGAGACATAAACTTCTCCAATTGTACATACACATATTACTTCCACTCCTTCTCCTATCACCTCTGTGGAACCAGTAACTGTACATAACTTACTTGAGCTGGCCAAAGAAGCTGATCTCACAGCCCATAGGAGCCCTTCTAGGACAATTTTTAGTGAGGCTGAGAAAATACTTAGTGAAGAGAGGCAAAGTCAAACCCCTGAGAGGACTTTGGCAAAAGGAGAGGAAGAGAGTACTGCCTTAGTAAGCAAAGAAAAAGGAGAGAATACGAGTGATGCCTTAGAAGGCAAAGAAAAAGGAGAGAATGAGGGAGATAAAGATGAGATCCTTGTAAATAAAGAACAGAGAGAAAATACAAATACTATAAATAATACTACAAGCTCTGAAAGTGATGAAGATGATGCTCCACAAGATGATTTTTCCGAGTTCATTGTATTTGATTTGTACTTTCAATAGAATCAAATCGTGGACACTGTACATTTACTCAAGCAAGAGCTTGCAAGGACCACTGATCCAATCTTGATAAAAGTGTTAAAATCACAAAACATGATTGGTCAGTCTGTAGATATTGAGAACAAGAAACTATATACACACTTTACAAATAAATTCAACAGTGTACAACAGGTTGTCGACTCCCTGGTCACCAGCCAGACCCTGCTTCGAATGAAGAAGCAAGTTGACACTGTGGATAAGAAACTTGCTGATCTCACCACTCAACTGTCCAGCATGGAAACTCTACAACAATCCATAGCTGACACTCTAAAGCAAGTTCTCCAAGTGACATCTCAACTTTCAACTTCCACTGATGATGCTGTTAAAAAGCGGGAGAAATCTACTAGGTCATCGTCAAGGGATGTTGCTGAGAAATCTACAAGTTAACCATCAAGGGATGTGACTGCTCCTGTTCCTGCTCCAAAACCCAAGGACAAAGACAAAGGCATCCTAATTGAGGAACCAAAGAAGAAATCCAACACTCAATCAGGGCCTAAGCTACTTGGAGATGCCATGAAGACAACCTACTTTCCAACACCTATTGAAGCCGTGATTGACTGGAAAGTGGAGCTGGTCTACCCTCAGGACAAAAAGCTCATGGAAGCTGATGCACTTTATGCACAGCAACTTCAAGAAGAAGAAGAGAGGGAAATGGCAAAGGAATAGGAGGAAGAAAAGAAGAAAAAGAGTGTCGGACCCAAGACCTCCAGGAAACCTCAGCCAAGAAGATCTCAGAATCCTAAAGGTGCATCAGGGGATAAGAACCAAGACAAAACTGATGACCCTGATGCCACCAAACCCAAGTCATCTAAAGCCAAGGATCAAGCACCTTCTCCTATAACCACAGCATATGGTCCATCCACTATAGCTGAATCCCTCAAAGAAGAAAGGTGTAAAAACCTGACATTTATGTTCTCAATAAAAAGCATAAATTCCAAGTTCAACAATAAAAAGGATCAACTGATAACAGTGCAACTAAAGAGTGGGTCACAATTCAATGTTACAATGGACTGGTTTAGGAGAATGGATGTTGAACAACTAGGATTAATGCAAAACTTGATTTCCAAAATATCAGCAGCTTACAGAGACTTGAGAGGGATGATTGAGAAGCTGAGGAGAGCCATCAACGATGAAAGGAGCCTGCCCACAACCTTGGAAAGACCACTGAAATTATTCTATAAATCTACTGATGGGCAGGAGAAAAGCATAAAGATAAAAGATGTTGATGGCCTCGACCTGGAGGAAGCGATGCATGTTCTAAGCCAAATTGCTTCTCACAAAAATGAACATGTCATCTAGTTCAGAATCCTGCTGATTCAGAAAGTGCTAAAGGAGATTGAAGAAACCAAAGCTGATGATGGGAATGTTGCAGTAAGGGATGTGCCACCAGTGGAGGAATTCAAAGAATATCCAAAAATGATCACAAGCCCCATGGGTGTTGAGTTCAAAAATAAAAAAGGGGAAATCATTACCTTCTACTGGTCACAACTTGTTGCAGCCAACAAACAAGAGATTAAATCTGTCCTTGAAGCTTTGGAATCCAGCAAGAATGTCAACATTGTCAACTTCAGAAGACTTCTTCAAAGGGAGCTGGAGCAACTAGAGGCTGAAGGGGAAGACAACAGACTCAGGATTCTTGACCAAAACCCAGAACAAAGGAGACAAGGTCTTGGAAATGACACTCAACCGATTGAATCAAGTCATCCATTGCCCTTTGTCTCAGCCAAAAGGAAAAGGAGTCTTGATGTCTAAGAATGTACATCTTTGTTGTAATAGATATAGGAAATACTTGTACAGAAATTCTTATATTAGTTCATGCACAATTCTTTCTTGTATTTAGTATTGGTTTTGACATCATCATCAGTGCATCTAGGAATTTATGGTTATCAAAATGATAAACATAAATAGGGGGAAATTGTTAGAGTTAATTGATGATGATGATGTTTAGAGAATAAATTATGCATCAGTAAATACTTAAGGTATTTTATAAACCTTAATATCAGCATAAGTTTTGCATCTACTGATGATAAACTTATTCATCAGGGGGTGATCAAACACTTCACAAGACAAGTCATTAAGTGGAAAATTTCAAATTGGAGATCAAAGCTCAACCTAATAATATAATTATTGTGCCAAATGCTTGGTTGGTAGAACCTTCACATGTCTAAGGAGGCCTAGTTGGAGAAGTAGTAGATCAATCGGGGTTGGAGAATTCCGTGGGGGTGGAACGTGCCATGCCCCATAAGAGTCCCAGATACAGGTTCCAGTTTCGGGTCTAAGTTCGCTAGACCAAACAGTAAAGAAGACGTATGTAGCGGTAGGCAGTTATAGACGTGTGGGGCCTTTTCCTATCTTCCTTGCCCACCTACGAAACTGCGCTCCCGGGTCGGTCATTTCGCCTGGCCTCACAGCGATTCCATTCCTCATTCGGAGCATTAGCAACAGCAGCAAGAAGAGTTTTTCTATACTGTACTCAAATAATGAAAGCGCCGAGACATCTATATATATGACCTACTTACTTGTACTTGTCACGAGTTGGACTCGAACCAACGCTTCTGGGAAAGGTATTCTCCCAGCGAACTTCCGTTATTCTGATCGTGACGTTTTTTGACCCACTTCTGCATTGTTTTGAGAAAGAAGGGTTTTTCCTCTCATAGGCCCTTTCCCTCCAACCTCGACATCTAAAGGACTTGACAAATTGAAGAAGAATGTCTGATGTTACTCAAAAATAGTCAAAGTATTCCGCACATCAAATATTCCAAACAAAGCTTCAATGATTAAGAATCATTAGGGGAACTCGACAGGGGAACCCATCAGTGGATGACTGAGGCAGACCAACCCGTCAGGGGAACGCGTCAGTATATGGTTGTGGCACGCCATACTCATCAGGGGGAACGCGTCAGGGCATGAACAAGACATGTCACCTGTCAGGGTAAGACATCAGGGTATGACAATGTTAGGCTAACCCATCAGGGGGAATAGTCAACACTACATTAGTGGAAGCCGTCAATGTATGTCTTGAGTCATAACATTAGTGGATCAAGAAGCACTGAGTAAAACTCAAGTGAAGGTTGAAGCCCTGATCTAGTCTTTATGAAGACTTGTCATAAGGGGATCCAGAAGCACTGATCAAGTTCATCAGAGCTTGTCGTCAGTGGATGGTTATGACTGCATACACCCGTCATCAAGACTTGCACTCAAATCAACGAAGCTTGTTACAGAAGCAAGAGATATTAACTGGAGAGATATTTCTTGAAGTTTATTTGATCTAACAACAACTTTCAAACATTAAATGCACGCAGATCAAGGGAAGAAAAAGAAGTAACAAAAACAGTAGCAGTCTGACACAAAGGACAACGATGTGACATATCTGCGGCTGAGTTGAGAAAAGTAACACGTCTACAGCACGTGGGTTCAACCACTGATCTACTATATATGCAAAGGAGTTCTCATTACACAATAGACAAGAAGAGAGAGATCAATCAAGTACATCAGATCAAACAAACACCGAAGCACACAAATCACTAGAGCGAAGCTTTGTAATAGTTCTTGAGAGAAATATTCAAAGAAAATAGAAGCTAGTGTGTGTGACATAGAAGCTATAATTTTATTACAGATATTGTAGATGTTTAATCACATTTGTGATTATCCAGATTTCCAGAAAAACATCAAGTTTTAATACAACTATTTTAACTCAAATTTGTGTGTTCATATTCTATAGTTTTTCTGTTCAATGTAGCTGTTTCCTGTCAGTGCCGACTAAAGTTTAAAAAAGGGCAAAAAGTTTGTAGTGTTTGTATTCCCCCTCCCCCCTTATACAAACATTTGAGCTTATATTGTTCTAACACTATCGCCAAACTCCTCAGGGACTAATATCTTTAGCCATCAGAGGCTAACATATTTTTCCCATCAGAGACTACGGATGACGTCATCAAGGACTAAACTTAGCCTGTCGGAGACTAAGGATGACGTCATCAAAGACTAATTTAAACTTCCTTCATCAGAGACTAAGGAAATCCTTTGTAAGAGTCTAATTTAAACTTCCTTAATCAGAGACTAAAGTATTTCATCAGAGAATGAGGTTATCTCGTCAGAGACTAACATCTATCTCATCAGAGACTAAAGTATCTCATTAGAGACTAAGGTTATCTCGTCAGAGACTAACATAGAGCTTGTCTTCACTTCGATGGAAGACCTAACATGAACAAACTCAACCTAGGATGTCTCATAAACATGAAAATGTAAAAGAATATAGTCCTTTAAAGTTTTATTCCTTCTTGAAAACTTAGCATACATGGTTGATAAATCTTTGATGCTATGTACAAAAGAAACTTAGTAGAGTACCAGGTTCTTACCTCTTCGTCTTTAAGGGAGAAAATTAAAGCTTGTCTAAAAATAATTTTCTGAGAGACAGACTTGGAAATTTATGAAGATGATACGTGAAAGAGGGGTTCTAGGAAAGAAATTTTAGAAAGGAGTTTAAAATTCATTTCAAATGAGGTATTATAATAGGCTGAGATTATGCTTTGATAAAAAAAATGATTGGTCAGTTAAGACAGTAAGACGGCTGCTCAATGTAATATTTCAACAGCTGGAACATACAAAGCAATTAGTGTCTTACATGCATTTGACCTTAATCAACCGTTACCACCCAACCCACTTAATAATCAAACACGTAATCCACCGATCTTATGTAACCCTCTCCTCTTCTTCCAAGCTGATTAATCATAACCCTATACAAGGTTTGATATCCTTATTTTTATATCCTTTTAAGGAAGTTATCTTCAATAAAATGAACCTCTTATTGTCATCAAAATTCTCACTTAAGATATGGATTTACCAACTGCATATAAAATAAGAAATTAATTACAACATACATTAATTCATGTAACAAACTCATATAAAATTTTTGGGTTCTCACAGCTCTTACCTCTTTGGCTGTAAAGAAGAAGTTAAAAGCCTTGGGTTGCTCTTCGAAAAGGGACAGTTTCCTTGAGAGTAAACCTAGATTTGGTGGTATACTGTATAGAAGATTTTATGAAAGTGGGGCTAGGGTTGTACTCCAAGGATATATATATATCACTTGCTAAACAACAAGAGCTGTTGGATTGTTTGAGATTTGATTTCAACCGTTGGTTGGAAAAAAGGCAGCAACGGGCTTTAGAAAGAAATGATTGGTGAGAAAGGGTGGATGCAACGGCTGCTAACATCAGTCAATCATCTATCATAGCCCACTCTAGTGTACTGTTGGAAGTGATATACATTAAATGCCCCATGTCTCCCAGTAGTCTTTGGTTTTTAAAAAAAAATGAGTATTGTAGCTCACACTTGTGTGCCTTCTCGCGGGAACAAACATACATACAAGATAAAATTGAATAAAATATTCATTAGAAAACTTGTGTTTAAATTACATTTAAAATCTTTTAGACATCACCTTGCCATTGCACTTTCATTGACCATACCGAGAAAAAAAAAATATTTTAAGCCTCCATGCATAAAATAATAAATCACAAAATAAATTAATCATATAAAAATATTCATTTAAAAATTTCGGGTTCTCACAAAGATGGAAAGAGCACTATGCATAATAGTGGAGTTACTGTGGAAGTTTCATCAACAGAATTTTGTAGAGGCAAATCTTCAAGATTGAAAGATGTGAAAAAGTCATATTTTGTACAGAGATTTCAAGCTTGGTCTCTTTCGTTGTAATTGGATTGATATACGACGTGGTGTTCGAAAGGATGACTTAGGATTTACTTTGATAGATTTTAGTCAGTGGGGTAACGTGGTTGACCCATTTATATTCGTAATGCAAGTAAAACAAGTATTTTATATTCAAGACCCCGTCGATCCTAAGTGTTCAATTGTTGTTCAAGACAGGAGAAATATTCTTGGTATTGATGATGTTGTTGATGAAGACGAATATAACCAATTTGATGAGAATCCTCATTTCTCTATGGGTCTACCTACCCCATATGGTGACGATAATGTAGAAACAAACTACCTACGAAATGAGGATTGATCATGGAAAATAAGTGACCAGTGTTTCAAATATTTTGCAGGACTTGAAGGCTAGGTTTGCAGCTGATTAATTGTTTCTTGAAGCAAATAATTTACAAATTTGTAAATTAAAAAGTTGTAATTACAAATTTGCAAATAATTTAAAGAAACAAATAATTGTAAATTTTAATTTGTTTTATTCCAATAGTTGTAGCTAATTGTTTTCTGAAGTAAATTTTATATATTTCTGGTTGAGTATGGGAAGTAGTTCTTGGCAACAATAGGAAAGTGGTCTATAATACTCTTTTGCGTCGTTTCTTTAATAGGCACGACGCCAATAGTGGAATAATGGCATTCTCATAAATAAAACATAAAATACATTTGCGTCAGTGCTTTAAAAGACCTGATGCAAAAGAGTTTACGGTTAATTACAGGTATGCCACCGCCTACTATTTGCATCGGTCTTTTAAAAGGCACAATGCAAATAGTTGTACATTTGCGTCGGTGCTTTAAAAGACCTGACACAAAAGAGTTTATGGTTAATTACATGTATGTCACCGCCTACTATTTGCGTCGGTCCTTTAAAAGGCACGACGCAAATAGTTGTACGATGGCATTCTCGTAAATAAAACATTAAATACATTTGTGTCGGTGCTTTAAAAGACCTGACGCAAAAGAGTTTATGATTAATTACAAGTATGCCACCGTCTACTATTTGTGTCGGTATTTTAAAAGGAATGATGCAAAATAGTTGTAAGTTTAATTACGAGTATGCCACCGTCCCTAATACATTTTATCACCTTTTCATTTCCATTGCGCGACATATTTGAAGACGAACCGCCTTCTCTCTAAATCCTTTTGAAGAAGAAGAATCTTCGTTCTCTCTCTGCATTGGCCGTTTGAAGAAGAAGAATCTCCGTTCAATATTCCTCTATTAGCGTGCTCTGTTTTCTTTTATCGATGGCATATTTGGTAAGTTACCATCGCTTGATATTCCTCTATTTCTTCAAATATGTTGTTAAGCTTAGGATTGAAGATATTGTGGTATATTTTCTTTATATTACTTGGCATATTTCTTTAAAATCTTGATCAGAGGTCTATATCATCTTTTTTCTTGTCCTTTTCATTCAAATCCACATAGATTCAGTATATCAGATTTTGCATGTGACTACTTAATCCTTAGTCAACATTAATTTAACAAATTTGGTACATAGTAAGCTATTCAAAACTTTTAAAGAAATGATGTTAGTCGAGCTGTTGTAAATCATAAGCCATATGGTGAGTTCTTACCCGACCCCCTTTGACAATCAACAAGTTAATTAGAATGGTTGAAATATATACTGCATAAATTTAAAAAATTACATTTGTTTCATTTTGTTTGGGGTTAAATTTTAAAAATTTTAAATTTTGATATGACATAGAGTATACTCTTTATGTTCCCCCAAAAACAAAAACCAACAAAAAAAGAAAAAAAGCAAGATTTCATTTTGTTTGTACAAGATTGTGAAATTTTAAAATTCAAATTTTAACAATAGCTTAATAATGCTTTAGTATTATAAAGAGTTTATTTTGTTGAAATCTTAATATATTTTGTTATGTTAATCATATTTAAATCGAATTAGTCAAATTAAAATTGAATTTTAAAGTATACATTGACAAGTGAAGTACAGGACGTAGTGAAGTACAGTACTTAAAACTTCAGTTGATTAATTCTAAATTTCATGTTAGGTATCACACTGTTCATATTGTCAATTATAATGTGAATAAGCAATGAAAACAATGATTTTTCAATCAACAAAAGAAAGAGAGAAAAAAAGTGGAAGAAGCAAGTGAGAAAATCAATGTGCTGAATGAGTGAATGGACTTAGCTCTTATTATATAAGTATTGTAGTCTAATAAGTGCTCAAAAAGAGCTAACAAATGGCCCCTTAAACTTCTGATATTTAGGCATTTAGTTTCCAAATTTATTTAATTATTACTCGCTCTCTAATACCTTGTATAAATAGAACATCTTTTATATTTTGTATTTGTAAGGTAAATTTCATCTCTCTTTTTAGTTGTTACTACTATTTAATTGTGGTCAAACTTTAAGAAACTTCAAGTTAAAATAAAGTATTCAAACATATGACCTACTTATTTTTACTTAATGTTATTTATGTAGCTAATTTTTGACTTAACATCAATCCTCTCTGGTAGGTTGTATTTTTAACAACTGTTATGGCATGAACATAATAAATTAAAGATGAAGATATTTTGAAATATCTAATTCAGATCCGTAGCAAGCTATCTTTAGCCCCAAGGATAAATCCCACAACACTTGATGATGTTGTGTGCATAATTCTGTACTTCATCAAATATTCTGGTTATAACTTAAATATTCTAATATTGGTAATTCTGTCAAAAAGGTTTCTACAATATAACTTGTGCTTTGACAACCAGTCCAACTAGATGTGGGATTTATCATCTAGAAAGTCATCAAAGATAAGAAAAACCATGACATTATATTATTTGCTTGACATATCAATTGTAAAAACCAAAAGATCGAGTTCTTGCTGCATTTTACTGGTATTTATGTATCCTTGTATATCTCTCTGCATTGGTCGTGATCATGGACCAGCGAAGTTCGAGTGAGAGACCTACTAAAAAAAATAGAGGTCCAACATCATGCAAAAAATTGAAAGAAAAGTGTGCAAATAAACAATTGGAGAAAGTTATTGAGTTTGATGATCAACATGGTTATCCCATTGGAAAATATGTTGCTGAATTCAAGTCGTATATAGGAGCAGTAGTTAGAGTGCAAGTAGATATTAATATTCAGAATTGGGATCTAGTAAGTGATGGATTAAAGGATACAATATGGGAAGATATTAAGGTATGAATTGAAAATAAGATTTAGTTGTTTTAACATATATTGCCATTCAACTTTATATACAAGTTTCTTATATGCATGATTTTACTATTTCAGAGTTAGTGGAATATAAACGATGATGTGAGAAGAAAGGACACATTAAAATCTGTTGGAAAAATTTGGAGGGATTTCAAGTCAAGGTTAGTCTGCCGGTACTTGCGTGAAGACAAGGACCCCTGCGAGTCATATGACTTCATCACTAAAGAGCAATGAGATAAATTCAAGAATGATCATAAAAGTGAAGAATTTTAAGTATATTATTTGTATATTATATATTGTATATTATTGGTTTTTGTGATATGATTGTTTCACTGACTAAAACATTATGTTTTTATTTTCTAACAGAGTAAAAGTGACAAGGCAAGGGAATACTAGAAATTTAGTGAGTATCCACATTATCTTGGAAGAATTGGATATGCATCTAAAAAAGCTAAGTGGATGGTTGATGACCTTATTGATTCTTTACCTTCTTCGGAATCCATTAATTCATCAATTATATCAAATGATCAAACTGATCGTAGTTATCATTGGATTCGGGTGAGAGTTAGGAAGAGGGATGAAGGTGATGGTTATTATTTTTCCAAAGAGGAGACTAGGGATGTGATTAAAAAAATGGTAAATGTTTAAAAATATTTATATTTACATATATGCTTAAAATATTAATCATTAAATTGATTTTTGAACGGTGGAATGGAAAGAAAAAGTCTCTGAAGGTTCATGGACTCCTCATGGGCATGATGACATATTGTCACGTGCACTTGGAAAGAAGGAGCATGGTGGGCGTGTAAGAGGGGTTGGAGGAACAGTTCGCCTAGGAGATGTATTTGGGACTGACAGAGGCAAGTATCATAGCGGCGTAATATCGATGGATGAGTTGGCTACGATTACTCAAGAAATAGAAACAAAAGTGACCAATAGAGTGAAGGTGGAGTACCAAGTACAAATGAGTGAAATGAATATAAAGTACGAAAAAGAGATTGGTACAATGAATGAGAAGATTACGGGCATTTTGAATCATATTAGCCAGATGGGTATACCTATTTCAGCTGACTCTTTTGGGGTGAAAATGAATACTCCAACAAATGAAGTGATTCAAAGTAGCTGCCAATTGGTGGATCCTTTCTTAGAAATAAAGATATACTTATTTTTACTCTTTTTAATGTCTTTAAATCATAAGTTATCATATAAGTGTCCTATATGATCCTAACTGAATTTTTTTTATATCATTAACATAGAAGGTGACTCCACGTCGTATATGTGTGATCCTTTCTGAGACCGCTAGAGTGATTGTGGCTAGAGGGACTATTTTTCCACCGAATTCTGATGGTGATGTTGTTCATGGTCAACAAATGGAGTTACACAATGTGAGAGTATCCATTGATGGTGTTTTTTCTGAATTTTAACTCGTTCCCCTTCCCATGCCTACTAATGAACATAAAAGAGTAGGTGACGTAGCTGGTAGCTTTGTTCAGTGGCCTAAACAACTTGTAATGTTGGGGCAGGTAACAAATTTCAAATTAACATTATTAATTATAAATGATTGTTGTTATTTCATTTAATTCATTTAAATGTTATTGTTTAACTATGTTAGTGCAATATAAGCACAAGTGTTTGTAGAAGGGGGGGGGCGGGGGGGGGGATGAATACAAACACCTGAAACTTTTCACTCTTTTGAACTTAGAAGTACTTACTGGAAAATAGTTGTAACAAATAGAAAAACTATAAGAAATGAACACACAGATTCAAGTTAAAATAGTTATATTAAAACTTGGGTTTTTCTGGAAATCTGTATAATCACAAATGTGATTTACAGCTACAAATTCTGTGTTTAAATACACAGCTTCTCACACTCACTAGCTTCTAACTTTCTTTGAAATATTTCTCGCAAGATCTATTACAAAGCTTCTTTCTAATGTCTGTGTGCTTCGGTGTTTGTTTGATCTGTTGGATAGATTCAATCAATAATCCTTCTTCTATTATGAGAACTCCGTTGCTTATATGTTAAATCAGTGGGATGAAATCACGTGCTTGAGACGTGCTACTTTTCTCAACTTAGCCGCAAGTATGTCACATCGAAACTTTATGTGTCAGACTGCTGCATGCTTTATTGCTTCTTTTTCTTCCCCTGATCTGTGTGCATTTAATGCGAAAGAGTTCTCATTGGATCAAAAACAAACTTCAAGAAATATCTTTCCAGTTGATATTTCTTGCTTCTGTAACACGTTACGTTGATTTCCGTGTAAGAACTGATGACGGGTGCATGCTGTCACAACGATCCACTGACTGCCAGCCCTGACGGACTTTGATCAGTGCTTCTGGATCCCCTGATGTTTATTGACTGGATCAGGGCTTCAACTTTCACTAGAGTTATACTCAGTGCTTCTTGATCCTTATGGTTATGACTGACGGCATACACTGATGGCTTCCACTAATGTCATGTTGGTCATTCTCCCTGACGGGTTACCCTGATGGGTTTGCCTGACACTGACATGTCTTGAAGTGTTTCACTGACGGATTGGTCTGCCCTCGTCATACCCTAACAGGTTCCCCTGACAGGTTCCCCTGACAGGTTCCCCCTGACAGGTTCCCCCTGATGGAAATTAATCAACGTAAGTTTGATTAGAATTTCTGATGTGCGAAATACTTTGATTGCTTACAAGTAGCATCAGACATTCTTCTTCACTTTATCAAGTCCTTTGAATGTTCCTGTTTTCTGTCTTGTCTTGTGAAGTTATTGACCATCCATTGATGAATAAGTTTATCATCAGTGGATGCAAAACTTGTGCTGATCTTAAGGTTTATAAAATACCTCAAGTATTTACAGTTGCACAATTTATTACATAATCATCATCATCATCATTTATCTCTAACAATCTCCCCCTATTTATGTTTATCAATTTGATAACCATAAATCCCTAGATGCACTGATGATGATGTCAAAACCAATACTAAATACATGAAAGAATTTTGAATGAATTAATAAAAGAATTTCTGTACAAGTATAACCTACATCTATTATAAAAAGAATGTTGTATTTAGACATCAGAATCCCTTTTTCTTTTAGCTAAGACAAAGGGCAATTGATGGCTTGATTCAATCGGTTGGGAGTCACTTCCAAGGCCTTGTCTTCTTTGATCTGGGTTTTGATCAGGAATTTTGAGTCTGTTGTCTTCTCCTCCTGTCTCCAGCTGCTCTAGTTCCCTCTGAAGAAGGTTTCGGAAGTTGACTATGTTGACATTTCTGCTTGTTTCCAAAGCTTCAAGGACTGTCTTGATTTCTTGAATGTTGGCTGCAGCAAGTTGTGACCAGTAAAAGGTAATGATCTCCCCCTTTTTGTTTTTGAATTGAACTCCCATGGGGCTGGTGATCATTTTAGGATAGACTTTGAATCCCTTTACTGGTGGCACATCCCTTACTGCAGTGTTCCCATCAGCTCTGGTTTCTTCGATCTCTTTCAGTACTCTTTGAATCAGCAGGACTCTGAATTTGATGACATGTTCGTTCTTATGATTTGCAATTTGATTCAGTACATGCATCGCTTCCTCCAGGTTTAGGCCATCAACTTCATTAATCCTTATACTTTTCTCCTGCCCATTAGTGGATTTATAAAATAACTTTAGTGGACTTTCCAATGCTGTGGGCAGGCTCCTTTTATTGTTGATGGCACTCCTCAGCCTGTCGATTATCCCCTTAAGTCTTTATTAGCCTGTGAGGATCTTGGAATCAGGTTTAGAACCAGTCCTAATTGCTCAGCATCCATTCTCCTGAACCAGTCCATTGCTACATTGAATTCTAACCCACTCTTCAATTGAACTGTAATTAGCTGATCCCTTCTATTGTTGAACCTGACATCTATGCGTTTTTATTGAGAACATAAATGTCAGGTTTTTGCGCCTTTCTTCTCTGAGAAATTCAGCTAGAGTGGGTGGACCATATTCTTTGGTAACAGGAAAAGGTGCTTTGTCCTTGGCTTCATCTGACTTCTTTGTAGTGACATCAGGGTCTTTAGATTTATCTTGATTTTTATCCTCTAATGCACTTTTAGGGTTCTGTAATCTTCTAGGCTGAGGTTTCTTGGAGGTCCTAGGCCTGACATTCTTCTTCTTCTTCATTTCTTCCTCCTATTCCTTTGTCATTTCCCTCTCCTCTTCTTCTTGAAGTTGCTGTGCAAAGATTGCATCAGCTTCTACTAGCTTTTTATCTTGAGGGTAGACCACCTCCATTTTCCCATCAATTATAACTTCAACAGGTGTTGGAAAGTGGGCTGTCTTCATGGCGTCTCCAAGTAGCTTAGGCCCTGATTGAGTGTTGGATGTCTTCTTGAGTTCCTCAATCAGGATGCCTTTGCCTTTGTCCTTGGGTTTTGGAGCAGGAACAGAATTAGTCACATCCCCTGATGGTTGACTTGTTTTCTCAGCAACATCCCCTGACGACTGCTTGGTTGAATTCTCCCCCTTTTTGACAGCATCATCAGTGGGAGTTGAGAGTCGGGATGTGACTTGAAGAAGTTGTTGCATGGTGTCAGCCATGGATTTTTGCAGAGTTTCCATGCTGTTCACTTGAGTAGAAAGATCAGCAAGCTTGCGGTCAACATTGTCAACTTGTTTCTTCATCCGGAGTAGAGTCTGGTTGGTGACCAAAGAGTCGACAACTTGTTGTATATTTTGTAACATTGTGGAAAAATGTGTATACAATTTTTGGTTTTCTATATCTATTGACTGACCAATCATGATCTGTGACTTTAACACTTTGATCAAAACTGGATCAGTAGTCCTAGCTAACTCTTGCTTCAATAACTGTACAGTATCATGTTAGAGTGTATGCCCTAGTGGCCAATTATGTAATGATTGTGACACTATATTTATGATATGTTTTAGGTTAATGATAATTTATTATGTTTTATTTACCGCGTTATATAAATGTTAACATAATAAATGTCCTTAGAAGAATGATACTAATTATATGGATTCAAGTATGTGACTTGAATATGAGATCATATAAGTATGTAATGTATCATTATTCTTAAATGTCCCTAGTCGAGTATCATTGTCAGCGGGACAACAATAATACATTGAGACTAGTATGTGATTAACTGATGGCCATATCTCATTGGTCATAAATATATACGAGATATATTAAGTTGATACATAGGTACATGTTAGAGAACATATTACTGAACAGACCCACCATGAGAATTCTACATGGAGCGTTATGTTATGTGTCATAAGTAATTCTCATATTGACAATGATGTAATGGTCCTTCGACCTGAAGTCATGACATTTCTACATAAGGAGTTATGCGTTTTGACATTATCAAAAGTCACCTTTAACCGGGTGGACGATAAAGGTAATCGTTGGATGCATAATGAGTTATGTGAGAATTGGGAATGATGTAGATGGAATTTAACCCTCCTATAAATTAGGGGTGATATCTATAGGCCTCTTGATTGAGTGAAACTATGAAATGCATGGCCATGCTCAAATAGAGATTTGTTTCATATAGTTTACTCATTGATCAAGAAAACTGAGATTAAATTATGAAGAGGATGACACATCCATGCCTTGAATTTAATCTTAGATATCATGGTTAAAAGGATTAAATTACATTGAAACATTGGTCACAAAAGGTAACGTCGAATCTATGACTTTATTATTACTTGGGTAACAGTGATGTATTACTAGATGCCGCTCACTGTTTATAATTTTATAATATGATTTAAAATTATTGCCAACGTAATAATAACCTACAGGGTCACACACATAGAACATTCGTCAAGGAGATATAATTTAAATGTCAATGATTTTAATATATCAATAAGATTGATTTAATTAAATCATGACTTTAAATTATATATATATATATATATATATATATATATATATATATATAT
>CM025781.1:21581033-21591917 GCA_014636745.2 Centella asiatica
TATATATATATATATATATATATATATATATATATATATATATATGTAATCTGTATGAAGAAGAGTCATTTGGAAGGAAATACGAATATATATTTATTTGTACATATATTAATTAAGTGAGACTTGATTAAATATATATATCTAATGAATATAGGATTCGGATTCTAATCTCCTAATTAGATTAGGTTTTGGAATCTACTCTATAGAAGGCTATATATATATGATATATCAGCTATTCTCTGATATAGAGATAGATATAGAATTTTTCTCTTGAACAACCAACGTTTTGACGTAGCCGCTCATAAGAGAGGTTAAGAGAGATAAAAGAGATACAGATTATTTACAGCTAGTACTGTTATCCTCTTTGCTCGAATCGTAAGACGGTTCGCGGGTGTTCGTGTGGATACCGTAGAGACGCTGTCCAGTTGGGTTGCGTTAAAGATTTGGAGACGATCAACACCTTCACCAAAGTTTCAGATTCGCACTTTTAATCGGTAAAATCTTGAACTATCTGTATTAAACTGTTTCGCATAGATCCTCGGGTTTGGGTTTCGTTTTGTTTTATTTAAACCGTATTTTTCCGCTGCGTCTGATGATACGAAACCCAACATTTGGTCCACTGCTACCATACAAGGTGCAAAAACTGACTCACCTATGGTAAGTTTCAGGTATGCAAACACTACTTATACTATAGATCATACCGTTGTAAATAATGCTTTACATTTACCAGTTTATGAAAACTTTGACTCCCCTGCCTTTGATGAAGAAATACTTTCTATGTTGAAAAACTTAAATTATTCTGCTGAAATTGGGCCTGTTGGGTCTATTACACGACCCCATCTAAGGCAAGAGTGGTCACTGTTCTTTGACATAATTACTAAAGCTTTTACAACAAAATGCAGTGGATATGATGCTATCACTACACTCACACAACAAATTGCTTTTAGTGTGTTGTATGGTAGACATCTAAACATTGGGTTTTTAATTCTGCAAAACTTGTTGCCAAAACTTAAAACCAGTAAAACTAAAATTTATTATGCTAGGTTTTTGATGATGATTGCTTATTATCTAATCCCTAACCTAAATATTACTGGAATGCAAGTTGTACCAACTGTTTTGCAGAGTAAAAGAATAGTCAAAGATGTGAAGAACTCTACAAAGGTAACTGTTCCTTTATTTTTCCCTCCTATCATGAGATCTACTCCGATTGATAGGCTTCCCAATCTTTACTCTTTGCAATTTTTCGAGGATAATAAAAGCCAAAACCCTGTGAATCCTCCAATAACTTCACCACAACAATCTATAGCCCCCTCCACAGTCTCCCAAAAGACTGTGGTTGTAAAAACCAAGACAATCACAAAACTCCCAATTAAGAGAAAAATAATTGAGGGAGCAAGTGAGGACGAGGGAGAACCAGAAGCTGAAGTTCCACTTCAGAGGAAAAAGAGAATTATAACCCTTAGCCAAGCCCAATCCAGTGCTTTTCAAAAAGCATTGGAGGCTATAAGGACAAACAGTGAACTGTCACCATCCTCCCAAAAGGATGTTGGCATTGAAGAAAGTTCCAAACCAGGAACATACTGTACAGAGTCAGCACAAACTCTTGGTCACAACCAAGAGGAACCCATAAGAGAGTTAATAAAACAAAAGAGTGACACAAAGAGTGCACACACAGAGTCATCTATTGATGTTTCTCAATTTTTAATCTCTGAGGAACAGCCAACACTCTGCACTGTACATTCTTCTCCTTTTTCTCCCATTCTTGATTCTTTTGATGTAAATATAACTGATTCTCTTAATTTTTCCCAAGGGGAGCCAATACTCGAGACAAGTTCTCATACAATTTCCATGGATAGCTCCCTAGCCCAAAATACACAAAGGGAACCCCCTATCCATGCTGTCACAAGCACTTCTCAAGCCCCCCACTTCTGTAGGAAAGAGTGACACCATCCAAATGAGTGAGGTTGTGAGAATAAATAGTGAGAGTCAGGCTCCTGACCTGGAAAAAGGAGAGCACATACACATAAAAGAGAGTCAAACTTTAGAAAGCTTGGAAAAAGGAGAGCAAAAGAAGCTGGGTGCCCAACCCCAGGCAAAAGGAGAGGGTGTGAGCAAGGATGAGATCCTTGAAAAAAATAAAAGAGAGAAATTCTCAGCAGGTATATTTTTACAACCTGTTGATAAAAGCTCACAAGAAGTTCATGTTTCTTCTGCTCCCTCCACAAATATCCAAACAGAAGAAACTGAGAACATTTCAAGCACAGGGGATGCAGCATTAAATATGATATCTGAAATGTCTAATGCCGACTTTAAAGTTTTATATGATCTGTAACAAAGACAAGACCACCTTTCTGCATTAAAGACAAGGCTTGCAGATGAACCTGTGCATGAAGAAGCTCCAGAAACAAATGTTGATGAATGGTTGGATGCAACCTATTCCAACACACTGGAGGATGCAGCCGCCCAATTGAGGCAGGATTATGTGACCAACATAGGGTCAACTGTTTCTGCACCATCAGTTAAAGATATATTAGAAGAGGTAACCAAGGTGGATAAGAAACACACCAAGTTTCACCACTTCTTGGTTACTGGCATCAATGGTTCAATGAAGAAAATGGAGGAAAGGATGGAGTTGGAGACAGAGAAAATCAGAAGGTGCTATGAAGGACACTTGCCAAGGAGGACTATCACTACAATTGATACTCTTATCAAAGACAAGTCCAAAACTGATAGTCGACTTCAAGCCCTTGAAGCAAATATTCAACTCCTGATCCAAAAACAAGACCGAATGGAACAACTACTAATGCAGGCAATTCCAAATTTGGCCACCTCTTCTCAACCCAAAGATGCTGATGTCAAAAAGGGGGAGAGTGGTCCATCCAATGTTCCTGTACAAAAGCAAAAGTCTGGTCCTGTCCTTGATGCAGAATTGCAAGCAATGTTGGACAGGATCCTAAAGAAACATTCGGATCTTGAAGCAGCAACAAAAGCAACAACAACACCACTTCCAACAATAACAACAACAGCAACAGCAACAGCAGCAACAACAACAACAACAGCAACAACAGCAACAACAACATCTCCTTCTTCCACTACACAAGCCTCAACAATAAAAGACAAAGGCAAAGGTGTCATGGTTGAAGATTCAAAGAAGAAAACTACTACTCAACCAGAACAGCCTAAGCTACTGGGGGATGCCATGAAGACAACTCACTTTCCTACTCCAGTTCAACTAATAGTGGATGGGAAAGTGGAGTTGGTTTATCCTCAAGAACAGAAACTGATAGAATCTGATGCACTACTAGCTCAGAAACTTCAAGAAGAGGAGGATATAGCAGCAGCTAGGGAGGAGGAGGAGGCAAAGAAGAAGAAAATCTTTACAAGGAGATCAAGTGCACAGAAAGTAGCCATAACCAAGAAGAAGAATAAAGAGATGGAAGAGGCTGAGAAGAAATCAAGAAGGAAACATTTGGTCCAGGAATCTGCAAAGAAACCTGTGATCAAGGCAACTATCAAGAAGCCTACTTCTCAAGATCCTCCAAGGTCAACTGAGACTGCTTTGGTGGCTGTGAGTGGACCAACAAAGCCACAAACAGTTTCATCAAAGAAGTCTTACAAAGTTGAAATGGCTAGTATAGAAGAAATCATCAAAGCCTTGAAGAAAACCACGAAGAGGATTGATCTAATAAAGGGCAAAAAATAACAAAGATGTTCTTCATGTCTTTTTGAAAGATGGAGAGTCTTTGAAATTTGAGAAGCCAGCCTTGGAGGGACAAACTAAAGAAAATCTGGAGTGGTTGCTGACTGTTGTGCTTGAGACTTCTGATCTCAACATGGATCTTCGAAGCCAGATTCAAAAGGTAATGAAGGTGAAACATAAGGTGGATACAGTGCCGGAAGCTAATCCTAAACCTCTAGGATTATGGTATGAGACTTTTCATGGAGAGAAAGTTTTCTTCAACTACAACAGAGACATTAATAGTGTCAGTGAGAGACACATTGAAGGCTTTATTAGTCTACTCAAGGATGCTAAAGAAGAAGTTGAATTGATATTGAAAAAGTTGTTGATAGATAGACTGGAGTTGCTGAAGAGAAATAGGAAAGAAAGGTTGGAATTGCTGAAGAAAAAATAAAAGGTTGTGTTGGAAGGTATGTTTGTTGAAATAAGCTGAATTTTTTTTTATTTTTGAAGCCAGACTTATAGGATTTAAATCTGAGTCTTGGTGCAAGCTGAACAACAGATCAAAGATCTTAGTTCAGAATACATTTGTAGTTAGCAATTTTTTTATTCTTTTTCTAAGTAATTGTAATATTGAGTTTTGACATCATCATCAACCTTGAAATTATGCTTATCATTCTGATATTCATAATTAAGGGGAGATTGTTAGGTTTTAGAACATTTGATGATGATTGTCTTTAGATTACTTAGAATACAAATGTATAGAAAGTGTTAATTAGTAACACTGAAGTTTTGTAGCCAATAGTTATCTCTTTGTTTGTAATTCAATTATTCTTTGTAAAGAGATACGATTATTTTTATTTGTAATTAACTGCTGGAATGGAGTATCGAAGCTTCAAGAAGTCAAGTTGTGTATTTGATCTGTTAGAGTTTACAAAAAGGCTTATCAAAGACTAGAAGAACTGGTCAGAGACTAAAATGTTTTAACTGTCAGAGACTAGTCGGAGACTAAAAGCTTACGTCATCAGAGATTAAAGAAAAAGGAATCAGAGACTAAGCTGACGTCATCGGAGACTAAGCTTTAACGTGTCAGAGACTAAATAACACTATCGGAGACTACACAAGCTGACGTCATCAGGGACTAAAAGAGTCATCAGGGACTAAATGTACCAGAGACTAAAAGATACGTCAGGGACTAAAGCCGTCGGAGACTAAAAGAAGCATCAGAGACTAATTGTAAATTAATCTCTGAAAGATACAGAGTTCGAATTGAAAAAGGAATGTCTTCCACGTAAAGTAAAATATTATTGAAGACGTAGCTGGTAAGGAAACTCACCAAATATCTTTACCTAATCAAAAAGGAAAGATTGTATTTGATTCGAATAAGGAAGCTGAATTTTATTCAGAATAGGAACTGAGTTAAATGTAATTCAGTTGTCATAGAAGCTGTAATTAGTTACAAAGAGTAATTAAGAAGCTGTATAGGTTTTTCATAGTTTTTGTATCTTTTCCTATACAGAATAGAAAAGAAGCTGACGATTACATTATTGTGATTGTTAGGATTTGTATTCAATTGTAAATGAATAAAGCAATTGTTTATAAATAGATTTGTGTTCTTGTTCTTTGTATTCCGCAAGAAAAATTTAGTTTCTTAAAGAACAAGTAATCGAAGAATTTTAAAAGAACTTGTATTCAACCCCCCTTCTACAAGTTCTTGTCATCTCACTGGGAAAACAAGGTTCATCTTCATTCCTGATAAAGCCAAACTCTTTGATTGCTTCATCAAAACGAAGATTCCAGCTCCGAGATGCTTGCTTTAATCCATAAATGGATCTTTGTAGCTTACATACCTTTCCAGCATCCTTTGGAGTGACAAAACCCTCGGGTTGTGTCATATACACATCCTCAAGCAGATTTCCATTAAGGAAAGCTGTTTTGACATCCATCTGCCAGATTTCATAGTCATGAAAAGCTGCAATAGCAAGTAAGATCCTGATGGATTTAACCATGGCTACTGGAGAAAAAGTCTCATCATAGTCAACACCTTGAACTTGTTTCTTTAGGGTATCCCACAAAATTACACTTATCTGATTTAGGTCCGAGCTTGTCGGAAGCTAGACGCTTTACATACGCTTCGCATCCCCAAATCTTCATAAAAGACATACTAGGACGTTTCCCACTCCACATCACATATGGAGTCTTTTGAACCGTTTTTGTAGGAACACGGTTAAGTATAAAAGCAACAGTTTCTAGGGCGTGACCCCAGAAACTTATTGGAAGATCTACATGACTCATCATGGATCGTACTATGTCTAACAAGGTACGATTCCTCCTTTCAGACACACCATTCCATTGTGGTGTTCCTGGTGGAGTGAATTGTGATATAATACCGCACTCTTTAAGAAGATTATTAAATTCCTGGCTCAAGTATTCACCACCTCGATCTGATCGGATAGCTTTTATACTTTTGCCAAATTGGTTTTGTACTTCATTCTTGAATTCTTTGAACTTTTCAAAAGATTCGAATTTGTGTTTCATAAGATACACATATCCATATCTACTGAAATCATCAGTAAATGTAATAAAGTAGCAAAATCTAGATCTAGCTAGCGAACTCATGGGTCCACATACATCAGTATGTATGAGGCCCAATACATCGCTGGCCCGTTCACTATGTTCAGTGAAAGGTGCTTTAGTCATTTTTCCCAACAAACAAGACTCGCATACATCATATGATTCAAAATCAAATGAGTCCAAATACCCATCTTTATGGAGTTTGGATATGCGTTTCTCACTGATGTGGCCCAAACAACAATGCCAGAGATAAGTCGGATTAGAATCTTTTAATTTTAGCCGTTTAGTATTTATATTATAGATGGGCATTTGTAAATCAAGAACATAAAGACCATTAAACAATTGTGCTACTCCATAACACATCTCATTTAAGTAAAATGAACAACTGTTGTTCTTTATTATAAATGAAAAACCTTTCTTGTCCAAACAAGAAACAGAAATAATATTCCTGCTTATAGCAGGCACATAATAACAGTCTTCAAGTTCTAATACTAGCCCAGTGGGCAAAGACAAATGGTAAGTTCCTACAGCTAATGCAGCAACTCTTGCTCCATTTCCAACGCGTAGGTCCACCTCGCCTTTAGCCAATGGTCTACTCCTTCGCAGTTCCTGCACATTCACACAAATGTGAGAACCACATCCAGTATCAAATACCCAAGATGTAGAAGTAGATAAATTGACTTCTATAACATATATACCTGAATCGGAAGTCCTACTTCCTTTCTTCTTCTTTAGATCTTCCAGGTAAGCATGACAATTCCTTTTCCAGTGTCCAGGCTTTCCACAGAAGTGACAATTACCTTCTTTAGCTATCCTACCTTTAGGCTTCAAAGCCTTATTTGATTTGGATTTGGCAACAGATTTAGATCCCATCTTCTTCTTTTTGCCCTTTCCATTTCCTTTGGCATTCCCCTTTTTTACCATCAAAATGGGAGAGGGTCCTGCCTTTTTCATGTTGTTTTCAGTAGTTCTCAACATGCTCAACAACTCAGTAAGTGGTTTCTCAATCTCGTTCATGAGGTAATTCATGACAAATTGAGAATAGCTATTGTTTAGAGATTGTAAGACAAGATCAGTTTAAGCCTCCCGAGTAAGTGGAAAGCCCAACCTATCTAGGTACTCAATATACCCAATCATTTTCAGAACATGTGGACCGACTGGATCAGGTTCACCCTGCTTATAATGATACAATGCTTTGCTTGTATCATACCTCTCCCGCCGAGCATGCCCCTCGAACAACTTCTTAAGATGTTCAATCATGTCATAAGCATCCATCAACTCATGTTGCTTCTGAAGCTCAGGGTTCATGGTTGCTAACATAAGGCAGCCCACATCCAGAGCATCATTTTGATGCTTCTTGTAAGCATTCTGCTCTGTTAGTGGTGCAGTGGTAGCTGGTGCAGCAGGAATTGGTCCATCCAGGACGTAGAGCTTGCGCTCCTGCTTGAGGACAATCCTCAAATTCCTTTGCCAGTCTAGGAAATTAATCCCATTCAGTTTTTCCTTCTCAAGGACTGATCGCAGTGAAAGGCTACTATTGTTGTTGTTTGCCATTAATATCTACAAATCATAAATGCAAAATAAATAAGTAAATTTGCAGAAATTTTAATGTTATGTTTTTGATAATGGCACATTCAAAATATACCTCCCACTATTTTATTCAAATTAATAGCCCTCACCATTAATTCGGAATTATTTCTTTTAAATACTTCTAGTGAGCCAAGATCCATATTTCATTATGCCCTAAGTTAGCTTTGGCTAATCACTCAAAACATAATTATTTAGGTAGACAACACTTTGTCAATTATATCATATATAACACTTGGATAATTTGTCGAACAACATTTGTTCAAGCTCAACTAGTGAACTTATACAAACTCTATGCCTCTAAACCCACAATCCTATTGTGATAGCCTAGTTAAGTCAAGCCCAATTTTAACAATTTGGATATCACAATTATCCTATTGCACCATGCCAAGATAAATGGGGTACTTTGCTTTGGCAAACCTACATCCATCAATCAAGGCCTTGATGAGTGTTAATCATTGGAAGGCATCTGTTTTAGATTTAATGATTTTATGAGGGATTTTATTAATTAAATTAGATCTCACCAACTATAACTTTTAAGCATGCACATTTATTCATTATATCATATATAATCATAAATAAAGTGCAGAATTAAATGTGACACAGTTATGGCCAAATCCTATGTCAATCTTTCCAAGCTAATGAAAAGATTGAAGGTCAATTTAGTGTGGTAATTGATCTTCAAACTTCGCAGCTTTCTTGAAACTCCGTTTGCATGCATCCTTTTCATATCTCCATCTTCTGCTGGTTATCTTTATAGATTACATAATAAAGAAACCTATACTAAAATATTCTATGTTGTACATTACATTATAGAAAGAAACCTCGAGTTACATTCGAGGGGAGTAAGATGAGAAGAGAATATTACATCCAAATATAAGAGAAGGCACGACATGCAAGCCTTATTTCAAAACCAAAACCACTAACCTATGGGTCGTAAGGCCATAACTGTGCACCATACATATCATTATAAGCACATAATAACATGATTTAAACAATTAAAATAATTAAATATATATATATTTTAATTAATTTTTAAATCATTAAACCATATTTGGGAAACACGACAATCGTGCGCTACGGCGGGGGGTCAAGGGGGCACCCCCCCTTGCCAGGGTCCTAGGGGTCGGGAGGCCCCTAGCGGGGTCCAAGGGGCATGGCCCCTGGCAATCTATATTGTGCAATTTTTCTGTATCGGAGACTAAGCTCAAATTAAGCCTATCGGAGACTAATCCCATTAGCTCGTCGGAGACTAATTATTAAGCCTGTCGGAGACTAAAGATGACGTCATCAGAGACTAATTATTAAGCCTGTCGGAGACTAAAGATGACGTCATCAGAGACTAACATTTAGCCTGTCGGATACTAATGCTGACGTCACCAGAGACTAACATTTAGCCTGTCGGATACTAATGCTGACGTTACCAGAGACTAACATTTAGCTTGTCGAAGACTAATGATGACGTCACCAGAGACTAACATTTAGCCTGTCGGAGACTAATGATGACGTCACCAGAGACTAAAATTTAGCCTGTCGAAGACTAATGCTGACGTCACCAGAGACTAACATTTAGCCTGTCGGAGACTAATGATGACGTCACCAGAGACTAAAATTTAGCCTGTCGAAGACTAATGCTGACGTCACCAGAGACTAACATTTAGCCTGTCGGAGACTAAAGATGACGTCATCAGAGACTAAGAATTCTTTCATCAGAGACTAAGAATTCTTTCATTAGAGACTAAGACTGACGTCATCAAAGACTACAATTAGCCTGTCGGAGACTAAAGATGACGTCATCAGAGACTAAGAATTCTTTCATCAGAGACTAAGACTGCTAATATACGAAATTCTGAAACAATTACAGAATCCTAAACATATCATATATGTCCAGTATCGTATAACCCATCATCATCTCGACATCCCATCGTCGATCTTACATATCAAATATGCAGAATTCCCAATAAGCATGTATCAAATATGATCAGAATACGTAATTCCAGAATATCCATACATGCAGAATATCATATATATTCAACATAAAATTCGGTAAACTTGTATTAACTTCATATATCAAATATATTGAATACAATTAAACACATAAATCCATATTAACGTCTCGCATATAGCTCTGATACCACTGTTAGGTTTTGTAGAATAAAACGCAGCGGAAAAATACGATTTAAAATAAAACAAAACGAAACCCAAATCCGAGGATCTATGCGAAACAATTTAATACAGATAGTATAAGATTTTACCAATTAATTGTGCGAATCTGAAGATTTGGTGAAGGTGTTGATCGTCTCCAAATCTTTAACGCAATCCAACTGAACTATGTCTCTACTGTATCCACATGAACACCCACGAACCGTATCATGATTCGAACGAGAAGAGTTACAGTACTAGCTGTACGATCTGTATCTCTCTTTTCTCTCTATATCTCTGAACTCTAGTTTCTCTCTTATGAGCAACTAGGGTTCTTAGAATACGTGAAAACGTTGGTATGAGAGAATAGTTGATATATCATATATATAGTCTTTCATAGAGTAAATCCAAAACCTAATCTAATTAGGAGACTTGAAATCCGAATTTTATATTTATTAGATATATATATATATATATATTTAATCAAGTCTCACTTAATTAATATATATATGCACAAATAAATATATATTCGTATTTTCTTCCAAAGGACTCTATTTCATACAGATTACATATATTAATATATATGTATATAATTTAAAGCCATGATTTAATTAAATCAATCTTATTGATATATTAAAATCATTGACATTTAAATTATATCTCCTTGACGAATGTTCTTATGTGTGACCCTGTAGGTTATTATTACGTTGTCAATAATTTTAAATCATATTATAAAATTATAAACAGTGAGTGGCATCTAGTAATACATCACTGTTACCCAAGTAATAATAAAGTCATAGATTTGACGTTACCTTTCGTGACCAATGTTTCAATGTAACTTAATCCTTTTAACCATGATATCTAAGATTAAATTCAAGGCATGGATGTGTCATCCTCTTCAT
>CM025781.1:21598222-21609693 GCA_014636745.2 Centella asiatica
GTAGAAATGTCATGACTTCAGGTCGAAGGACCATTACATCATTGTCAATATGAGAATTACTTATGACACATAGCATAACGCTCCATGTAGAATTCTCGTGGTGGGTCTGTCCAGTACTATGTTCTCTAACATGTACCTATGTATCAACTTAATATATCTCGTATATATTTGTGACCAATGAGATATGGCCATCAGTTAATCACATAGTAGTCTCAATGTATTATTGTTGTCCCACTGACAATGATACTCGACTAGGGACATTTAAGAATAATGATACATTACATACTTATATGATCTCATATTCAAGTCACATACTTGAATCCATATAATTAGCATCATTCTTCTAAGGACATTTATTATGTTAACATTTATATAACGCAGTAAATAAAATATAATAAATTATCATTAACCAAAAATATATCATAAATATAGTGTCACAATCATTACATAATTGGCCACTAGGGCATACACTCTAACATAAAAAACACCTACAAAATGGATCAACTGGTCGGATTGTATGTGAAAGAAATCCTCAGCCGTCATGGAGTACCAGTCTCAATCACATTAGATCGTGATATGCGTTTCACATCTAGATTCTGGCAAAGCATTCAAGATTATTTAGGAACAAGGTTGGATATGAGTACTGCTTTTCAACCGCAAACTGACAGACAATCCGAAAGAACAATCCAAACCTTGGAAGATATGCTAAGAGCATGTTCTTTGGATTTTGGTGTATGTTGGGATGAACACCTACCACTCATCTAGTTTGCTTATAACAACAACTTTCATACAAGCATAGGAATGGCTCCATTTGAAGCTTTATATGGTAGGAAGTGTAGAACACCATTATATTGGAATGAGGTTGGAGAAAGAAAGCTAGAAGGACCAAAAATGGTTCAACAAACTGAGAATGCAATCCGAATCATTCAAGCTAGAGTAAAAGCAGCTCAGGATCGACAAAAGCTTTATGCAAACCAACACCGAAAGGATCAGACATTTGAAATAGGAGGTTATGCATTGCTTAAGACCTCACCATGGAAAGCCATTATGCGTTTTGGGCAAAAGGGAAAACTAAGTCCTCGTTTTATTGGACCTTTCGAAGTACTCCGCCGCATTGGCGAAGTAGCTTACCAACTAGCACTGCCCCCAGCTCTAGGACATGTTCATGACGTTTTCCATGTATCAGTGCTACGACCCTATAAAGGGGACCACATTGGCATTATTGTTTACCAACCCATCGAACTTCAACCAAATTTGCATTATGAAGAGATTCCAATGCAAATTTTGGACCGTCAGGTAAAGATTATAAGGAAAAAGGAGATTGCCTCCATAAAAGTTATATGGAGAAATCACAATGTTGAAGAAGCAACTTGGGAACTAGAGGAAATGATGATGCAAAAGTACCCTCATCTCTTTCATTGGTTAAGTTTCGAGGACGAAACTTATTTTAAGGGGGGGAGAATGTGACGACCCAGAAATAAAATAGTCTATGGATGGTTTATCCATTCATATTTTGTATAAAGGATTTATTCCCTATCTATGTGAATAATTAATTTATACTTTGAAATAAAGTATTTTTGTTATTTTATTTTATTATTGAGATATCTGAAATTTGGTAATGATAATTCTTTTGTGGGACCATCAAAAGGGAGTGTTTATGGGAGTCTCATATGAGATTATGTTAATTATGTATGTATAAAAAGTTACGTGTATTGAGGAAGATATACCGGAAGGTTACAGGTGTTGTTAGCATTGATTAGTAAGTTGTTTGTGTGGCAACAATGGATTAAGATTAAGTGCATGTAAGACAACAACTACTTGGTTATATACCAGTTATTAAGATGTTATGATGAGCAGTCATTTTACTGTCCAAACCGGCCAATCAATTTATCTCAAAGTATAATTTTAGCCTACTGCTCTAAGCGATTCATGAACACTATAAATAGCTCATTCTAAGATAAAATTCATAAATTTTAAGTACTTCCTCTTGAGCAACTGCCTTTTTAAAGCAGAAAAGCTTCCAATTTCTTCCTTAAAAACAAAGAGGTAAGAACCTTATCTCTGCTTTATTTTCTTTCTTGCATAATAGTTAGTGGTACTAGTCGTGCATGCTAAGTACCCAAGAAAAGAATAAGCTTTAAGAGTTGTTGTAATGATGCACCTTAAATTGGGTCTAATCTTGGTTAAGCATCATTCGTGATCTTATGAAAGGTCCTTCATTATAGCAGAGACAAGCTCTAATTTAGTCTCTAACAGGACAAAATTAGTCTCTGATGACTACTAATGTTAGTCTCTAACGAAAAAACATGTTAATCTCCGATGAGTAATGTTAGTCTGTGACGAGAAGACAGTTAGTCTCCGATGAGTAAATATTAATCTCTGACGAGAAGACTTGTTAGACTCCGATGGGTAAATGTTAGTCTCTGATGAGTAACAAAATTAGTCTCCGATGACTAACAATGTTAGTCTCCGATGAGTTTGGCATTGAACAATTACTCACTGATGAGTTTGGCGTTGACTAAACAGTTGGCGATGAGTTTGGCGGTAGTCAAAATTGTCCCTGACAAGTTTGGCGATGGCTAAACAAGTTTAGTGATGGGCAAATTCATCCCCTGATGACCGAGGACGATCCCCTAATGATCGAGAGCAATTCCCTGATGACCGAAAATGTATTCCCTGACGGGTAGTTATCTCCTGACAGGTAGCCTATCCCCTGAAGGATAGTTATCCCCTGACGAGTGGATTATCCCCTGATGGATAAGTCATCCCATGATGACTATCCCTGACAGAAGATTATCCCCTGACGGGTAAAGTTATTCCCCTGATGGCCATCCCCTGATGAGTAGCCCGTCCCCTGATGACTATCCCTATTTATGCGTAGTTTCATATTTATCTTTCAAGTCATGGATTTCTCATGTTGTACCAGCAATCATATTTTATAGAACAATTAGTAGTCAACATTGGGTCTTTATATCAGGGGATCATGAAGCACTGATCAAGTCTACTTCAGGGCTTGACATCAATGGATTCTGAAATGCTGATCAAGTCTACATTAGGGGTTGTCATCAGTGGATACTGAAGCATTGATCAAAACTACATCATGGTTTGTTATCAGAGGATCCAAAAGCACTGATCAAGTCAACATCAAGGTCATTAGGGGATAGTAAAGACCTAACACCACATGTCATCAGGGTTTGGAAGAACAAACACTGATACTTGGCGTTCAAGCAAGGGATATAACTGTGAAGATACACCTTGAAGTATGGTGGTCCAATAGCAACATTTTCACTAGAAACGCATGGAGAACTACTATAATAACTGAAGCAACAAGAGCCTATAGCAGTGTGACACGTGTAACTCAGAAAAGACCATGATGGGATATATTGCAGCTACATTGAAAAAGAAGCATGTTTTGCACATGGGTTCTATATCTGTTCTCCTACATATAGAAAGGTGGATACACGAAACTTCCAAGAAGTAGACGAAGCTGAAAGAAAGAAAATTATAAGAAGTAGAAAATCAAATATCTCTATCAGAAATTTATAACACACTAGAGAGAAGATTTGTAATAGTTCTTGAGAGAAATATTCAAAGAGAAACATGTAGCTAGTGTGTGAGAAATGAAGTTGTGTTAAGGTTAAACACTGATGATGATAGTTTATTAATAAGTTGTGCAAATTGTAAATACTCGAGGTGTTGTATAAACCTTGAAATAAGCACAAGTTTTGCATCCGCTGATGATAATAATATCCATCAGTAGATGATTTAGTTCTTCACAAGACAAGTCAGAAAATGGAACATTTGAAGGGCTTGGCTTCGTGGAGAAGAATGTCTGATGTTACTTAAACAGTCAAAGTACTCCGCACATCAGATATTCTAAGAAAAGAGTTACGTTGATTTCTTACCATCAGGGGAACCCATCAGGGTCAACCCGTCAGGGGGAGCAAGTCAGGGGGAACCTGTCAGGGGAAGCCGTCAGGGGAAGCTCGTGAGGGGAACCAGTCAGGGGGAACCCGTCAAGGGGAGCTCGTCAAGGGAACCAGTCAGGGGAACCTATCAGGGGATGACGAAGGCAGACCAACCCATCAGGGGGACACTTCAAGATATGTCAATGTCAGGCCAATTCGTCAGGGTAACCTGTCGGGGGGGATTGGTCAAACATGACATCAGTGGAAGCCATGAATGTATGCAGTCAGTCATAACCATCAGGATCAAGAAGCACTGAGTAAATCTCAAGTGAAGAACGAAGCCCTGATCCAGTCAACATGCATCAGGGGGTCCAGAAGCACTGATCAAGTTCCATCAGGGTTGAACATCAGTGGATCGTTATGACAACATACATCCGTCATCAGCATATACACGAAAATCAATGTAACTTGAACAGAAGCAAGAGATATCAACTGGAGAGATATTTCTTGAAGTCTGTATCCATCCAATGAGAACTCTTACGCATTAAATGCATACAGATCAGGGGAAGAAAAAGAAGCAACAAAGCATGCATTAGTCTGACACATTAGGCAGTGATGTGACATACTTGCGGCTAAGTTGAAAAAGGCAGCACGTCTCAAGCACGTGATTTTCAACCACTGATCTACATATATAAAGAAGGAGTTTTCATTGATGTAAGAGACGAGACAAATAGAAGCACACAAAAACACTAGGAAGCTCTGTAATATTTCTTGAGAGATTTATTGTCAGAGAGAAATCTTTGTAGCTAGTGAGTGTGAGAAGCTGTGAATTTCATTCACAGAAATTGTAGTTGTAATTCACATTTGTGATATTGCAGATTTCCAGAAAAACACCAAGTTATAATACAACTATTTTAACTTGAATTTGAGTGTTATTATTTTACTGTTTTTCTCTTATCTTGCTATTTCTGGAAGGAGCTATCAAAGGTCAACAGAGCGAAAAAGTTTTGAGTGTTTGTATTCATTCCCCCCCCCCCCCCCCCTTCTACAAACACTTGAGCTTATTTTGCTCTAACAATTGGTATCAGAGTCACTTAGTAGATTACACGTGCTAATAACGATCGACATCATAGCTAGCAAATCCAAAAATAGTAAAGTCCCCATTCTGGAAAGGGGCAAATACTTCTTCTGGAGACAAAGAATGTTAGTTCATCTCCGAGCAATCGATGATGAATATCTGCAGATTCTAGAAGAAGGTCCTCACATCCCAAAGAAGCTCGTTCCTCAAGAAGTCATAGATGGTATTACTCGTCCAGAGAAATTAGTACCAAAATCAAATGAAGAGATGACTACAGAGGAAAGAGAAAAGGTAAATAAAGACCTGAAAATTACAGGTATTCTTTACAATGGCTTAGATGATGATATGCTTAATAGTATAATGAACTTGACAACATCTAAGTCCATATGGGATACTATTCGAATCCTGTATGATGGTACTGAGGAAGTGAGGGAGAATAAATTGCAGCTGTTGACACAACAGTATGAATGGTTCACGATGAAAAGTGGTGAATCGTTGACTGAGATGTTTGACAGGTTTAACAGGTTGGTGAATGATCTGAGGATGTATGGGAAAGTGTATGCCAACAAAGACATCAACAGAAAATTTATGAGGGCATTACCTATCTCATGGGATCCAAAGACGACAGCTATCAGGGAATCCAAGGACATGAATCTCCTAGACTTGGACAGTCTCTATGGTACTCTCAAGACATATGAACTCGAGGTTCAACAAAGATCAGAAATGTCAGGAGATACTAGGAAACTAAAATCTGTAGCACTGATGGCTGCCAGGAAGAATCGACCAGAAACAAGGCCAAGTGTCTTGATGAAGCAGCATCTAGGAGATGCTGAGATGAGTGAAAGTGGGGAGGAAAACGAAGCTGACTCCAAGGAGGATGAGTACACTCCAGAAGAGTTAGAGGAGCTGGATGAAACCATGGCCTTTCTTGCTAAAAGATTCTCCAAGCTGAAATTTCAAAAGCCTGCGGGATCCAAAAGATTCTCAGCAAGGAAATCAAGTAACACAAGTAACTTTATTGATAAATCAAGGATAAGGTGCTATAAATGCAATGAGATGGGTCACTTTGCCAATGAATGCAGCAAAGCTCTGAAGGAGGGTGAATCCAAAAATAAAGAAGCTGTTGTGGATTATAAAAAGAAATACTTTGATCTTCTAAATGCCAACAAGAAGGGAAAAGCATACATAGCAGAGGGAAAGGACTGGGCTGACTCTGATGAAGAAGAAAATGAAGAATATGTCAACCTAGCCCTAATGGCCTCATCCACTGACAGAAGCAGCTCTTAGAATTGACAGAAAGAATTCATTAGGATGCTGTCAATCTCTAAGAGATACATCGCAGCTGGAAGGTGTTGTGCACAAATTCTATGGATGAAGAATCAGCTGATGGATTATGGCCTGAACTATAACAAGATTCCAATAAGGTGTGATAACACTAGTGCCATTGCCATTGCTGAAAATCCAGTACAACATTCCAGAACCAAGCATATAGATATCAGATATCATTTTATCAGGGAGCATGTCATGAATGGAAATATTGAACTACAATTTGTACCATCCAACAAGCAGCTGGCAGATATATTCACCAAAGCTCTTGATGAAGCCACTTTCTCAAAACTTGTGGGAGAGCTGGGCATGGTGAATTATTCGTCAGGGTCAGGGTCAAACTCCTAAGTTCTGGTATTTCTAACTCATTTCATAAGTTTCTGATAAAAACAATTGATATGTGATTATATATGTTTGGTTTATGTAAATATGTAAACATATACTTGTATATACTATATTTTTGTTTGTTTGGTGTTTCTCTTTTTGAACTGATGCATCAGGGTCAGGGCCTCCAATAGGACGCATCAGGGTCAGGGTGTCCGACTCGTACGTCAGGGTCAGGGTGTCCGACTCGTATGTCAGGGTCAAGGTGTCCAACTTGCACGTCAGGGTCAGGGTGTCCGACTTGCACGTCAGGGTGAGGAAGTCCGACTTTTGCATCAGGGTCAGGGTATGTAAATATGGTAAACTTCAAGGTAAGTTTAAATGTGTTAACCGCTTCAGGAATCACGCTCAGTTAAGTAATGACAACTCATCATTAAGCTCTTATCTCATTGATGATGTGTCATCACTGAAACTGAACTGACACCCAGATAGCGTGTTTAAAGGAGCAGTTTTCAAACGTCAACAGGCGGGTATTAATACTCTATCTCTCCTACTTGTTAAAACTCCTTAACACATTTAATCTTTCTCTGATATTTGCTCGAGTTTTTGTTTCTCTTTCTCTCTCTCTCTCTTTTCGCAGAAACCCTAGTTCTTCAAAGCTATCAAGCATCAATGGCACGCCAAGAAATTCCAAGGAACCTGACAGTCCCACCTACAAACTATGTGGGCTTCTCTGATATTAACGAGGTAAATGACTGCTTTAAACATATGATGAATTATCTACTCACTTCTGAGTATAAGAAAGCAATCTTTACCGATGACGAAATATCGGGGGAGGCATTGTCTCAACTTTGGACAAGCGCCAAGTTCATGTACTCCACCACACACACTGATGTGGTTAAGGGAATCTCATTCAGAGTTTCTTCTGAGAAAGGGAAAATAACCCCATCCAGAATTAACTCTGCTTTGGGACTACCTAATCAAGACCTGGTGGAAGTACCCAGTGATGCGGAACTCCTGGATTTCTTGAGGGAACTGGGCTATAACGCTGCTCCCAACGCAGTGTTAAAGTTCAAGGACCTCAAGAGGGTGAACGTGAAGAGAGAGATTTCTTATCTTTTCGACACCATCACTAAGGTGTTCTCAGGTAAGTGTTCTAACTTTGAAGTCATTACTTCTTTAACTTTAAAAATAGCATACGCAATAATCAAAAATGTAAATATAAATATAGGTAAAATAATTTTTGATGACCTTGTAAATAAATTAGGTAATTTTAATAATAGGAAAACTGAAGTATACTATTCTAGATTTTTGTTTATGATTATTAAAGATCAGATTTTTAACTTTTCTTTTGAGAATGATATACCTGTATAGATATACAAGCAAACAAAGAAATTGTTTGCAGAAATAATAAAGAAGTCCTATACAGCCGAACCATTTGCACTTCCACAGCACATGGTACAGGTGGTAAATTCTTCTCCTTCCACTTCTCACACTGTACATTCTTCACCTTCATCTACTATGGCAGAGAAAACAACCACCTCTCTGCCTACCCAAGTAGAACAACCAATTTCTTCACAACCACTCTCAATAGCCCAACCCACAGTCTCCCAAAAGACTGTTGGGCTTAAAAGAAAACCCAGTGAAGTTACCACATCAACTGAGGGGGAGCAAGGAGAGAGAGTGATTGGCTATAGGAGAAGATTGAAGAAGAAGAATGGAGCCACGAGTGTTACCCAAAAGCCTGACCTGGCAGTATCCTCTCAAAAGGATGCTGCTTTTGATAAGGAATTAAACATATTTCTAACTAGTTCCTCTCAAAAGGAATTAGTTATTGAAAATAGTCCTCAACCAAGGACACAGATGAGTGAGGCACATACACTGACCATAGACACTGATGAACTTACCATCAGGGTCTCTGAGAGCCACTTGCAGAAATCTGACACAGTGAGTGCACACACCACTCAAGATGTTGTAGCTCAGAAGCTTCTCAATAAGGTCCACATGAGTCATCAGCATTCTTCTACAGCATCTTTTAATGAATCACCTCCTCGTTCAGTGATTTAGCCAACACTCCCATCTACACCACTTCCTTCTTTCTCTGTTCCTCAAATTTCTTCAGATATAATGACACAAACATTAAGTGTCATACAATCAGATTCTCCACATTCTCAATTCGTGGAGGAGCCAACACTCTCTGACACAGTGTTTGATAGTCACCACTCTCACATAGTGGACTCATTTTTACTTGATACAAACACTGATGATCAATCAGGGGACATAAACTGTACATACTACAGCAATAACACTTTATGTACCCCCAATTGTATATACTTCCTATACAGAAACATACACTTCTCCAATTGTACATACACATTCTTCTTCTAATCCTTCTCCTATCACTGTTGTGGAACCAGAACCTGTACATACCTTACTTGAACTGGCCACAATAGCTGATCTCCAAGCCAATAGGAGACCTTCTAGGACAATTTTGAGTGAGGCTGAGAGAATATATAGTGAAAAGAGGCAAAGTCAAACCCCTGAGAGGACTTTGGCAAAAGGAGAGGAAGAGAGTACTGCCTTAGCAGGCAATGAAAAAGGAGAGAATATGAGTGATACCTTAGAAGGTACAGAAAAAGGAGAGGATGAGAGAGATAAGGATGAGATCCTTGTAAATAAAGAACAGAGAGAAAACATTGATACTGTAAATATTACTTCTTCTTCTGCAAGTGATGAAGATGATGCTCCACAAGATGATTTTTCCCAGTTCATCGGAGCTGATTTATACTTTAGACAGAACCAAATGTCTGATACTGTACAGTTATTGAAGCATGAGTTAGCTAGGACTACTGATTCAGTTTTGATCAAAGTGTTAAAATCACTGATCATGATTGGTCAGTCCATCGATATAGAAAATCAAAAATTGTATACACATTTTTCCACAAAGTTACAGAATATACAACAAGTTGTCGACTCCTTGGTCACCAGCCAAACTCTACCTCGGATGAAGAAACAAGTTGACAATGTTGAACACAAGCTTACTGATCTTTCTACTCAAATGAACAGCATGGATACTCTGCAACAATCCATGGCTGACACAATGCAACAACTTCTTCAAGTCACATCCCGACTCTCAACTCCCACTGATGATGCTATCAAAAAGGGGGAGAATTCAACCAAGCAGTCGTCAGGGGATGTTGCTGAGAAATCAAGTCAACCATCAGGGGATGTGACTACTCCTGTTCCTGCTCCAAATCCCAAGGACAAAGGCAAAGGCATCCTGATTGAGGAACCCAAGAAGAAATCTCATACTCAGTCAGGGCCTAAGCTACTTGGAGATGCCATGAAGACAACCCACTTTCCAAAACCTGTTAAAGTTGTAATTGATGGGAAAGTGGAGCTGGTCTATCCCCAGGACAAAAAGCTGGTAGAAGCTGATGCACTCTATGCACCGCAACTTCAAGAAGAAGAAGAAAGGGAAATGGCAGAGGAACAAGAGGAAGAAATGAAGAAAAAGAAGAATGTCAGGCCAAGGACATCTAGGAAACCTCAGCCCAGAAGATTACAGAACCCTAGAAGTGCATCAGGGGATAAAAATCAAGATAAATCTAAAGATCCTGATGCCACTTCAAAGAAGTCAGAAGATGCCAAGGACAAAGCACCATCTACTGATACCAAAGAATATGGTCCACCCACACTAGCTGAATTTCTCAAAGAAGAAAGGCGCAAAAAACTGACATTTTTGTTCTCAATAAAAAGCATAGATGCCAGGTTCAACAATAGAAGAGATCAGCTGATAACAATTCAATTAAAGAATGGGTCAGAATTCAACGTGGCAATGGACTGGTTCAGGAGAATGGATGCTGAGCAATTAGGACTGGTTCTAAACCTGATTCCAAGATCTTCTCAGGCTAATAAAGACTTAAGGGGGATAATCGACAGGCTGAGGAGTGCCATCAACAATGAAAGAAGCCTGCCCACAGCATTGGAAAGTCCACTAAAGTTATTTTATAAATCCACTGATGGGCGAGAGAAGAGTATAAGGATTAAAGAGGTTGATGGCCTAAGCCTGGAGGAAGCGATGCATGTTCTGAATCAAATTGCAAATCACAAGAACGAACATGTCATCAAATTCAGAGTCATGCTGATTCAGAGAGTATTGAAGGAGATCGAAGAAACCAGAGCTGATGATAGGAACACTACAATAAGGGATGTGCCACCAGTAAAAGGATTCAAAGTTTATCCTAAAATGATCACAAACCCCATGGGAGTTCAATTCAAAAATAAAAAGGGGGAGATCATTACCTTTTACTGGTCACAACTTGCTGCAGCCAATATTCAAGAAATCAAGACTGTCCTTGAAGCTTTGGAATCAAGCAGAAATGTCAACATAGTCAATTTCAAAAAGCTTCTTCAGAGGGAATTAGAGCAGCTGGAGGCAGGAGGAGAAGACAACAGACTCAGAATTCCTGATCAAAACCCTAAACAAAGAAGACAAGGCCTTGGTAGTGACTCCCAACCGATTGAATCAAGTCATCCATTGCCATTTGTCTCAGCTAAAAGAAAAAGGGATTCTGATGTCTAAATACTAAATTCTTTTTGTAATAGATGTAGGTTATACTTGTACAGAAATTCTTTTATTACTTTATTCATTATTCTTTCTTAAATTTTATTTATTTTATTGGTTTTGACACCATCATCAGTGTATCTAGAGATTTATGATTATCAAATTGATAAACATAAATAGGGGGAGATTGTTAAGGTTAAACACTGATGATGATAGTTTAGTAATAAGTTGTGCAAATTGTAAATACTCGAGGTGTTGTATAAACCTT
>CM025781.1:21609793-21629009 GCA_014636745.2 Centella asiatica
AGGGAAAAAGGTCTGTCAGGGGAAAGTAAAAAGAATAGAAATGGTAAGCTAGGTATTAATAAGGCTAGCATTCACATTTCTACTCATGAAGCCCCTAGAAAAGTGTGTTGGAATTGTGGTAAATGTAATCATCTATCTTTTCAATGCAAAGAAAAACCACAAATTTTGACAGGCACTATTTTATATGCTGATGATTTACCAACAGCTAAAGCTGACTCTTCTAAGAGTAAAAGCAAATCTGTTGTTGAGAAATCAAAGGCATATGTTGAAGCTCCTTGAAAGGAGAAAGTTTTTAATTTGCCAAAACCAAAAGTCACTAATAAAGAAAAGGCTGTGTTATCTACAACTGTGACTAAACCAAGAGGACCCAAAACCAATTGGGTACCAAAAACAATTTAAATGATTTTTTGTGTGCAGGGAAAGGTCAAAAGCAGTCAGATCTGGTTTCTAGATAGTGGCTGCTCAAGGCACATGACAGGAAACAAAGCCCTGCTCACAGAATTCCAAGAAAAGGTTGGTCCAGTAATTTCATTTGGTGATAACAGCAAAGGACTAACTCTTGGTTATGGCAAAGCAGCAAGTGGGAATGTCTCATTTGAAAATGTAGCACTGGTTGATGGGCTCAAGCACAACTTGCTAAGCATAAGTCAACTATTTGATAAAGGATTCATCACTTCCTTCAAAGGAGATCAGTGCCTAATCTCAAATGAAAGTGATGGGAAGTTGGTTTTTTAGGGGTAAGAAAAGGAGATCTCTATATTGCTGATTTTAATTCAGTAAATGGAGAATCATGTTTCTACAGCAAGGCAACTCCTGATGAAAGCAGACTAAGGCACAAGAAGCTCTCTCACCTGAACTTCAAGTCAATCAATGATCTAGTGAAGAGAGAGTTGGTGACTGGACTACCCCAAATGGAGTTTATCCAAGAAGGATTATGTTTAGCTTGTCAACAAGGGAAGCAAAGGAAATCATCCTTTGTCAGCAAAGAAGCCACAATGATCAAGGATCCAATTCAATTGCTACATATGGATCTTTTTGGCCCTGTCAACATTATGTCAGTGTCAAAGAAAAGGTTTGCAATGGTCATTGTGGATGACTACACCAGATACACATGGGTGAAGTTTTAGCACGCTAAATCAGAAGTGCCTCAACAAATTATTGACCACATCAAGAAAGTGGAAACAGAATCAGGGTCAGTGGTTAGAATGTTGAGGACAGATAATGGAACTGAATTCAAAAATGCAGCTGTTGAGGGATTTTGTGTGGAGAAAGGCATAAATCATACATTTTCTGCTCCAAGGACTCCTCAACAGAATGGTGTAGTAGAAAGGAAGAATAGAACCCTGATAGAAGCTGCTAGAACAATGCTAGCAGAGGCAAAGATTCCCACCTATTTTTGGGCAGAGGCAATTTCCACCGCTTGCTTTACCCAAAATAGATCTTTAATCAACACGGCTCACAACAAGACTTCATATGAGTTAATGACAGGGAGAAAACCAAACATCAAGTTCCTACATGTCTTTGGATGCAGATGCTTTATTCTAAGGAACTTTGGTGAGAAATTAGGAAAATTTGATCCTAAAGCTGATGAAGCAATTTTCCTAGGTTATTCCCTGACATCTAAGGCCTACAGGGTTTATAACAAGAGACTTCAGGTGGTGATGGAGTCTATAAATGTAGCTTTTGATGATCAACAAATTTCTGGACTTGACGACCCTGGTTTTCATGAAGAACTGAAATTTGAAAATGAATATGAAGACGATAATCAAGAGACTGAAGCTGATGCGTGCAGACAAATGGATAACTTGTCCATTCCTGATGTCAATCCACATTTTGTAGAAGCCCAATCATCAGATAAAGTCAATCTTCTGGACAACAGATCAGGAGATACTTCATCAGGGGATCATTCATCAGGACATGCAACATCAGGGGATAACTTGAACCTTGAATTATCCACTAATTCAGGGGGAGAGTTTACAGAAGCTGGGAGCACAGATTTAAGGGGAGGAAATGATAGTCAAGCAAGTTCATCAAGACACATTTCTAATCCTAAATGGGCAAGGAGTCACACATCAGATCTAATCATTGGTGACCCAAGCAAGAAAGTGCAAACCAGGAAGGCAACATCTAATGAATGCCTATATGCTTGTTTTTTTCTCAAATTGAACCAAAGAAATTTGAAGAAGCTATTCAAGATGCAGATTGGATCTTGGCCATGCAGGAAGAGCTAAATCAATTTGAAAGAAACCAAGTATGGAAGCTTGTACCTAAACCTAAAGACAGAATCATAATAGGTACCAAATGGGTATTCAGAAATAAGATGGATGAAGCTGGCATTGTTGTAAGAAACAAAGCAAGACTGGTTGCAAAAGGATATCTTCAAGAAGAAGGGATTGACTTTGACGAGACCTTTGCACCAGTAGCCAGACTTGAGGCTATAAGAATTTTCTTAGCCTATGCAGCACATTCGAATTTTAAAGTTTATCAAATGGATGTGAAAAGTGCTTTTCTAAATGGAAAGTTGGAACAGGAGGTGTATGTCCAACAACCTCCAGGATTTGAATGCTCAAAATTTCCAAATCATGTCTACAAACTAGAAATGACACTTTATGGACTGAAGCAAGCACCTAGAGCTTGGTATGATACACTGTCAAAGTTTTTGGTGGAAAACAAATTTTCAAGAGGTATCATTGACAAAACATTGTTCTTCAGACAACACCAAGGTCATCTGATTTTGGTTCAAATTTATGTTGATGATATTATTTTTGGATCCACTGACACAAGATTGTGTGAAAAGTTCTCCAAACTCATGCAAAGCAAGTATGAAATGAGCTTGATGGGTGAGTTGTCTTATTTCTTGGGATTGCAAGTGAAGCAAGTCTCTGATGGAATCTACATTCATCAAACAAAATATGCCAAAGAACTTCTCAAGAAATTTGACATGGATGATTCAAAAGTAGCAAAGACACCTATGGCCACTGCAACCAAGATTGACCCTGATAAGAATGGAAAGAAAGTTGATTTGAAGACTTACAGGGGAATGATTGGATCATTGCTATATCTGACAGCAAGCAGGCCAGATATAATGTTTGCAACATGTCTTTGTGCAAGATATCAAGCTGATCCAAAGGAATCTCATCTCATTGCAGTGAAAAGAATCTTGAGATATATCAAGGGAACTACAGAGTTGGGACTTTGGTATCCAAAGGAATCAGGATTTGAATTGCTAGGATATTCTGATGCTGACTTTGGAGGATGCAGGATTGACAGAAAGAGTACAACAGGAAGCTGTCAATTTCTGGGAGAAAGGCTTGTATCTTGATTCAGCAAGAAGTAGAATTCAATATCTACATCTACTGCAGAAGCTGAATATATCGCAGCTGGAAGTTGTTGTGCACAAATTCTATGGATGAAGAATCAGCTGATGGATTATGGCCTGAACTTTACCAAGATTCCAATAAGGTGTGATAACACTAGTGCCATTGCCATTGCTGAAAATCCAGTACAACATTCCAGAACCAAGCATATAGATATCAGATATCATTTTATCAGGGAGCATGTCTTGATTGGAAATATTGAACTACAATTTGTACCGTCCAACAAGCAGCTGGCAGATATATTCACCAAAGCTCTTGATGAAGCCACTTTCTCAAAGCTTGTGGGAGAGCTGAGCATGGTGAATTATTCGTCAGGGTCAGGGTCAAACTCCTAAGTTCTGGTATTTCTATCTCACTTCATAAGTTTTTGATAAAAACAATTGATATGTGATTATATATGTTTGGTTTATGTAAATATGTAAATATATACTTGTATATACTATATTTTTGTTTGTTTTGTGTTTCTCTTTTTTGAACTGATGCATCAGGGTCAGGGCCTCCAATAGGACGCATCAGGGTCAGGGTGTCCGACTCGCACGTTAGGGTCAGGGTGTCCGACTCGTACGTCAGGGTCAGGGTGTCCGACTCACGCGTCAGGGTGAGGAAGTCTGACTTATGCATCAGGGTCAGGATATGTAAATATGGTAAACTTCAGGGTACGTTTAAATGTTTTAACCGCTTCGAGAATCACGCTCAGTTAAGTAATAACAACTCATCATTAAGCTCTTATCTCACTGATGATGTGTCATCACTGAAACTAAACTGACTCCCTGATAGCGTGTTTAAAGGAGCAGTTTTCAAACGTCAACAGTCGGGTATTAATACTCTATCTCTCCTACTTATCAAAACTCTCTAACACATTTAATCTTTCTCTGATATTTGCTCGAGTTTTTGTTTCTTTTTCTCTCTCTCTCTTTTCGCAGAAACCCTAGTTCTTCAAAGCTATCAAGCATCAATGGCACGCCAAGAAATTCCAAGGAACCTGACAGTCCCACCTACAAACTATGTGGGCTTCTCTGATATTAACGAGGTAAATGACTGCTTTAAACCTATGATGAATTATCTACTCACTTCTGAGTATAAGAAAGCAATCTTTACCGATGACGAAATATCGGGGGAGGCATTGTCTCAACTTTGGACAAGCGCCAAGTTCATGTACTCCACCACACGCACTGATGTGGTCAAGGGAATCTCATTCAGAGTTTCTTCTAAGAAAGGGAAAATAACCCCATCTAGAATTAACTCTGCTTTGGGACTACCTAATCAAGACCTGGTGGAAGTACCAAGTGATGCGGAACTCCTGGATTTCTTGAGGGAACTGGGCTATAACGCTGCTCCCAACGCAGTGTTAAAGTTCAAGGACCTCAAGAGGGTGAACGTGAAGAGAGAGATTTCTTATCTTTTCGACACCATCACTAAGGTGTTCTCAGGTAAGTGTTCTAACTTTGATGTCATTACTTCTTTAACTTTAAAAATAGCATACGCAATAATCAAAAATGTAAATATAAATATAGGTAAAATTATTTTTGATGACCTTGTAAATAAATTAGGTAATTTTAATAATAGGAAAACTGAAGTATACTATTCTAGATTTTTATTTATGATTATTAAAGATCAGATTTTTAACTTTTCTTTTGAGAATGATATACCTGTACAGACATACAAGCAAACAAAGAAATTGTTTGCAGAAATAATGAAGAAATCATATACAACTGAATCATTTGCTCTCCCAACGCATATGATACAGGTAGTAAATTCTACATCTTCTACTTCTCACACTGTACATTCTTCACCTTCATCTACTATGGCAGAGAAAACAACAACCTCTCTACCTACCCAAGTAGAACAACCAATTTCTTCACAACCACTCTCAATAGCCCAACCCACAGTCTCCCAAAAGACTGTTGGGATTAAAAGAAAACCCAGTGAAGTTACCACATCAACTGAGGGGGAGAAAGGAGAGAGAGTGATTGGCTATAGGAAAAGATTGAAGAAGAAGAAGGGAGCCATGAGTGTTACCCAAAAGCCTGACCTGGCAGTATCCTCTCAAAAGGATGCTGCTTTTGATAAAGAATTAAACTCATTTCTAACTAGTTCCTCTCAAAAGGAATTAGTTATTGAAAATAGTCCTCAACCAAGGACACAGATGAGTGAGGCACATACACTGACCATAGACACTGATGAACTTACCATCAGGGTCTCTAAGAGCCACTTGCAGAAATCTGACACAGTGAGTGCACACACCACTCAAGATGTTGTAGCTCAGAAGCTTCTCAATAAGATCCACATAAGTCATAAGCATTCTTCTACAGCATCTTTTGATGAATCACCTCCTCGTTCAGTGATCCAGCCAACACTCCCATCTACACCACTTCCTTCTTTCTCTATTCCTCAAATTTCTTCAGATATAATGACACAAACATTAAGTGTCATACAATCAGATTCTCCACATTCTCAATTCGTGGAGGAGCCAACACTCTCTGAAACATTGTTTGAAAGTCACCACTCTCACATGGTGGACTCATTTTTACTTGATACAAACACTGATGATCAGTCAGGGGACATAAACTCCACTGTACATACTACAGCAATAACACTTTATGTACCCCCAATTGTATATACTTCCTATACAGAAACATATACTTCTCCAATTGTACATACACATTCTTCTTCTAATCTTTCTCCTATCACTGTTGTGGAACCAGAACCTGTACATACCTTACTTGAACTGGCCACAATAGCTGATCTCCAAGCCAATAGGAGCCCTTCTAGGACAATTTTGAGTGAGGCTGATAGAATATATAGTAAAAAGAGGCAAAGTCAAACCCCTGAGAGGACTTTGGCAAAAGGAGAGGAAGAGAGTACTGCCTTAGCAGGCAATGAAAAAGTAGAGGATATGAGTGATGCCTTAGAAGGTACAGAAAAAGGAGAGGATGAGAGAGATAAGGATGAGATCCTTGTAAATAAAGAACAGAGAGAAAACTCTGATACTGTAAATATTACTTCTTCTTCTGCAAGTGATGAAGATGATGCTCCACAAGATGTTTTTTCCCAGTTTATCGGAGTTGATTTATATTTTAGACAGAATCAAATGTCTCATACTGTACAGTTATTGAAGCAAGAGTTAGCTAGGACCATTGATCCAGTCTTGATCAAAGTGTTAAAGTCACAGATCATGATTGGTCAGTCCATAGATATAGAAAACCAAAAATTGTATACACATTTTACCACAAAGTTCCAGCATATACAACAAGTTGTCGACTCCTTAGTCACCAACCAGACTCTACCACGAATGAAGAAGCAAGTTGACAATGTTGAACACAAGCTTAGTGATCTTTCTACTCAATTGAACAGCATGGATACTCTGCAACAATCCATGGCTGACACAATGCAACAACTTCTTCAAGTCACATCCCGACTCTCAACTCCCACTGATGATGCTGTCAAAAAGGGGGAGAAATCAACCAAGCAGTCGTCAGGGGATGTTGCTGAGATATCAAGCCAACCATCAGGGGATGTGACTATTACTCCTGTTCCTGCTCCAAAACCCAAGGATAAAGGCAAGGGTATTCTGATTGAGGAACCAAAGAAGAACTCAAACACTCAATTAGGGCCTAAGCTACTTGGAGATGCCATGAAGACAGCCCACTTTCCAAAACCTGTTGAAGTTGTAATTGATAGGAAAGTGGAGCTGGTCTATCCCCAGGACAAAAAGCTGGTAGAAGCTGATGCACTCTATGCACAGTAACTTCAAGAAGAAGAAGAAAGGGAAATGGCAAAGGAACAGGAGGAAGAAATGAAGAAAAAGAAGATTGTCAGGCCAAGGACCTCCAGGAAACCTCAGCCCAAAAGATTACAGAACCCTAGAAGTGCATCAGGGGATAAAAATCAAGATAAATCTAAAGACCCTGATGCCACTTCAAAGAAGTCAGAAGATGCCAAGGACAAAGCACCATCTCCTGATACCAAAGAATATGGTCCACCCACACTAGCTGAATTTCTCAAAGAAGAAAGGCGCAAAAACCTGACATTTATGTTCTCAATAAAAAGCATAGATGTCAGGTTCAACAATAGAAGAGATTAGCTGATAACAATTCAATTAAAGAATGGGTCAGAATTCAACATGGCAATGGACTGGTTCAGGAGAATGGATGCTGAGCAATTAGGACTGGTTCTAAACCCGATTCCAAGATCTTCTCAGGCTAATAAAGACTTAAGGGGGATAATCAACAGGCTGAGGAGTGCCATCAACAATGAAAGAAGCCTGCCCACAGCATTGGAAAGTCCACTAAAGTTATTTTATAAATCCACTGATGGGCGGGAGAAGAGTATAAGGATTAAAGATGTTGATGGCCTAAGCCTGGAGGAAGCGATGCATGTTCTGAATCAAATTGCAAATCACAAGAACGAACATGTCATCAAATTCAGAGTCCTGCTGATTCAGAGAGTATTGAAGGAGATCGAAGAAACCAGAGCTGATGATAGGAACACTACAATAAGGGATGTGCCACCAGTAAAAGGATTCAAAGTTTATCCTAAAATGATCACAAGCCCCATGGGAGTTCAATTCAAAAATAAAAAGGGGGAGATCATTACCTTTTACTGGTCACAACTTGCTGCAGCCAATATTCAGGAAATCAAGACTGTCCTTGAAGCTTTGGAATCAAGCAGAAATGTCAACATAGTCAACTTCAGAAAGCTTCTTCAGAGGGAATTAGAGCAGCTGGAGGCAGCTGGAGGCAGCTGGAGGCAGGAGGATCAAGAAGCACTGAGTAATCTCAAATGAAGAACGAAGCCCTGATCCAGTCAACATGCATCAGGGGGTCCAGAAGCACTGATCAAGATCCATCAGGGTTGACCATCAGTGGATCGTTATGACAACATACATCCGTCATCAACATATACACGAAAATCAATGTAACTTGAACAGAAGCAAGAGATATCAACTGGAAAGATATTTCTTGAAGTCTGTATCCATCCAATGAGAACTCTTGCGCATTAAATGCATACAAATCAGGGGAAGAAAAAGAAGCAACAAAGCATGCATCAGTCTGACACATTAGGCAGTGATGTGACATACTTGCGGCTAAGTTGAAAAAGGCAGCACGTCTCAAGCACGTGATTTTCAACCACTGATCTACATATATAAAGAAAATGTTTTCATTGATGAAAAGGAAGAGACAAATAGAAGCACACAAAAACACTAGGAAGCTCTATAATATTTCTTGAGAGATTTGTTGTTAGAGAAAAATCTTTGTAGCTAGTGAGTGTGAGAAGATGTGAATTTCATTCACAGAAATTGTAGTTGTAATTCACATTTGTGATATTACAGATTTCCAGAAAAACACCAAGTTATAATACAACTATTTTAACTTGAATCTGAGTGTTATTATTTTACTGTTTTTCTGTTATCTTGCTATTTCTGGAATGAGCTATCAAAGTTCAACAGAGTGAAAAAGTTTTGAGTGTTTGTATTCATCCCCCCCCCCCCTTCTACAAACATTTGAGCTGATTTTGCTCTAACAGTTCCCCTGATGGGTTCCCCCTGATGGAACTTAATCAACGTAACTTTGATTAAAATTTCTGATGTGCAGAATACTTTGATTGCTTACAAGTAGCATCAAACATTCTTCTTCACTTTGTCAAGTCCTTTGAATGTTCCTATTTTCTGACTTGTCTTGTGAAGTTATTGACCATCCACTGATGAATAAGTTTATCATCAGTGGATGCAAAACTTGTGTTGATCTTAAGGTTTATAAAATACCTCAAGTATTTACAGTTGCACATTTTATTACATAATCATCATCATCATCATTTATCTCTAACAAACTTTATACCTAATTAGGATCCCATATTACTGGAGAAAGGTAAAGCACCTCGGTGCCCCCCCGTCAAAAAAGAAACAAGTTCATAGCAAAGGGTCAACTACTCTGGATCTCAAATTGAGTGAAAAATGTCAATGTTTACATAGTCTTATTATGGCGATGCCTTCTGCGGACGACTTGATTGAAGTCCCTTTAGATTATGACATTTGCGTCGATACTCCGAAGGAAATAGAACAATCGATATATGTCTCGAGTGATGATGTATTATATTTTTTTAGAATGGAATGGTTGAATGTAAGTGTCTTACAAATTTTCATGAGGTGAGACTATAATTTTCATACATTATCATTTATCTTTTATTTTGATACAAGTTTATTTTATAAACTAAGTAATGAGTAATTTGTGTATTACATTTAAGGTATATAAAGGAGATGTGTAAGGGATCTGATGTAGATTCCTTTAGATTCATGTGTCCGCATCAGCTAGCAAATGCAATAAATAATCCAGATGACACAACTTGATACATTACAAATATTTTGCTAGATTTTCAGTTGAAGAAATTCATCTTAGCGTCGTACGTCGAACAATAAGAATATAAAAATGTTGGGCTTAATTTATTCTAGCTAGCTTGTTCATTGATATAATTTAACATTATTATTTAATTTGTAAAAATGTAGGGAGCATTGGATGTTGCTTCTTATATCTTGTTAGCAAAATGCAATATATTTGTTCGACTCATTGAAGAGGAAAAGGAATATGCAAATGAAGGCAGTAATGAAAGTGTAAGTAAATTATATATTAATTCCTAACTTATTAATATAACTTAAACGTGTAAAACTCTTTTAACATATCTATTTACTCATATATATATATATATATATATATATATATATATAATTTTGTAGGGCATTTAGAGCATATTTTGCTCAAGGTGGCAAGAACTAAAAAAATAATTTGCACTAGTATACGGATAAGGTTAAGGTATAGAATAGTTGCTAAATTACCCAATCAAAGTTGAGTTTGCTGGTTTGTATAATATAATTTGAGCAAATTTTTAATCAACTTGACTATTTATATAGTGTCCTTAACAAGAAGGAGGTAGTGAGTGCGGCTACTATGTGATGAGGTACATGTACGACATTGTCAAGTTACATCACCGAACTCCTGAGACTAAATGGACTGAGGTATATTGTTTTTAATTATATGCTTAATTATATGCATGTAATTAACTATTTCAATCTAATAACAAATTTACCTTGTATATTGATTTTAATTATATGCTTAATTCTTTCTTTTTTTATAATATTCTACAGGGTTTGAGTGAAAAAAAGTCATATTCTCAATTTGATATTGATGAAATTCGAGACTTGTGGGTAGAATTTTTTATGAATGATTGTATATGACCTCTGAATAGGTTTTTAATGTAATTTTAGGAAATACTGAAAAATACAGCAAATATATGACCTTTGAACAGGTTTGTAATGTAATTTTAGGAATGGATATCACATGACCTTTGAACAGGTTGTAAATTTTGATTTGTATATATTCTTGTTTTGCAAATGAAATAGTTCAATTTTGTATTTTTGGCTTGTTGTGGCATTAGAATTAGTTTTTTAATGTACAGGTTGGATATGGTATTTTAAAATGAATTTTTTTTAAAAATAATAACCATTATCATTTGCTTTGGTTGTTTTAAACTTCTGGCGCAAATAGATTAAATTATTTGTGTCGGTTGTCTTTAAGGTATGTCGCAAATGACCTTTATCATTTGCATCAGTTGTCTTAAAGGTTTGTCGCAAATGACCTTCATCATTTGTGTCGGTTTTCTTAAAGGTGTATCGCAAATGATAAACTCATTTGCGTCGGTTTTCTTAAAGGTGTGTCGCAAATGATAAACTCATTTGCGTCGGTTGTTATAAAGGTATGACTCAAATGATAATGTTTTGCGTCATCTCTTTAACCGACACAAAATAGTCAAGTTTTTGCGTCTCCGCCATATACGTCTCTTGGTAACTGACGCAAAATAGGTAATTTAACCGACGTAAATGATCAATTTTGTACTAGTGAGTGTATGAACAACATTAAGAGTTCAAACTGTTGAATTCTAGTCGCAAATGGGGAGAATCTACATTCTCATATAGAAGCAAAATTGGCAATACAATGCTTCTGAATAAAGAATACAATCCACATAAACCAAGTTATTTCTCCTATTTGTACATCATCCTCTACTAACAATATATTGAGTTGTAATCGTTCTAAATCCTTGCACAACTCAGTTTGTGTGATCATGATGTTCAAACGTTCACGCCTACTTAGGGCATCTACTTGTACATTAGCTTTTTGAGGGTGGTAATTTATTGTACAATTATAATCCTTGATTAACTCCAACCATCTACGTTGTCTTATATTCAGCTCTTTTTGTGTGAAGATATACTTCAAGCTCTTGTGATCTGTGTATATCTCACATTTTTCTCCATATAAGTAATGTCTCCAAATCTTAAGTGCTAAAATGATTGTTGCTAACTCTAAGTCATGAGTTGGATATCTCTTTTCATATTCCTTTAATTGCCTTGAAGCATAGGCAATAACCTTCCCTTGTTGCATTAACACTCTAAGTCATGAGTTGGATATTGCTTTTCATATTCCTTTAATTGCCTTGAAGCATAGGCAATAACATTCCCTTGTTGCATTAACACACACCCAAGCCTTTCTAAAGATGCATCACTATAAATAATGAAATTTCCAGTGTCATCGAGTAAAGTCAGGATTGGTGCCATTGTTAATCTCTTCTTTAGTTCCTTGAAACTTTTCTCACATTCAGGAGTCCATGAGAACTTTACCACGTTCTTGGTAAGGTTGGTTAGTGCTACTGCTAGCTTTAAAAAATCTTTCACGAATCGTCGGTAGTAACCAGCTAGTCCAAGAAAACTTCTTACTTCAGTGGGAGTAGTTGGTTAGGGCCATTCAATTATTGCCTCAATTTTTATTGGATCCACTGATATTCCATTTTTGTCAATGACATGACCGAGGAATTGTACCTTTTGTAACCAAAACTCGCATTTAGACAACTTAGTATACAATCTCTCTTTTCTCAGAATCTCCATAGTAAGTCAAAGGTGTTCTTCATGCTCTCCTTTTGTTTTGAAGTAAACCAAAATATCATCAATGAACACAATAATGAACTTGTCAAGATAGGGTTTAAAAACTTAGTTCATTAGGTCCATAAATGCTGCAGGGGCATATGTCAAACCAAACGACATTACTAGGAACTCAAAATGTCCATATGGGGTACGAAAAGCTACTTTCAATACATCATCAGCTTTTACCCTTAATTGGTGGTATCCAAATGTCAAGTTAATTTTGGAAAAATAGGCTGCATCTTTCAATTGATCAAAAAGATCATCTATTCTTGGTAAAGGGTATCTATTCTTAATGGTTACTTTATATAACTCATGATAGTCAATACATAAACACATTGATTCATCCTTCTTTTTTACAAATGAAACAGGGGCTCCCCAAGATGAAACACTAGGATGAATGAAACCTTTATCCAACAATTCTTGCAATTGTTTCATTAATTACTTTAATTCTACTGGGGCCATACGGTATGGTGCATTTGATATCGATGTTGTACCAGGAGTTATTTCAATGCCAAATTCTATTATTTGATCAGAAAGTAAGCCTGGTAACTCTTCGGGGAACACATCCTTATATTCTTGAATCACTGGATTGTCACCTACTAAAGGTTTTTTTTTAGTAATGTCTTGGACGTAGGCTAGGAAAATTTCACATCCTTTCTTGATTAGTTTCTTAGCTTGAATATTAGAAAGGATATGGCTAGAATTTGTTGGTTTGGTTCCATAGAAAGTTATCTTATTGCTTTGAGGTGTATTGAGTAATACACGCTTCCTAAAGCAATCAACCTTAGCCTTATGTCTTCCTAACCAATCCATACCCAAGATGACATCGAATTCTCCTAATGAAAAAGGTATCAAATCTACTGGGAACTCATGGTTTCCTATTTCAATGATACATTGATTTAAAACCTTCATAATGTAATATGTCTCCTGATTTGCAATCATAACCTCTACTGGATGGAGCAACTCTTGTGGTTCTTGTTTTAATTTCTCGACTAAGTGCATAACGATAAAAGATCTAGTTGCTCTTGAATCAAATAACACGTATGCTAGTATAGAATTAACTGGAAGCATACCTGTTACCACATCAGTGGATTGTAATGCATCGTTAATAGTCATGTTATATATGCTTGCCATGGGGCGTGCATGAATCGCATTAGATCTTGTTGGTGGCCTCTTTTCTCCTTCAATGAGCTTCTTACTTTTCTAGGGGCAGTTCGGGGAAATATGACCCATCTTGCCACAGGTGTAGTACATAGTATAGGTAAGTTTTCCCAGATTCTGATTCTAAGGTCTACTTTGGCTTATTACAGGAGGGTTGGGGCAGTCGTGGAATATATGCCACAGCTGTCTGCACTGATAACATACTCCCAGTCCTTTCAAACAGGGTTCTTTCCCATGGTTCCTATCACACTAGGGGTAAACACTCCCTTTCCTTAGTCCACTACTCTCTGATGGGTCTCCATTCCAACAACATTTGTTTTTATTAAGATTGAGACTAGTGAAACTTCCCACTCCAGGTTATTGTTTAATTTGTGGACTTTCTTAAGGCTTATTCCTCTTCCAGATGGTGTCATCCTTCTTTCCCTTATCATGATTATATTTTACGAGGGTTTCTGTGGTAGGCCCGGAAATCCCAAGCTAGACTTCAAGCACTATCAGAAATTGTGTGACAATCCTTGAAGATCCCAAGCTGGACTCCAGGCTCCGCCAGGAAATTGGCAACAAAAAGCATCATAAACCAAGCAAACACATCATTGATTAAGAGAAATATCATCTTTATTACAGAACCATACCAAAACTAAAGGTTTATCATTTCTTACTACAAAACCTCAAAATGAACATTTAGCAGCGGAAGTCTAAAAATGGCCCATCTGGCCTAACAAGCTGAACATGTCTACGATGGCCTCTCGCTTCACTTTTCCTTTAAGGTCACCCATAGGAGAGTGTTCAAGAAACTCTCATCATGCCATTTTCTCTTTTCCTTTGCTAGGCGGCTTAGCCTTCTTGTCATAATCTGTAAAATATTTCATAGTAATCCACATGAGTGTTTTACACTCAGTAAGTATATAATCGTAAGTTGGGTAAGCTTTAAGCAAAAGAATAGACATTTCAATAGAGGCTTTAGTAAATATTGGGCTATCTTAATATGGAATGTTGTGTACATATGTATGACACTTAGTAGATATAATTACATCTACAATCTCTAGGGCCTGGCAGAATAGAGTAACTCATTCTCAAATCCGGGTTGATTCCCTTCTCAATGTATACAGTGGATAAATCTTGACACCTCAGTGAGAGTCACAAGGTAAACATACAGTTAACCTTGTAGAAAGCATTAGATGAGTTAAACTGAATCAAATAATTCAATATGTCATATGTTGACATGGAATAAATAAGATGCTTGTGAACTAGATACAAGTAGTCAAACATTTAACAATAAGATCATAGCTCAAGTTGGGTGAATAACTTTTATTCTCTGTTAGTACGTATATGAAACAATTATGTATACGTAAGGAAAAAGTCGAGTATTTTCATAACATGTCTCAACTTAGATCGAGTCAATGGATCAACCATTTAATTATAATTGGCATCATACTACATGTATGCATGTATAAACAACTCTACTAAAAATGGAACATCTGAAGTACAAGTTAGAAGAATAACAAACACATTACTTGCCTTGATCAAGGTGACAACGTATGTTTGGTTTAAGTGTTCCTGCGAGGTCTGTTTTTGATCCATAAATGATTATAAGTTAGAATTATAGTTATATATAAGTAACAGGGTTTCTTTATGAAATGTTTATCAAATTGTGTTGAGTTTATATCTATTACTTCTCGAATGTATCTGCATAATCGTAAAATGGTTGTACTGGTTATTGTGTGTTAAGGAATAAATTTCTTAATTGTCAGGGCATAAGGTTTTGGCCATCAGGAGATAACTCTCGGCCATCAGGGGATAACTCTCGGCCATCAGGGGATAACTCTCGGCCATCAGGGGATAACTCTCGGCCATTAGGGGATAGCTCTTGGCCATCAGGGATAGCTCTCGACCATCAGGGGATAGCTCTTGGCCATCAGGGGATAAATTACTTGTCAAGGGATAATTAACCCATCAGTGGATAAATTTTGTTCATTGCCAAACTTGTTGGTAATCCATTTGACTATCGCTAAAGTCATTTGTTTATCGCAAAACTCATCGGTGGATAAATTGTTCAGCGCCAAACTCATCGGTGGATAAATTTTTACTTGTCAGGGGTTAACTTACCCGTTAGGGGATATTTTACTCATCAGTGGATAAATTTATCGTCTGATGACTACATTAACCCATCAATGCATAATTATCCTCCAATGACTAAATCAACCCATCAGTGGATAATTATCCTCCAATGACCAAATCAACTTATCGATGGATAATTATCCTCCAATAACCAAATCAACCCATCGGCAGATAATTATCTTCTGATGGCTTGCAGTTAAGACTTTGTTAAAAATATGTTTGTTTTAGCTTTTCTAAACAGTTGTTTATGTTGAATGTGGACATCAAGAGGAAAAAGAAATCAATATAGACTTGGTATTAAACTTTTCTCCCTAATATCATAACATAGTTTTTAGAGATAAAGAAGAGCAAAGTTTAAATATAAGGAGAATGTTTCTTTGAGTATTTCAAGAGAATAGAGATTATCCATGTGGTTTATCTCTATGAGGCAAGTTATAGGGAAAGGAATACGTTTTGATTAGTCAAGGTTTCATACAGATTTCTCTTCAAATTAAATGATCAAGTAGTTAAAATAAATAACTTACTTAAAGCTTTCCAATTTACTTTATTAAGCTTCCAGTTCTACAGTATATGCTGTAAGGATATTATTTTGAGTTTGAGAGTGTTTTTGAGAGGAAGAGTTATAAGGCAAGGATCTTCTTTATATTGGAGAGCCAGGAAAACCATTACGTCTGACGTGGGGTATTTCTCACTTTAGATTAGCACCAGACATGAAATTGATTAAACAACTAAAATATGATAAACAATTACTTGATCATTACATTCACGCGTAAGTGTGTACTTCTCATAGGTGTCGTAAGGTGGTACTTTGTAATACTAATGACTCGTCAACTAAAATGCTTACTCATTAGGTAGAATTATTATTTAAATCTCTTTCTTTGTAATCATAGTAGTAGGAATTTATACTAATACATAAATTGTTACTGTTCAAGATAATATCTTGAACTAAAATTTGTTTCCTTTAATGTTTATAAAGGAATATTTTATCATAAACGCAAATAAACTTTGACTAAAGTTTATTTAATAAATTCTTTAATATTATAATAATGGTTACAAAAGTTTGGGGCTGTCCTATTCATTTTCTATTTTTCAAGGCTCACCTAATGCATGACTATATACTTGCAAGCGTAAATCACTCACATGGCTATTATTAAATGTTTTCAGGCAATGGCGAGAAGGCCGAGCCATCTATTAAGGGCAAAACAAAAATGACATGATGAATGCTTCCTGATCACTCTCCTGTGGATGTCATTTAGAGGAAGAGAAGCGTGAGGTTATTATAGAGATGTTTAGATTGTAAGGCCTATATGGGCTCCCTCACAGACTTCCGTTGTTAGACAATTATTTTAGATAATGTAATAGAGATTACTATTATTTCTCTTATTTAATGATATGCATGCTTGGATGATATTATTTTCTTTTGTCAATTATTTGACGGTGCCCAAGTCGTATACGGGATTTTGGGGTCGCCATAATTTATATTAGGGAGTTGCGATCAGATAATTGTTATCCAAATTGTTATGATATTGGGTCTAACTTAACTAAGTTATCACCATAGGATTGTGGGCTTAAAGGCATGGAGTTTGGTAAAATCCATTAGATGGACTGTAACATAGAGTTGTTCACCAAACTATCCAGGAGTTATATATGATATAATTAACAAAGTGTTATTTACCTAAATAGTTATGTTTTATGTGACTAGCAAAAGCTAGCATAAGATATAATGAAATGTGGATCTTGGCTCACTAGAAAGACTTAAAAGATACTTTCTGAATTAATGATGAGGGCTATTAATTTGAATAAAATAGTGGGAGGTACATATTTTGAATGTGCCATAATCAAATACATAATTAAAATTCTGCAAATTGGTTCATTTATTTCTGCATTTATAATTTATAGACATTAATGGCAAACAACAACACAAGCAACCTATTATTGCAATCAGTCCTTGAGAAGGACAAGTTGAATGTGATTAATTTCCTTGACTGACATAGGATTTTAAGGATTGTCCTCAAACAAGAGTGAAAGATCTCTGTCCTAGATGCACTAGTTCCTGAAGCACCTACTAATATTGCACCACGTACGAAGCATAATGCTTACAAGAAGCATCAAGATGATGCTCTGGATGTGAGTTGTCTCATGTTGGCATCCATAAACCCTAAGCTTCAGAAGCAATATGAGTTAATGGAAGCTTATGAGATGATCGAACACCTAAATAACTTATTCAAAGGTCATGCTAGTCAGAAAAGATATGATACGAGTAAAGTACTATATCATTGCAAGCAGGGTGAACTTGATTCAGTTGGTCCACATGTGTTAAAAATGACTAGGTATATTGAGTACTTTGATAGATTGGGCTTCCCCATTACCCAGGAAGCTCAAACTGATCTAGTTTTTCAATCATTAAACAACCAATATCCTCAGTTTGTCATGAACTTCTTCATGGGCAAAATTGAGAAACCACTTACTGAGTTGTTAAGCTTGTTGAGAACAGCTAAAAACAACATAAAGAAGTTAGGTCCTAGTCCTATAATGATGGTGAACAAAGGAAATGTGACGACCCGGAAAATTTGTTCATCTATAAATAATTTATTCACTCATTTTATTTTATTTTATGTTATTATATTTTCTTATTAATATGAATATGGTTATTATATGATGCTTTTGGTTGTATAAATATTTTTGGACCCATTAAAGGGGTTATAGTTGTTTGATGTTGGTTGCAAGGATAAACAAATGATGTTTATATATACATGCAGTATCGTATTGTAAGCTCTTAAAAGAAGCTTGCGTTTGTTAAGTCCTCTAAAGGACTCAAGAGCTTAAGTTTGATGACATCAGTGCTTACGTATACTAATTAGATTAGTAAGCTGCTTGTGTGTCATCAGTGAATTAAACGTATGTGCATGTAGGACAACAGGCTTATTACGATGCTTAGCTGCTAAGAATCATGATGAGCAGCCGTTTTACCGTCCAGATTAACCAATCATTTTATTTCACAGCATACTCTCAGCCTCCTATAAATACCTCATTCGGAGAAATATTTCAGTCTCTTTTCAAAAGATTTCCTTTTCCAAAGTTCTTCCTTAAACCTATCATCTCCATATAATTTCAAGGTTCTCTTTTCTGGACGATTATTGTCAATCAAGCTTTGATCTCTTTCGTCAACCCAGGAGGTAAGAATCTTAAGTTCTCTTTTGCCTTTCTTTTTGCTTGGTATCCGAGAAGTTTAGCTGTAGGAGCAAGTCTTTAAAAAAGAAAAGAAAGGATTATATTCTTTTATGTCTAGAAGTGTTGCTCATAGCTTAAAGCATGTTGAGAGTTGATTTATGGAGTTGTAGTTGAGATCACCACCCTTGGAGAAGTGAGGAAGACAACCATGTTCCTGAGACAGCTTCTAAAGTTAGTCTCCGACTGTGTTGATGTTAGTCTCTGATGACGTCAACATCAGTCCCCGACTATGTTGATGTTAGTCTCCGATGAGTTAAGATGACGTCATCAGTCCCTGATGAGTTAATTAGTCTCTGATGACGTCGCCCTTAGTCTCCGATGAGTTAAGATGACGTCATCAGTCCCTGATGAGTTAATTAGTCTC
>CM025781.1:21629019-21681588 GCA_014636745.2 Centella asiatica
GATGAGTTAAGATGACGTCATCAGTCCCTGATGAGTTAATTAGTCTCCGATGACGTCACCCTTAGTTTCCAATGAGTTAAGATGAGGTCATCAGTCTCTTATGGGTTTAATAGTCTCTGACGAATTAAATTTTTTCCCCGATGGGCAACCTCATGCCCTAATAACCATTTTCTATATGAATAGCCATCTATTAAGTTTGGATTTCTCATGATATACCCACAATGATGTTATGCAGAAACCTTTTTTCAACCAGTATAGTGAATCTAGCTAAGGATCAAGGCAAGTATATCTTCATTCCACTTCTTTCTTACGGATTATGTATAATCATTGATTCGATTTATGTAAATGAATGATGTTAATGTCTATCTCTTTTATGATTAAGTAATGTATGATCATTGAATCCGATGTGCGTGAAAAAAATGTTGATATTTGAACTATGTGTTATTGGGTGTTTGCTAGTTGTTTAAAGTTCCTAGCACACCAAATGATGATAAAGATGATGTTTGGGTGTTGCAATTCATGAACTTGTATGCACACCCAAGTAATTTCTGTATGGATATATAGTTCTGCTTGTGATGATCACTGTCTTTTAATTGTTGAGCACGCCAATATGTGTTGTTGGCAGTCGCTACTTTTAATTGTTCAACACGTCAAGGCTATTTAAAATTGAGAAAATGTTTACAAGAAGATATATTCATATGGAAAGTTAAGGGGCTGTTGAATACTTTCGCCTGGTATTCTGGCCAATGATGATAAAGAATGATAGACCGAGGCAAGGCATCGGTAATGAGATTTCTTTTCGCAGACCATATGCTTTCTGCGAAGGACTATGTATGTCAAATGATGAATCAAATGACCAGGCTGACCAGCTGGGATGAAATTTGATTATGTAAGGTAGTCAGATAATGATCAGTCTGGTCAAGTGATACATTATCTGATGAGTAAAGGGCGAATCTTGATTTATTGAGAGAGGGTCAACCCCTTGATATCACTCGGGAACCCTAAATGATACATGTTGATTGATTTTTTTTTTAGGAGGTGTTGGCATTGCTTCGCCCAACCTCAATGAATACTAAAGCTTTTGAATTATCTTTTCTTCTAGCTTATGAATATATATTTGCTGAGCGTAAACGCTCATGTGGAATGCTATGAATGGTTTTCAGGTTATGTCGTGAAGGCTGAGTCCCCTAAGAGAGGGAAGGAGAGAATTGCTTAAGTATGTTTAAGTTGTAAGGCCATATGAGTCATCTAAAGTTTTGTTTCCGTTGCAGCTTGTTTATTTTCAAGCTTTGAGGTTTTGTAAGATGATGTGGACCTTAAGATTTTTAATGATGTATTTGGGAATATATTTCCCACAGGTATGTTGTTAAGGCTTGGCTGTGTTATTTGTTTTGCTGTTGTGATGTTGTGTTGTAGTTTTCTGGTGCAGCCTAGGGTTCCAGCCTGGGGATCTCGGGGACTATCACCCAAATCGCTGACAGTGTCCGGGGCCCAGCTTGGGGGATTTTCGGGGGCGCCACAAGAAAGGCTAAGGGTAAAGGCAAGAAAAAGATGGGATCTAATTTTGGTGCCGAACCTAATCCCAAATTTAATAAGGCATTGAAGCCTGAAAGTGGGATAACAAAAGAAGGTGATTGTCACTTCTATGGAAAATCTAGACACTAAAAAAAGAATTTCCATGCTTACCTGGAACAACTTAAGAAGAAGAAAGGAAATATGACTTCTGATTCAGATATATATGTTATAGAAGTCAATTTATTTATTTCAATATCTTGGGTATGAGATACTGGATGTGGTTCTCACATTTATATTAATGTGAAGGAACTAAAAAGGAGTAGATCTTTGGCAAAGGAGAGGTTGACCTACGAGTTGGAAATGGACCAAAAGTTGTTGCATTAGACATAGGAATTTATCATTTATCATTGCCCACTGGGCTAGTTTTAGAATTAGAGGACTGTTATTATGTTCTTGCCATTAGCAAGAATATTATTTATGTTTCTTATTTGGACAAGAAAGGCTATTCATTTGTAATAAAGGACAACAATTGTTCATTTTATTTAAATGAATTATGCTATGATGTTGCAAAATTATTTAATGGTCTCCATATTTTTGATTTGGAAATGTCTATCTATAACATAAATATTAAACGGTTTAAATCAAATGATTCAAATCCAACATATGTCTAGCATTGTCTATTGGGCCATATAAATGAGAAACGCATATCTAAACTCTATAGAGATGGATTTTTGGATTCATTTGATTTTGAATCATATTATGAGTGCAAATTTTGTTTATTAGGCAAGACGACTAAAGCCCCTTTCAATATACAAAGTGAATAGGCTAGTGACATTTTGTGTCTTATATATAGTGATGTATGTGTACCAATGAGTTTGCTAGGAAGAGATGAGATTTATTACTTCATTACATTTATTGATGACTACAGTAGATATAGATATATATATATATATATATATATATATATATATATATATATATATCTAATGAGACATAAATCAGAATCCTTTGAAAAGTTCAAAGAATTCAAAAATGAAGTTCAAAACAAATTTGGCAAAAGTATAAAAGTCATTCGATCAGATCGAGGAGGTGAATACTTAAGCCAAGAATTTAATAATCTTCTTAAGGAATGTGGTATTGTATCATAACTCACTCCACTTGGAACACCACAATGGAATGGTATATCCAAGAGGAGGAATCGTACCTTGTTGGACATGGTGCAATCCATGATGAGTCATGCAGATCTTCCAATAAGTTTTTGGGGACATGCTCTAGAGACAACTACTTTCACACTTAATTGTGTTCCTACAAAGATGGTTCAAAAGACACCATATGAGATGTGGACTGGGAAACGTCCTAATATATCTTTCATAAAGATTTGGGGTTGTGAGGCGTATGTAAAATGTTAAGCTCTTGGTAAGCTCGGGCCCAAATCAGATAAAGTAATTTTGTGGGATATCCAAAAGAAACTAAAGGGTATCAATTATACAAACCTTCGAAGAAGAAAGTGTTTGTTGCTTGTATTGGTGTTTTTCTAGAAAATAGTTTATATCTAGAGGAAACAATGGAAGTAAAATAGAACTTGAAGAAATTCATGAACCACAAGAGATCATTGAAACTGATGTGGAATGTGAGCAGGAACCACAAGTCATTGTGAAGAATCAACCCGCTCAAGTAACCCAAGGCCTTCCTAGTTTTGGTAGAACACACCAAGAGCCTGAAAAATAATATGGATATCTTGTGACTATGATTGGTGATGTAATGCTCATGGACCAAGATGAGCCTACTTTCTACCAAGAAGTTATGAATAGACCAGAATCTGAGAAATGGCCAGAAGCCATAAAATCCGAGATGGTCTCCATGTACACCAACTAGGTATGGACCTTGGTTGATCCACCTGAAAGGGTAAAAGCAATTGGGTGCAAGTGGGTTTTCAAAAAGAAAACTGACATAGATGGAAATGTACATCCCTATAAAGGGCGACTAGTAGCAAAATGTTTCAAAGAAGTACATGGTATTGATTATGATGAAAAATATTCTCCAGTTGCGATGTCGAAATCCATCAGGATTTTACTTGCTATTTCAGCCATTTATGATTACAAAATCTGACAAATGTATGTCAAAATAGCTTTCCTTAATGGAAATCCCCTTGAGGATGTGTACATGACACAACCTGAGGGTTTTGTTGATCCAAAGGATGCTAGAAAGATATGTAAGCTGCAACAATCCATTTATGGATTAAAGCAAGCCTTCTAGGAGCTGGAATTTTCGTTTTAATGACGCATTCAAAGAGTTTGGCTTTGTCAAAAATGAAGATGAACCGTATGTATACAAAGGGGTTAGTGGTAACCATATTGTATTCCTAGTATTATATGTCAATGACATATTACTTAATGGGAATGACATTTCTTCCCTACAAGACGTGAAGACATGGTTGGGAAAATGTTTCTCTATAAAGGACATTGGCAATGTTGTCTATATTCGAGGCATCAAGATCTATAGAGATAGATTGAGGAGATTGCTCGGATTAACTCAAAGTACATACATAAAAAAGTTGATGCAATGACTTAGCATGCAAGAGGCTAAAAGAGGATATATAATAATGTCTCATGGCATATCTCTCTCTAAAGCTCAAAGTCCTACATCACAAGATGATAGGAATCGTATGAATAAGATTCCATATGCGTAAGCAATTGGATCTATTATGTATGTAATGATATCTACTCGTCCTGATGTATTGTATGCCTTAAGCATGACAAGAAAAGATACCATCAGATCCAGGTGAATGTCACTGGGCAGCTGTCAAGAACATTCTAAAGTACCTGAAAAGGACTAAGGATTTATTCTTGATATATGAAGGCCAAGAGGAATTGGCAATAAAGGGTTACACAAATGCCAGTTTCTAGACTGATAAGGATGACTACCGATCACAATAGGGTTATGTGTTTTGCCTAAATAGTGGAGCTATGAGCTGGAAAAGTTCAAAGCAAAATACAGTTGTCGATTCTACAACAGAGTCTTGGTATATAGATGTTTCAGAAGCAGCTAAAGAGGCTATTTGGATTAAGAAGTTCATCATTGAACTTAATATTGTTCCAACTATTATTGACCCAGTTAATCTCTACTGTGACAATAATGGAGTCATCGCACTTGGCAAGGAACCTAGATCTAACCAGCGATCCAAACATATACTTAGACGATATCATCTCATTCCTGAAATTATTAATAGAGGAGATGTATATATATATGTAGAATACCGAAAGATGAAAATGTTGTAGATCCACTAACTAAGGCTCTGCCACAGTAGAAGCATGATGGTTATATTAGATCCATTGGTATTAGATACATGAATGATTGGCTCTAGTGCAAGTGGGAGATTGTTGGAGTGGATGCCCTAGGAGCCAATTATTTGATAATTGTCATGGCGCACTTGTAATTATGTTTTGATTTAATAGATAATATTTAGTTTATTATGCTTTAATTTATTGTGTGATATAATTGTTAAGATAATAAATGTCCCAAAAATAATGAATACATACTATATTGGTTCAAGTTTGTAACTTGGAACATGAGATCATATAGTTGCAAAATGTATCAATATTCTTAAACATCCCTAGACAAGTATTATTGATAATGGGACAAAAATGATACATTGAGACTAGTATGTGGGTTGACCGATGATCAAATCTCATGGGCCATAGATATGTGAGATATTAAGTCAACACATAGGTACATGTGGAGAATAATGTATTGGACTGACCCACCATGAGAATTCTAGGTGTAAGTAAAGTGTCATAAGATATTCTCATAGTGACAATGATGTAATGGTCCGTCGACCTAAAATCATTATATTTCTACACGAGGATTCATATAGTTTGATATCACCAAAAGTGATCTTTAATCAGATGGACCATAAAGGTGACTATTGGTTATATTATGAGTAATGTGAGGAATGTGAAGATCTAGATGGGATTTTCCCCTCATATAAATATTAAGAGTGATATCCTTAGGCCTCTTGATTGAGTAGAACTAAAATGCATGGCCATGCTCAAATAGTGATTTTTTTATTATAGTTTACTCATCGATCAAGAAAATAAAGATTAAATTATAAAGAGGATGACATACTTGATGCCTTGAGTTTAAACTTGGATATCAAAGGCAAAAGGAATTATATTACATTGAAACATTGGTCACAAGAAAAGGTTATGTTGAATCACCAACATTATTAATACTTGGGTAACAGTGATGTATTACTAGATGTCGCTCACTGTTTATAATTTTATAATATCATTATAAAATTATTGTCAACGTAATAATAACATATAGGTTCACACACTAAGAGCGTAATTAAAAGAAGAATTAATTCAGATATTAGAATTTAAATAAGTGAATATGATTGACTTATTTACAATTGTAGTTGAGAATTAATACAAATAATTGACTTAGTCAATTGAAACAGCGGCTGCAGAGTATTAAATGTCAATAGTTGCTACAGATATCAACTTGTAAGAGGCGGTTAGCCACCTCTGTCCAGGTTCATTGTATCTTGTCACCTCTGTTCATGTTCATTGTGTGCCGGCCCCGGAAAATCCCCTGAGCCGGGCCTCGGGCACTGTCAACTATTTGGGTGACAGCCCCCAAGAATTCCCAAGCTGGAACCCTGGGCTCCGCCAGAAAACAACAACAACACAACACAACTGCACCATAAACATCATAGCCAGACATTTACATAAATCGTATGAGAAATACATTCTAAAAAAAACATCATAATAAATCTTAAGAGTTCACATCCTCTTACAAAACCTCAAGCTCGAATATACACAAGCTGCAGCGGAAACTAAACTTTAGATGGCCCATCTGGCCTTATAACCTAAACATTTCTATGATGGCCTTCCGTTTCACTTTCCCTCTAAAGGCCATCCATAGGAGAGAAATCATGAAGCTCTCACTATGCCATTTCCTCTTTTCTTTTATTAGGCGACTCAGCCTTCTTGACATAACCTGTAAAACATTTCATAACATTCCACATGAGCCTTTACACTCAGCAAGTATATATTCATAAGCAAGAAGAACAAATAATTTAAAAGCTTAAATATTCATTGGGGTTGGGCGAAGCAATGCCAACACCTCTTGATAAATCAATAAAGATGTATCATTCAGGGTTCCCGAGTGATATCAAAGGGGTAACCCTCTTTTAAAGAAATCTTGATTCACCCTCTCTTTATCAGATAATGCATCACCTGACCAGACTGATCACTGTCTGACTTCTTTAACAATCAAATTTCATCCCAGCTGGTCAGCCTGGTCGTTTGATTCCATCATTTAACATACGTAGTCACTTGCAAAAAACATTGGTCTGTGAGGGTCTGATTACCGATGCCTCGGTCTTTCATTCCCTATCATCATTGGCCGGAATACCAAGCGAAAACATTCAATAGCCCCTTAACTTCCCATATGGATATATCTTCTTGTAAACATTTTCTTGTTTTAAAAACTTTGGTGTGCTCAAAAATTAAAAGCAGCGACTGCCAATAACCTTGGCGTGCTCAACAAATAAAAGCAACGACTGCCAATAATGTAACTATATATCCATACGGGACATGCTTGGGTGTGCAAACAAGATTACGACCTGCAACACCCTTACATTATCCTCATCATCTTTTGGTGTGCTAGCGATTTTAAACAACTAGCAATCACCCAACAACACATAGCTCAATAATCAACATCTTTTCACGTACATCGAATAAATGATTGTACATTACTTAATCATAAAAGAGATCATCATCTTGCATAGGCATTAACATCATTCATTTACGTAAATCGAAATAATGATTCTATGTAATCAGTAAGAAAGGAAGTGGAATGAGTATATACTTGTCTTGGTCCTTAGCTAGATTCACTATACTGGTTGCAAAAGGGTTCTGTAAAACATCATTGTTGGTATAACATGAGAAATCCATACTTTGAAAGATAACTATGTAGAACAGAGGATGGTCATCAAGGCATGAAGTTGCCCATCAAGGGATACTTTACCCGTCAGGGGATAGTCATCAGGGGATAACTTACCCATCAGGAGATAATTTGTTCACCGCCAAACTCGTCAGGTGACAATTTGTTCAGCGCCAAACTCGTCGGGGACTAAGAACTTTAGTCCTCAGGACTACGGATGACGTCATCAGGGACTATGAAATTCCTTCATCGGAGACTAACATTTTTAGTCTATCGGAGACTAACTTTAACTCATCAGAGACTAACATTAACTCATCAGAGACTAATGTTAACTCTACAGAGATTAACTTTTGTATCATCAGAGACTAATCATAAAACTTGTCTCTGATAAAAGGAAGTCTTCCATGATTAATAACGTTATCTAGCGAAGAACAAACTCAATCTAAGATAAATAATCGTCCCTTTAATAACTCAAAACACCATTCTCTTTAACAACTTTATTCTTTCCTAAAGACTTAGCATATCCAGTGAATACTTTCGGATACTACGTAAAAACGAAAAGCAGATGAGAACATAAGATTCTTACCTCTTGGGTTGACGAAATAAATCAAAGCCTGTTTGAAAGTAATCATCCAGAAGAAAGAACTTGAAATTATATGGAGATGGTAGGTTTAAAGAAGAACTTTAGGAGATAAAATATTTAGAAAAGAGATTGAAATGTTACCTCCGAATGAGGTATTTATAGTAAGCTGAGATTAAGCCTTGAGATAAGATGATTGGTTAATAAAACGGCTACTCATCATGATTCTTAACAGCTAATACATGTAGTAAGCAGCTGTTGTCTTACATGCATATAAGCTAGTCACTTAAGCACTTACTAATGTAATTAATATACGTACGCATGATGTAATCATTCTTACGTACGCCATTCTGATCAGTAAGAGACTTACTAGTTTAGATGCTTATATTCCTTTAAGCAATAACGATTGTTATCAGACATGTAAACATAATTTGCTTGTCCTTGTAACCAACATCCAAACAAATTATAACCTTTTAATGGGTTTAAAATATATATATATATATATATATATATATATATATATATATATATAGACATACAAACAAATATGAGTGAATAAAATATTTATAGATAAACAAATTTTTCAGGTTGTCATATTCTCCCCTCCTTACAATAAGTTTCGTCCTCGAAACTTTATTGGTGAAAAAGTTGAGGGTACTTTTGCATTATCATTTCTTCTAGTTCCCATGTTGCTTCTTCAACATTGTGGTTTCTCCATAAAACTTTCACGGATGCAATTTCTTTTTTTCTTAAAACCTTTACTTGACGATCCAAAATTTGTACTGGCATTTCTTCATAATGCAAATTTGGTTGTAGCTCAATGGGCTGGTAGTCAATAATGCCAGAATGATTCCCTCTATAGGGTCGTAGCATTGAGACATGGAAAATATCATGAACATGACCTAGAGCTGGGGGTAGTGCTAGTTGATAAGCCACTTCGCCAAGGCAGTGGAGTACTTCAAAAGGTACAATAAAATGAGGACTTAACTTTCCTTTTTGTCTGAAGCACAATATGCCTTTCCAAGGTGAGATCTTAAGCAACGTATAACCTCTTACTTCCAGAGCTTGATCCTTTCGGTGTTGGTTTGCATATTACTTTTGTCAATCTTGAGCTGCTTTTATTTTGGCTCAGATTGTCCAGATTGCATTCTCAGATTGTTGGACTACTTCAGGTCCCTCCAACTTTCTTTCTCCAACTTCATTCCAATACAATGGTGTTCTGCACTTTCTTCCATACAAAGTTTCAAATGGAGCCATCCCTATGCTTGCATGATAACTATTATTATAAGCAAACTCGACAAGTGGTAGATGTTCATCCCATCGTCCTCCAAAATCCAAAGAACACGCTCTCAGGATATCTTCTAAGGTTTGGATTGTTCTTTCGGATTGCCTGTCAGTTTGCGGGTGAAAAGCAGTACTCATGTTCAATCTTGTTCCTAAATAATCTTGAAAGCTTCGCCAGAACCTAGACGTGAAACGGGGATCACGGTCTGATATAATAGAAATTGGCACTCCATGACGACTAAGGATTTCTTTTACATACAATCTGACCAATTGGTCCATTTTATAGGTATCCCTAATAGGTAGGAAATGTGCAGATTTAGTCAATCTGTCCACTACTACCCAGATTGTATTTAATCCCTTTTGAGTTACTGGCAATCCAACCACAAAATCCATTATAATATATTCTCATTTCCATTCTGGGATATCCAAAGATTGCAATAAACCACTAGGCTTTTGGTTTTTTGCTTTAACTTGTTGACAGGTGAGACATGTGTTTACCCATCCAGCTATTTCTTTCTTCATGTTAGGCCACCAAAAATTTTGTTTCAAATCTTGATACATCTTTGTTCCACCTGGATGTATCGAGAATTTAGAGTTGTGGACCTCCTGTAATAGACTTCTTCTTAATTCCAATTTTGTCAGAATCCAGATTCTATTTTCAAATCTCATCAATCCATCATCATGGATTCGACATTTTCCATTCTCCCTTTTTAGCAAATTTTCCCTATCTTTTACATGTTCTCCTTGAGCTTCCTTGATGATAGTCAATAAGCTCGGTTTTACACCAACCTCTTGCTCTATCGTTTTCCTTTGTTGAGTTGTGATAACATTTAATTGTAACCTTTCCAAATCCATCCTTACTTCTTCTTGAGTTGTCGTCACATTTAACCTTTCACATCTACTTAAAGCATCAGCCACAACATTTGCTTTACCAGGGTGATAGTTGATCGAACAATCATAGTCTTTTATTAGCTCCAACCACTGTCTTTGTCTCAAGTTCAATTCCTTTTGAGTGAAAATGCACTTTAAACTCTTGTGGTCAGTGTAAATCTCACATTTCTCTCCATACAAATAATGCCTCCAAATCTTTAATGCGAAAACGGTAGCAGCCAACTCTAAGTCATGTGTTGGGTATCGTTTTTTGCAATCCTTGAGTTGCCAAGATGCATAGGCAATAACTTTGCCATGCTGCATTAGTACAGCTCCTAATCCATTCATTGAGGCATCACTATAGATCATAAATTCCCCTTTGTCATTAGGTAAACTTAATACGGGGGAGGTGGTTAATCTTTTCTTCAATTCCTGAAAACTTTGCTCACAAGCTGGAGTCCAAATATACTTTTCTATCTTCCTAGTTAAATTCGTTAATGGAACTACTATCTTTGAGAAATCTTGAATGAATCGACGATAGTATCCTGCTAGTCCTAGGAAACTTCGTACTTCAGTTGGTGTTTTTGGCTGTGACCAATTAATGATAGCTTCGACCTTTATGGGATCAACCAAAATTCCAGATTCATTGATTACATGTCCTAAAAATTTTACTTCCCTTAACCAGAATTCACACTTTGAAAGTTTGGCATAGAGTTTCTTATGTCTTAATTTTTCCAGTGCTATTCTTAAGTGTTCAGCATGTTCTTCTTTCGTTTTGGAATAAATGAGGATGTCATTGTTAGGTTTTAGAACATTTGATGATGATTGTCTTTAGATTACTTAGAGTACAAATGTATAGAAAGTGTTAATTAGTAACACTGAAGTTTTGTAGCCAGTAGTTATCTCTTTGTTTGTAATTCATTCATTCTTTGTAAAGAGATATAGTTATTTCTTATTTGTAAGTAACTGCTGGAATGGAGTATCAAAGCTTCAGCAAGTCGAAATGTGTATTTGATCCGTTGGAGTTTACAAAAAGGCTTGTCGGAGACTAGGAAAACTTGTCAGAGACTAAGGAATTTTTATCTATCGGAGACTAGTTTTGCTTGTCAGAGACTAAGGCTTACGTCATCAGAGACTAAGTCTAAAGAAGTCGGAGACTAAAGCTTATGTCATCGGAGACTAAAGTTAAAAGCATCAGAGACTAAGCTGACGTCATCGGAGACTAAGCCTTAAAGCATCAGAGACTAAATAACTCTATCGGAGAGTACACAATCTGACGTCATCAGAGACTAAAAGCACCAGAGACTAATTGATGACGTCACCAGAGACTAAAGATGAAGCATCAGGGACTAATCGTGATTTATTTCCTGAAAGATACAGAGTTCGAATTGAATAAGGATTGTCTTCCACGTAAATCAAGATATTATTGAAGACATAGCTGGTAAGGAAACTAACCAGAAATCTCTTCCTAATCAAAAAGGAAAGATTGTATTTGATTCGAATAAGGAAGTTGAATTTTATTCAGAATGAGGAACTGAGTTAATAGTAATTTAGTTTTTCAGAGAAGCTGTAATTAGTTTTACAGAGAATTGTAATTCGAAGCTGTATAGGTTTTTCATTTTCTTTTTATCTTTTCCTATACAGAATAGAAAAAAAGTTGATGATCACATTGTTGTGATTGTTAGAATTTGTAATCAGTTGTGAAATCAATATAGCAATTGTTTATAAATTGATTTGAGTTCTTGTTCTTTATATTCCGCAAGAAAATTTAATTTCTTAAAGAACAAGTAATTCGAAAAGTATTCAAAGAACTTGTATTCAACCCCCCCCCCCCCCCCCCTCTACAAGTTCTCGGCATCTCACTGGGAAAACAATTGGTATCAGAGCCTGTAATTGAATTTATTCAATTAATACGTTCCATGAGATGACCAACGACAAAGCAAGCAGCTCTAACATAATTGTGTATGCGGGAAGTCGTGATGGAGGTACCAGAATTCCAATCCTTAAAAGAGAAGAATATCCGATGTGGAAGCAAAAGATGTACAAGCACTTAAGAGCAACAGATCCAGACTATATTGATAGGATTGAGAAGGGTCCCTATCTACCAAGGAAATTTATTCCTGCTAAAACCGTCGATGGATCTGTTGTGGCAGAACACTTTGAACTTGCTTCAGAATGTGATTATACAAACGAAGACAAGTTGCAAGTGTTGAAGGATGCTAAGGTGATGAACATACTTTATAATGGAATTGATAAAAATATGTTCACAAGCATCATCAATTGCACAACATCTAAGCAAATCTGGGACACCATCAAAGTCCTATGTGAAGGAACTGACCAAGTCCGAAAGAACAAAAGGTCATTGTTGACACAACAATACGAGTTCTTTCAAGCAAAGCCTAGTGAACCAATAACATCAGTTTATGATAGGTTCAACACTTTGCTCAATGATTTGCAAATACTTAGAAAGTCCTATGATAATGAGGATGTCAATACCAAGTTCATGAGATCTCTCCCTCCAAGTTGGGATCCAAAAACAACAGCCATAAGAGAGGCTCGTGACTTGGACATCCTCACACTGGACAGGCTCTACGGGAATTTAAAGACATATGAACTTGAAGTAGAGCAACGACAACGCATGCATGGCAGGGACAAAGGAGCTGCGTTGATGGTTGAGACAAGCAAGTCTCAAGAGAAGCTTGATGAGGAGTCTTCCAGTGCTAGCTCAACTGATCAGGAAGATGAACTGGACACTGATGATGACATAGAGGAATTCATGGCATTTATGGTCAAACAATTCAAGAAATTTAGAGCCAACAGGAAAGGAAGAAAATTGTCAAGGAAGCCTAACCCTAAACGTGAAGGTCAAAAAGTCACCTTTGACTTAAAGAAAAATAAGATGTTACAATTATGACGGGTTAGGGCACTTTGCCAATGAGTGTAGGAAGCCTAGATCTAGTGATAGATCTAAGGATGAAAAATTAAGGAAAGACTTTGCTGACAAGAAAGCTAAATCAAAGAGCAAAGCCTTGATTACAGAGGGTAAAGATTGGACTGACAGCGATTCTGATGAAGAAGTTGTCAACTTTGCCCTAATGGCTCAAAGTGACGAGTCAAGTGATTCTACAAAGGTATGTGATGCAACTCAGAATTTTAATGTGCTTAATTTACTTGACACATCTAGCATTGAAAGCATACAATAAGATATGTCTGATTTGCATGTTAGTTTTAGATCTTTAACTATTGAACATACCAATGTAAAAGAATCACGTGACATTTTTTTGAAAAGAAACAAGTTTCTTGAAGAGAGATTGGCACAATTTGACACTATCAAGTCTGACTTAAACAAAGCTCATCATATGATTGATGCTTTGAAAAAGAAGGAATATTACTTAGTAGAGCAACTTGAAAATGCTCAAGCTAAGATTAAACAATGGAATACTTCCTCTAAAAAGTTGACATATTTGGTAGAGTGTCGAACAATAGGTCAAAAATCTGGACTAGGTTATGATGAAAATTTAGACAAGAGTTCAGATTTAAATGATCTATTCGAAGCTGCGAACTCCTCAACCAGTAAGCCAAATTTTATAAAAAGAATTAATTTTGTCTCTCCTGTTATTGAATCCAAATTCATTAACACTCAAGATCAACAAATCTCTGCAAAAACAGAAAGTTATCAAAAGACAGTGAATGTTGTTGATAAGAGTGAAACAAAAAGATTAAATATTGGGTTCATGACAAAGACACAATTAAATAAAAAACTGGAAAATCTTCCAAACAAAAAGGCTGAAAAATTAGTGGAGTTAAGCAGAAATAAGAAAAATAGGAATGGAAAAATCGGCATTAATAAATATACAAATTATGCTAGAATGCCTGATGCTCCTAGAAAGATATGTCATGTATGTGGTAACCCCAACCACATAGTTGTTAACTGTAGGAGCAAAAATAAAATTACTATAACTGAGACTGCATCTTCAAAGAGAATAAAAGATGAAACACCTGTAAAAAGGTTAAATAATCTTTGCATTAACAATGAAAACCCTAAACTTGGCAGTCTCTCACAAACAAGTAGCAAGACTAATGATTGTCCAATTAAAGTCAAAATTGCTAAAAGACAATCAAGTCAATCTGAGTCAAGTCTTGAGTCTACAACTAGTGAGAAAGGACCCAAGAAAGTTTGGGTTCCAAAAATCTCAAACTAGTTACTCTCTACTGTGTAGGGCAAAAAGAAGAAATCATGGTACTTGGACAGTGGCTGTTCAAGGCACATGACCGGAGATAAGACCCTGCTAAAACAGTATGAAGAGAAAAGTGGTCCAAAAGTCACTTTTGGAGATGACAGCAAAGACCATACAAGGGGATATGGCAGTGTTGAACATGGAGATGTCATCTTCACTGAAGTAGCACTAGTTGATGGCTTAAAGCACAATTTACTAAGTGTGAGTCAACTATGTGATAAGGGATTCAATGTCACCTTCAAATAAGATAAATGCTTGGTGTGTGACAAAGAATCTGATAATGTGATTTTGACAGGGAAAAGAAAAGGAAATTTGTATGTTGCAAATCTTATTTCTTTTACTGATCAAATCACATGTCTGTATAGCAAAACTTCAACTGATGAAAGTTGACTTTGGCATAAGAAGTTTTCCCACTTGAATTTTAAGAACATCAACAAGCTTGTGAGGAAAGGATTGGTAGCTGACATTCCACAATTGGAATTTACACAAGATGGATTGTGTGATTCATGCCAGAAAGGGAAACAAAGAAATGTGTCATTCAAAAGCAAACCAGCAACATCAATCACTGACCCTTTATAATTGCTGCACATGGATTTATTTGGTCAAGTGAATGTGATGTCAATCTTAAGAAATAGATATGCTTTGGTTATTGTGGATGATCACACGAGGTATACTTGGGTAAAATACCTCCATACAAAAGATGAAGCTGCTCAGTTGATAATTGATCATATCAAAAAGATAGAAACTGAGTCAGGAAAAATAGTAAGGGTGATAAGGAGTGATAGAGGAACAGAATTCAAGAATTCCCAAGTTATTGAATTCTGCACTGAAAAAGGAATAACTCATCAATTCTCAGCTCCAAGAACCCCTCAACAAAATGGAGTTGTTGAGAGGAAAAATAGAACCCTTATTGAAGCAGCAAGGACTATGTTACAAGAGGCTAAGCTTCCCACATATTTTTGGGAGGAAGCTATAAGCACTACTTGCTTTACACAGAATAGATCCTTGATAAACAAAGCATACAACAAAACACCTTATGAATTAATGACTGGGAGAAAACCAACTCTCAAGTTTTTACATGTGTTTGGTTGTAAATGCTTTGTACTAAGAGACTCATCAGAAACAAGAGGAAAATTTGACAACAAGTCTGATGAGGCAATCTTCTTAGGTTATTCTTTGTCAAGTATAGCATACAGAGTATATAATCTAAGAACAAAGGTCATTGTGGAATCAATTCAAGTTGTATTTGATGATAAAAATATTCCAGGAATGATTGGACAAGGATTGCATGAACCTCTCAGTTTTGAGAATGAATTGGATGCATGGGAATATCCATCAGAGACTACTGAAAAACTCCAAGATAGCAATGATCCTTACATAATTGAGGGGGAGTTAACTGTTGTGCATGAAGTACCAAGAACTAATACTCTATCAGAGACTAGAGTATTAGATAAAACTCAAGAGACTGGTGAAATTAGTGTTCCATCGGAGACTAATGGTTCACCAGAGACTAGAGTCACTAATGCACAATCAAAGACTATATTGACACCAGAGACTATAGAGATAAACAGCTCAGGGGGAGCTAATAATGAAGAAGTCAATGGTTTAGGGAGAGCAGTCTCTAATCATGAAGCTAGATTGGATAACATCAATCTAGAAAATGAAGCCTCCACTTCAAGGTTAAATCTGCCATGTGCAATTCCATGGTTGAGAGACCACACACCAGATTTGATAATTGGAAGTCTAGAGGATGGAGTCAAGACTAGAAGTGCAACTCAAAATGAATGTTTATATCTCAGTTTTCTCTGAAAGATTGAGCTAAAGAAAATTGAGGAAGCGCTTCAAGATCCTGACTGGATAATTGCCATGCAAGAGGAGTTAAACCAATTCACTCGAAACAAAGTCTGGAGACTGGTACCCAAACCAAGGAATAGATCAATAATTGGTGCCAAGTGGGTCTTCAGAAATAAATTGGATGAAACTGGTACAATTACAAGAAATAAAGCAAGACTGGTTGCAAAAGGATATTCTCAAGAAGAAGGAATAGATTATGATGAAACTTTTGCACCAGTAGCAAGACTTGAAGAAATCAGAATCTTCTTGGCTTTTGCAGCCTATAAGAACTTCAAGGTGTACCAGATGGATGTCAAAAGTGCTTTCTTGAATGGAAAATTGGAAGAGGAAGTCTACGTTTGCCAACCCCCAGGTTTTGTGAACTCCAAATTTCCAAATCATGTCTACAGGTTAGACAAAGCACTTTATGGCTTAAAACAAGCACCAAGAGCCTGGTATGATACTCTATCCCAATTTTTACTTGAAAATAAATTTGTTAGGGGTATCATAAAACCTTATTTTATAGAAAGCAAGGCTCTGACATTATATTGGTGCAAATATATGTAGATGATATTATTTGGGTCTACAAATGAAAAACTTTGTGAAAAATTTTCAAAACTAATGCAGTCTAAATATGAAATGAGTATGATGGGAGAATTAACATTTTTCTTAGGATTGCAAATAAAACAATCAACTGATGGAATTTTTATCAGTCAGTCTAAGTATATCAAAGACTTATTAAGAAAATATGATTTGGTTGATTATGCATCTGCAAAAACACCCATGCCTACTGCCACTAAGCTAGATAAAGATTTAAAAGGAAAGAAAATTGATATTACTAGTTATAGAGGCATGATAGGTTCTCTTTTATATCTAACTGCAAGTAGACCTGATATAATGTTTGCTACATGTTTATGTGCTAGATTTCAAGCTAACCCTAGAGAGTCACATTTGATTGCTGTAAAAAGAATTCTCACATATCTAAAGGGTACCCCAAACCTTGGTTTATGGTATCCCAAAGAATCTGATTTTAAACTAATCGGTTATTCAGATGCTGACTATGCAGGTTGCAAGCTTGATAGGAAAAGCACAAGTGGAAGCTGCCAACTTCTTGGAGGCAGACTTGTTTCTTGGTTTAGCAAGAAACAAAATTCAGTTTCTACTTCAACAGCAAAAGCTGAATACATCGCAGCTGGGAGTTGTTGTGCTCAAATCCTATGGATCAAGAATCAACTCCTAGACTATGGTATGTCATTATCCAAAATTCCTATCTTTTGTGATAATACTAGTGCCATAGCAATAACAGAAAATCCAGTGCAACATTCAAGAACAAAACACATAGATATTAGATATCACTTCATAAGAGAACATGTAAGTGAAGGTAATATCGAATTACACTGGGTAACAACTGATAAACAACTTGCAGACATATTCACAAAACCTTTAGATGAATCTACTTTTTCTAGATTAGTTTCTGAATTAGGAATGTTGAATTATGCCTCTAAACATTGATTAAATTTTGGAAACAAGTTGTTTAGTTGTGAGAATCTAGAAATTTTATTTCTGGATTTGAAGTTGTTCTTTGTGAACAGAATTTTAGAAGCTAGAATTTAATTTCTGGAATGTAGCTGTTATCAAATAACAGAATTATTGAAGCTAATAATCATTAAATTGATTGTTGGAAATGTTTTGAAGAACAAATTGTAGCAGGGACTAGATTTTCTTAGTCCCTGAAAGCTTAAGAGAAAGAGACTATCTTAGTCCCTGATAGTTGTTTTTAATTAGTCCCCGACTGAATTAAAAAATTTGAACTATCGGAGACTAACTAGTCCCCAACAGTTGTTTTTAATTAGTTCCCGTCTGAATTAAAAATTGAACTATCGGAGACTAACTAGTCCCCGACGGTTGTTTTTAATTAGTCCCCGACTGAATTAAAAATTGAACTATCGGAGATTACCTTAGTCCCCGACGTCGTTTTTGGTTAGTCTCTGACTCAATCAAAATGAACTATCGGAGACTAATTGGGTCTAATCTCTTAAGAGTGACCTTATCAGAGATTAAGGCAATCTCCGATCGAGGGTAATCTGGTAGTTATCCTACCCACGATCGAAAAATGGTTCACTATCTTTAGAATTGCAAACGTTTCTCATACTTTGCTAAAAGTAAAATCAAACACATTTGCAATCACAACCTCTCAAAGCTTTGAAAGTATTTTCTCTCTGCAAATTCTCTACAATCTAACCCTATTTCAAGTTTCTTCAAAGTTCACAGATCTCTTCAAATGGCCGCTAAAACAGTCTGTTTCCAGTTTGGAGATTTCGATTTCATAAAGACTAACCATGCAGGGGTGGCTAATAAGCATGTATTTGGAGCCCAGTATCACCCCTTCGTGCATTTCCTTCAAAACTCTACTATATCATATGCCATTTATGAAGCTCCCGTCCAAGCCGCTAAAGTTCTCACGGCTGTCTGTTCCACTGCTACCATCCAGGATGAGAACACTGACTTTCCTGTGGTAAGTTTCAGGTATGCAAACTCTATTTATAATATAGATCATACCGTAGTTAATAATGCTTTACACTTGCCAATGTATGAAAACTTTGACTCCCCTGCCTCTGATGAAGAACTTCTTTCTATGTTTAAAAACTTACATTATTATGCTGAATTAGTTCTGTTGGGTCTATAACACGACCCCATCTAAGGAAAGAGTGGTCACTGTTCTTTGATATAATCACTAAAGCTTTTACGTCTAAATGCAGTGGCTATGATGCTATCACTACACTCACATAACAAATTGCTTTTAGTGTGTTGTATGATAGACATCTAAACATTGGGCTTTTAATTCTACAAAATCTTTTGGTAAAACTGAAATCTAGTAATAAAAATAAAATTTATTTTGCTAGGTTTTTGATGATGATTGCTTATTATCTAATCCCTAACCTTAATATTACTGGATTGCAAGTTGTACCAACTGTTTTGCAGAGTAAAAGAATTTTTACTGATGTGAAGCATAAATCTGCAAAGGTAAAGGTACCCTTATTTTTCCCTCCTGTCATGAGAGCTATTCTCATTGATAGGCTTCAAAATCTTTATTCTTTGCAATTCTTTGAGGATATTGAAAGGCAAAACCCCATTAATCCTCCAACCACTTCACAACAACAATTCATAGCCCCCTCCATAGTTTCCCAAAAGACTGTGGTTGTAAAAACAAAAACAGCCCAGAAGCTCCCAATAAAAAGAAAAATAATTGAGGGAGTAAGTGAGGATGAGGGAGAACCAGAAGCTGAAGTACCACTTTAGATAAAGAAGAGATCAATAACCCTTAGCCAAAAGCAATCCATTGCTTCCCAACAAGCAATGGAGGTTATAAGGAAAAACAGTGAACTGTCACCATCATCCCAAAAGGATGTTGACATTGAAGAAAGTTCCCAACCAAGAACACACTGTACAGAGTCTGCACAACCTCTTGTTCACCAACAAGAGAAACCCCAAAGAGAGATAATAAAAGAAAAGAGTGACACAAGGAGTGCACCCACAGAGTCATCAATTGATGTTCCTCAATTTTCAATGTCTGAGGAACAGCTAACACTCTACACTGTACATTCTTCTCCTTCTTCTCCCATACTTGATTCTTTTGATATTACACATTTAAATTCTCTTGATTTTTCCCAAGAGGAGCCCATGCTCGATACAAGCTCTCAAACACATTCCATGGATAGATCCCTAGCCCAAAATATACAAAGGGAACCCCCTATCCATGCAGTCATAAGTACTTCTCAAACCCCCACTTTTGTAGGACAGAGTGCACCCATCCATATGAGTGAGGATGTGAGAATAAATAGTGAGAGTCAGGCTCCTGACCTGGAAAAAGGAGAGGATATAAAGAAACAAGAGAGTCAAGCTTTAGAAAGCTTGGAAAAAAGAGAGCAAGAGAAGTTGGGTGCCCAACCCCAGGCAAAAGGAGAGGGTGTGAGCAAGGATGAGATCCTTCAACAAAATAAATGAGAGAAATTTTCAGCAGGTGCATTTTTACAACCTGTTGAAACCAGCTCACAAGAAGCTCAAGTTTCTTCTGTTCCCTCCACAAATATCCAAACAGAAGAAACTGGGAACAGTTCAGACAGAGGGGATGCAGCCTTAAACATTATTTCTGAGATGTCTAATGCCGACTTTGAGATTTTATATGGTCTACAACAACGACAAGATCATATGTCTACATTGAAGACACGGCTTGCAGATGAAACTGTGTCTGAACCACCTGCAGAGACAAATGTTGATGAATGGCTTGATGCCACATATTTAAATACTCTGGAGGAAGCAACCGCCCATTTAAGGCAGGATTATGTGACCAACATAGGGTCAACTGCCTCTGCACCATCTGTTAAAGATATTCTTAAAGAAGTAACCAAGGTGGATAAGAAACATACAAAGTTTCACCACTTCTTGGTTACTGGCATAAATGGTGCAGTGAAGAAAATGGACGAAAGGATGGAGTTGGAGACAGACAAAATCTGAAGGTGCTATGAAGGACACTTGCCAAGGAGGACTATTACTGCCATTGATACACTTATCAAAAACAAGTCCAAGACTGACAGTCGACTTCAAGCCCTAGAAGCCAATATCCAATTCCTGATCCAAAAACAAGACAGAATGGAGCAACTCCTGATGCAGGCAATTCCACATTTGGCCACCTCCTCTCACCCTAAAGATGTTGATGTCAAAAAGGGGGAGAGTGGTCAATTCAAACAACTTGTTCCTGTACAAAAACCAAAATCTGGTCCTGTCCTTGATGCAGAATTGCAAGCAATGATGGATAGGATCTTAAAGAAACATTCTGATCTTCAAGCAGCAACAAAAAAGCCAACAACAACAACAACACAACTTCCAACAACAACAACAACAATAGCAGCAACAACAACAACAGCATCTCCTTCTTCCACTGTACAAGCCCCAAAACAAAAAGACAAAGGCAAAGGTCTCATGGTTGAAGATCCAAAGAAGCAAAGCACCACTCAACCAGGACAACCTAAGCTAATGGGGGATGCTATGAAGACTGCTCACTTTCCCACTCCAGTTGAACTGATAGTGGATGGGAAAGTGGAGTTGGTTTATCCTCAAGAGCAGAAGTTAATAGAAGCTGATGCACTACTAGCTCAGAAACTTCAAGAGGAGGAGGATATGGCATCAGCTAGGGAGGAGGAGGAGGCAAAGAAGAAGAAAATCTTTACAAGGAGATCAAGTGCACAGAAAGAAGTAATAACCAAGAAGAAGAATAAAGAGATGGAAGATGTTGAGAAGAAATCAAGAAGGAAACCTTTAGTCCAGGAATCTGCAAAGAAACCTGTGATCAAAGCACTTATCAAGAAGCCTACCTCTCAAGATCCTCGAAGGTCAACTGAGACTGCTTTGGTGGCTGTGAGTGGATCAACAAAGCCACAAACAGTTTCATCAAAGAAGTCTTACAAGGTTGAAATGGCTAGTACAGAAGAAATAATCAAAGCCCTGAAGAAAAGTACAAAGAAGATAGATCTAATAAAGGGTAAAAATAACAAAGATCTTCTCCATGTCTTTTTAAAGGATGGAGAGTCTTTAAAGTTTGAAAAGCCAGCCTTTGAGGGGCAAGCCAAAGAGAATTTGGAATGGTTGCTGACTGTTGTGCCTGAGACTTCTGATCTCAACATGGATTTTCGAAGCCAGATTCAAAAGGTAATGAAGGTAAAGCATAAGGTGGATACAGTGCCGGAAGCTAATCCTAAACCTCTAGGATTATGGTATGAGACTTTCCATGGAGAGAAAGTTTTCTTCAATTACAACAGAGATATCAACAGCATCAATGAGAGACATATTGAAGGCTTTATCAGTCTACGCAAGGATGCTGAAGATGAAATGGAGATTATTTTGAGAAAGCTGTTGATAGAAAGGCTGGATGTGCTGAAGAAAAATAAAAGATGAAGTTGTTGAAGTTGGAAGTATGTTGGTTATTAAATAAGCTATATTTTTTTTTTTTTTTGAAGCCAGACTTATAGGATTTAAATCTGAGTCTTGGTGGAAGCTGAACAATAGATCAAAGATCTTAGTTCAGAATACATTTGTAGTTAGTAATTCTTTATTCTTTTTCTAAGTAATTGTAATGTTGAATTTTGACATCATCATCAACCTTGAAATTATGCTTATCATTCTGATATTCATAATTAGGGGGAGATTGTTAGGTTTTAGAACATTTGATGATGATTGTCTTTAGATTACTTAGAGTACAAATGTATAGAAAGTGTTAATTAGTAACACGGAAGTTTTGTAGCCAGTAGTTATCTCTTTGTTTGTAATTCATTCATTCTTTGTAAAGAGATATAGTTATTTCTTATTTGTATGTAACTGCTGGAATGGAATATCAAAGCTTCAGTAAGTCGAAATGTGTATTTGATTCGTTGGAGTTTACAAAAAGGCTTGTTGGAGACTAGGAAAACTTGTCAGAGACTAAGGAATTTTTATCTATCGGAGACTAGTTTTGCCTGTCGGAGACTAAGGCTTACGTCATCAGAGACTAAGTCTAAAGAAGTCGGAGACTAAAGCTTATGTCATCGGAGACTAAAGTTAAAAGCATCAGAGACTAAGCTGACGTCATCGGAGACTAAGCCTTAAAGCATCAGAGACTAAATAACTCTATCGGAGAGTACACAATCTGACGTCATCAGAGACTAAAAGCACCAGAGACTAATTGATGACGTCACCAGAGACTAAAGATGAAGCATCAGGGACTAATCGTGATTTATTTCTTGAAAGATACAGAGTTCGAATTGAATAAGGATTGTCTTCCACGTAAATCAAGATATTATTGAGGACGTAGCTGGTAAGGAAACTAACCAGAAATCTCTTCCTAATCAAAAAGGAAAGATTGTATTTGATTCGAATAAGGAAGTTGAATTTTATTCAGAATGAGGAACTGAGTTAATAGTAATTTAGTTTTTTAGAGAAGCTGTAATTAGTTTTACAGAGAATTGTAATTTGAAGCTGTATAGGTTTTTCATTTTCTTTTTATCTTTTCCTATACAGAATAGAAAAAAAGCTGATGATCACATTGTTGTGATTGTTAGAATTTGTAATCGGTTGTGAAATCAATATAGCAATTGTTTATAAATTGATTTGAGTTCTTGTTCTTTATATTCCGCAAGAAAATTTAATTTCTTAAAGAACAAGTAATTAGAAAAGTATTCAAAGAACTTGAATTCAACCCCCCCCCCCCCCTCCTTCTACAAGTTCTCGGCATCTCACTGGGAAAACAATCATCGATAAACATAATGATGCACTTATCCAAGTATGGCTTAAAAACTTGATTCATCAGATCCATAAAGATAGCTGGGGCATTGGTGAGTCCGAATGGCATTACTATGAATTCATAATGACCATATCGCGTTCTAAAAGCCGACTTAGGGACATCTTTAGTCTTAATTTTTACTTGATGATATCCTGATTTCAAGTCAATTTTTGAGAAATGCCTTGCCTCCTTGAGTTGATCGAACAAGTCATCAATCCTAGGTAAAGGATATCGGTTCTTCACCGTTACCTTTTTTAATTCCCGATAATCAATGCATAACCTCAATGATCCATCTTTCTTCTTTACGAATAAAATAGGTGCTCCCCAGGGTGAAACACTTGGCCTATTGAATCCTTGATCTAACAATTCTTGTAGTTGTACCATAAGCTCTCTTAATTCTGAAGGGACCATCCTATAAGGAGCTTTGGAAATTGGAGCAGTTCCTGGTACTAGCTCGATTCCAAATTCAACTTGTCTATCTGGGGGTATACCTGGTAATTCCTCAAGAAATACATCTCCAAATTCCTTTACTACAGGAATATCTGAAATCTTTAATCCTTCTATCCTCTTGTCACAAACATGAGCTAAAAATGCTTTGCATCCTTTGCGTAACATTTTATTAGCTTGTAATATTGTAAGATGATGAGAGGCTTTAGTAGACTTACATCCATGGAATAGCACTTTACTATTTGAGGGTGTTCTTAGGGAAACCTTCTTTTTCCTGCAATCTATGTTAGCTTGGTATTGATGTAACCAATCCATGCCTAGTACTAGATCAAACTCTCCCAATGGAAAAGGTATTAAGTTTGTAGGGAAATTATGCTTTCCTATTCTTATAATACAATTAGGTAGTATATTCTTGGCAATGTACACCTCTTGATTAGCTACTATAACTTCTAGAGGTGTTTCTAAACATTCAGGAGCAAAATTCTTATCCTTAAGAAGACGTTCAGATATGAAGGATCTAGTCGCACAAGAATCAAATAAAGCATGCACTTCAATTGAATTAACTAAAATCGTACCTGAAACCACGTTTTCAGACAGTAGTGCATCCTGCGCAGTCATATTGTAAGTCCTAGCTTGTGGTTGTTTGACTACATGCTAGGTCCTACCTATAGGAGTTTACCCTGACTCTTTTTCTGAGGGCATGAAGTGGAGATGTGGCCTTCTTGATCACAACTGAAGCATCTCCTTGTAGCTCCAACTACACGACTAACACCTTATGGTTGATATTGTTGCGGAGAATACCTCGGTTGGGAAATGATTGGTGCTTGATTTGGGCAATTAATGGCAGTTTGCCCAGATCGACGACATCTAAAACACAAATCAGTTCCTACTAAACACTAAGAAGTTTCATGGTTCCTTCCACATTTGCCACAAACTATAATCCTCCTTTTGTTCTCACTTAAGTCCGTGCTGAAACTCCTTTTCCTATTATTATACATATTTCCTTCCTCTTGTTTCACCACGGCCGAATTGGTTTGTGGTTTTCCTTGTCCTCAAATCCTTTGATTAAAATTGCTAAAATAACTTCCTTTCCGCTTTCCTTCCTTGCGTTTCTCCCAATTAAATTCCTGAAGTAGCTTGCCACTTTTCTCTGCTACTTTTGACCTTTGAACAGCTTCAGCATAGTTGTTCATGCATAAAATAGCAATCTTATCATACAACCATGGATTCAAACCATGTTCAAATCTTCTTGTCTTTCTTCTCTCAGTATCTACCAAATGTGGGACATACCTTTGTAGTTCATTAAATTTATTTTCATATTCTTCTACGGTCATGCTCCCTTGTCTTAATTCTAGAAATTGCTTTTCTAGCTCATCCTCAGCAATGGTCAGAAAATACTGGTTATAGAAAAATTCCTTGAACTGGGACCAGGTGAAGACTTGATCAATTTCAGGGATTGCTTGTTCATTCCTAACTGCCAATCTCCTAGTCATTTCCAATCGTTCGGTATTTTCCCACCAATAGCTAGCTTCTCCTTTCAATAAATATGTAGCATATTCCGTCTTAAGGTCATCACTTACTCCTGAGATACGAAAAGCTTTCTCCACTTCATTAATCCAAATTTGAGCGGCAATGGGACCTCCATCACCATTAAAAGTAAGTGGGAAACTATTGGTAAAATCTTTAAATGTTAACCTCCTAGGTTGTACTTGTGGTGGAAGTGCTCGGTTGTTATTACTTTGGGAGGCTTCCTTAATCATATTTACCAACAAGGCAATAGGATTCTCCTGATTATTATTTTCTTGATTGTTGTTTAGGTTGGGGTTCTCTTGATCAGCTTGGTTGGTGGATTGACGAGTTCGGGGTCTTCCTTTTGGGGCCATTTCCTATAAATTACAAAAAATACAAATTTACTATTGAAAGTTCCCTCACTCTTCTAAAAATAATATATACAAAAAGGAAAGAGAATTTCCAAATTAAGCCATCAAAATACATATTAAGTAACAAAAGTTACATCATGACAAATTTGTACGATGGAACTTCCTTGTTACAAAATTAAACCAAAACATAACAACACTGATTACAATCGGTGCCTAGTACAGGGGTTGGGAATCAAGTTCACTCATTGTTTTACATGCAAAACGACACGCTCCCTCAACCTTTTCTATAAGGTTATACATTAGTTGATCTCGATCTGCCATAGAGGGCTACGCAAGCCTGAGATAATTACTGACTGAGATCATAACTTCTGCTAAAGTTTCGGTGAGAACTAAGGACACATCCTGAAATGATACCCTCTAAAGATCCAACAATCTACTAGTCCTTTGATGAGTCGACAACTGACGCATCATGGTGGTATTATGTGTCATCAACTTTGCTTGTATCATACGAATTCTGCGTTGAAGGTAATAACAGAATCCATTAGGGAATGGCAAGGGTACTGCATTTTTTGGTGGTGGTATAGCGGGTGCAACATTTGGTAAGGTAATTGGTGTGGAGACAGCATGTGGAGTGGCTAACACCGTAGGTAGTGTGTGCCTATCAGCAGGGGAACCTCTTATTTGATGATCTATATATATATATGATATATTTGATGATCTATATATATATATGATATATATGATGATCTACTGGTTGAAAGGGGTGTTGGAAGAAAAGGTTAGTTGCCTATAAAGATTATTATTCCTCTTATCTCATGAGGTTATAGAGATCATACTAGATATACACAACCTTCATTTCTTTCTTATGCTCTATGCTCTGTATGCAAAGAGTAGAGAAGAAAGAAATAGACCAAATAGAGAGAGTGAGATAAAAGTTGTTCTTTGATTTCCTTTTGGCTAGTACCACATAAGGAAAGTCATTCATCTCCTTGGTCGAGTTATACGCTTTTGTGGATACTTATAAAGGCTTGGTTCAATTAGATTGAGCTTGTGGTTCATCACTATCTCCATCAAAGTTCGAAATCTGCAGCTTAAACAGACACTCTTCTATCAAATTTGTATTTCTAATTTTTCATGGATCTTGGTTGGGGTTTCAATAAATTGTTTTAATTTATTTCTTCCACCGCGTTTATGTGGCTGAAATCCCAACATAGATTATAACAAAATAATGACAATTTTAATTTTTTTTCAAGTAATTTTCACATATTTTCTAGAGGCCACAAAAATCCCATACCGGACTTCGGGCACCGCCAATAATTGACAAAAGAAAAGTAATAACATCCAAGCGTGTATATCATTAAATAAGAGAATAATAGTAATCTCTATTACATTCATCCAAAATAAAATTCTAATAGCAGAAGTCTATGAGGGGCCCACACAGGCCTTACAATCTAAACATTTCAATAATAGTCTCACGCTTCACTCTTCCCATGAATGTCATCCATAAGAGGGCGATCAGGAAATGTTCATCATACCATTCTCGCCTTGTCTTTATTAGACGGCTCGACCTTCTCGCCATATCCTGTAAAGCATTAGGTAATAACGGCATGAGCGATTTACGCTCACAAGTATATATCAAGTAATAGGTTAGCTTTGAAAGATGAAAAATTTATAGGGTTTAAGTATTTGTGAGGTTGGGCAAAGACAATGCCGACACCTCTTGATAAATTGAAAAACGTATAACTTCCAAGCTCCTCGAGTGATAATGAGGGATTTGACCCTTTACTTGAAAGAATAAAGAATCATTTCACATGCGCCTTATAACCATGTCCGTTTGGCATACGTGCCCTCAGGAACTTCGTATCAAACAGTATATCAGTTGGCTAGCCTGACCACCGTCTGACTTCATCACAATCACATACGTAGTCAAAGCAGAAATCTTTTTATCTACGAGGGTTTGGTTACCGATGCCTCAATTTCCGTTCCCTATCATTCCTAGGCCCGGGGTGCCAGCAAAATGCATCCCACTAGCCTTTAGTTACCCACACGGATATACTTTACAAGTATGGGGTGAGAAAAATTTAATCTTTTTTTATCCATATAGGATTTACCTTGGTGTGTTAGCGAATTTGAATAGCTAACATCCACCCAAAGAATGCTTGATTCTAGTACAACATTTTCACGTACATCGGATCAAGGGATCATATGTTACTTAACTTGAAGAAATTGAATCATGAATTTTGACATAATAACATCTTGGATACATTACATATATCGAAAGAATGATCATACATATTAATTGAAAGAAAGTAGAGTGAGTATATACTTGCCTTGGTCCTTAGCTAATTCTAATTCAATTCACTTGTGAGTGAGAGACTCTGTAAAACATGCATATTGACATAACATGAGAATTTTATACCTTTGATAAAGATATGAGAAAATGCGCACATATGATGTCCTTAAACTTTTAATGTCTTAATTTGACATTCGAACTGTTGAGGTTTAAATAAATCATTAAAATAATCTCAAATAATTGAAGAAAAAAATATTTTATACCCTTAAAGATAAACTACGCATTAGTGGGTAGTCATTGTAGCATAAAAGTGGTTATCAGGGACTAAGAATGACCATCGGGTGATAAATTAGCCATCAATGGATAATTTACTCATCAGGGGATGACTAGTCAACAGTGGATAAATTACCCGTTAGGGGATGACTGGTCATCAGTGGCTAAATTACCCGTTAGGGGATGACTGGCCATCAGTGATAAATTCCCATCAGGGGATAACTGACCATCAGTGATAAATTACCCGTCAGGGGATAACTGGCCATCAATGGATAAATTACCTGTTAGGGGATGTTGCACCTGTCAGGGGATTGTCCTCTACCATCAGGGGGTGATCTTCGACCATCAGGGGATGACCTTCGAGCATTAGGGGATGAATTTGTTCATCGCCAAACTCGCCGGTAATCCCTATTTGACCACCGCCAAAGTCTCTTGGTTGTCGCCAAACTCATCGGTGGATAGTTTTCTCAACGCCAAACTCATCGACATATAATTTGTTAAGTGCCAAACTCAACAAGTCAATGTCAAACTCATCGAAGGCTAACAAAATTTGCTCATCAGAGACTAACAAAATTTTGTTCAACGGAGACTAACAAAATTTGTTCCTCGGAGACTAATTTTCTACACTATCGGAGACTAAGTTGTGATCTCTCAGGGACTAATTTATACTATCAGAGACTAGTTTCATGTTGATGGAGTCTAAGTTAGAACTTCTCTTAGATACAATGGTGACTTTTTCACTCTTCAAGGGTGGTGTTATCAACAGATAACCATACCTAGGGCATTCTCTCATCATCTATCTTGCAGTGTGTATCATTCTTATTGTCTTCTAATTCTTATAGACACTGTTAGACTTCAAGAATTCTGGCTGTCAGAGGCTCAAGCATGGTGTTTAAACAAAGTATTTTATGAATGTGGCATGGTGTTTTAAAACATACTCTAAGAAGTGAATAAACATAATATTTTGCAAACATGGCATAAATAACAGAACAAAAAAAAATAGTATGGAACAGAGTAGGACTTTAATATAGTGCTCTTACCACTTTGGTTGTAAAGGATTTAAAAGCTTGGGTTGTTCTTCGAGAAAGACAGTTGCTCTTGAAAGTGAACCTGGGATTTATGTGGTTGGTTGGTTGTATAGAAAATTTATGAAAGTGGAGCTAGGGTTGTACTCCAAATGGTATATTTATATCACTTTGCCAAATAATAAGAGCTGTTGAATTATCTATGAGTAGATTTTAGTAGTTGGCTGTAAATGGCAGTAACAAGCTTTAGAATGAAATGATTGGTTTGAAAGGCTGGTGGTATGGTTGCTAAAAGTCAATCAGTCATCTATCATAGCCCACAATCTAGTGTACTGTTGGAGTTGATTAACAAGTTGATGGGTCACGTGCAACTCAACCCTGATATAATATAATTATATCACTTGCCTGACGACAGTCCTTGGTTCGAAAATGGACAATGTAACTCTCATATGTGTTGCCTTCCCCACGTGAAGAGTTACACTTACCCTTGTTAATACTTGGATAAAATAATCATTTAAAGATTTGAGCTCAAAATATATTTATAATCTTTTGGACATCACATTGCCATAAAAACTTTCATTCAAGATATGAATTCATTATTCATACCGAACGTAAATTAAACATTCATACATAATATAAATTAATCATAATATGAATTATTAATCATACAACAAAAACCTATTTTATTTTTTGGGTTCTCACATATTTGTTCCTTTTAAACTTACTAAGCTTTTATGTTAGTTTGTGTTCAAGTAATAATATGTGAGGGCAAGACAAAGTAAATGACAGATGGTATTGATACTGGTAAATATCCTTACTCCAGTCTTCGGGCACCTCTTCGAACCCGAGAGTTATCTTACTAAAATAAAAACATTCCCTTCTTCTTATGTAGGTGGAAAAACCTTTAAAACCTTTTATTACATCAAATAGAATAAACACAACTATTTGTCTTCGAACACTACTCCCCCTAGCTTCCTCAAAATACATTGTAGCCCACAAGTCGTACAAACTTCTTTACCTTCGATCTTGATACCTCCAAAATGTTAATACACTCACAAGCTCACTAGAATCCACAACCCTGGGCATTCCTAAGGCTAAGGCCTTGAGTAACTATGAATGAACTATCTCACACAAGATTAAAGAAAAATACACTTGTACACACAAACCTTATCAACAAATACAATTGATAATAGTATTCAAGTAAACTAGACAAGTATAGCATACAAGTATTGCAACAAATAAACAATGTAAGTACGAGTTGCAAGAAATAAACCGACAAGCACTAAAATGAAGGTTTTAGATGCCTTTAGTCATTTAGGAATTACCTCGATAAAACAGTTGAAGATAAACTCTTTCTCGAACAGTAAACGAAAATCAGAAGTTAACCGAGTTCTAGAGATAGGTACGAAAGCAATGCCTAGAGAATAGGTTTAAATCTTTATCCTTATATGTCCAATCCATTTGACCAAGGCCCAAGGAAAACTCAAGTTCTAAGGATAGGTTTACACCAGAGCCTAGAGAATGAACTTTTACGAAATCCTTGTGATGTATTTGATCTAGGAGGATCAAACACAAGTGTGGAAAATAATTTTAGGAAGATTCCGTAAAGAAATTAATCAGCAAGAATCAATACTAAAGGTTCAATATGTTTAGTTTGCTTAAAGAATTTAATCACCCACAAGCTAAAACAAATCAATTGTGAAAGTCTAAAGGAATTAACCACCAACTCTTAAGATAATTGTAAGTGAAAACTCACACAATTGTATTAATCAAAGTCTATGTTACAACGTATGTTACAAGTAGCTATTTAAAAGCTAAAGAAAAATCCTAATCCTAATTGGAAAGAATATTACATTGGAAAGAAATCTAATTTAACAAGGAAAGATAACAAACCTATTTTAAATAGGAAACAAATACAAAACAAACACAGAAAATAATAAAATACATAAAAATAAAATATCCGTACCACTCAGTCGATAATTGGTCGTCAATAGTTAATTATCCCCTGACGGGTCAAACTGGCTGTCGGAGGATAATTATCCCCTGATGGCCAAAACAATCATCAACGGATAGTTATCCACCGATGAAGTACATGATCCCCTGATGATGACGTCACCATAGCCCCTGATTATCTTCCGATGATGCATCCCCTGACGCACACAAAGACATATCCTAATGCAAGGCTCAAAGATAACCCCTGATGTGAGGCTCGGCATCCCCTGATGCTTACTAGTGCCCACGACAGCTTTATTACAACAATTTTACTTGCTAAAATATAAATCTAGAAACCAACTAAAACCCAATTACAAGTTAATTACCCCAACTAATACAATGGATCATACTCCCCTTCCTCGAAAACAATTGTCCTCAATTGTGCAACATCGGCATGACAAACACAAGGAGTAAAAATCCCAACTCTAACTACCAAGCTAACTAATAACACAGTACAACAAAATTTAACACATTGAAAGAGACTCCACCAATTTCTTGCCCCTATCAAATGGAATATGTATTACAGATTGAATTGGATACCAACTAACCAACACGATATTGTTGTCAATGTTAACATAAAACCTTACCTGCTGCAATCTCTGACCAACATAAGACTCCGTAATTGACTCCCATATTTACCATGGTTGAAAAACATCTTTCTTGTAAATTTATGGACTTAATGCAACCCCAATCAACATATATCCTTGAAACATTGCAACAGTAACCACAACATTCTTCTTTAACTTATTTGATTTAGACCTTTCAAAGACCTTACGCAGAGTATTCTTGAAGGAAGATGGTACATCAGACGGACATTCCTCAAATAGAACATCCTCAAGCTTGGTGCACACCTGACCCAAGATTTCAGAAAATTCACCATGAGTTTGGTCAGCTTTTGAGGATTTTGAATTTGTTTGGAAAATTCTTCTAACAAGCAATTGTGAACCACGTGTCTCAGGTTCTTCCTCAGAGTCAACCTCAAACTCATCATCATCCTCCTTGCAGACCTTTTGCTCCCCTTCTTTAGCTGCTTCGAATTCCTTTGAAGCATAGGTTGCCTCAATTTCTTCAATGTTATGCAAGGTTATGACTTTATTGCTAGGACATTCCCGCTGCATGTGTCCATAGCTTTTGCACTTAAAGAAAATCTTCCTATCCCCGGAGGTTAAGGGTGTAGAGTTCTTTTCCTTATATTCCTTGAATTTGTCAAAGCTTGGAGTGAACTTAGCAATAGGTTGTGCTTCCTTCCTTTCCTCAAACCTTTGCTCGCATGGCCACTTTACAAATTTCTTCAAAGGACCAGTAAGGTTGGAGTTCAACCTTTTCAGCAATATTGGAACTTAATCCAGTCAAGAAACGTGTAATTTTATGTTCGACTCTTTCTTCCAGATCACAAAACATCGTTAACTTCTCAAACTCTATGGTGTATTCCTCCACCAATAGTGTTCCTTGTTTGAAACTTTGTAATTTCACGAAAACATCTTGCACGTAATCCGTAAGAAGGAAATGTTTCTTCATTCTGATTTTCAAAGCTTCCCGTGATCCAATTTGTGTTTTACCTTCTCTCCTCCTTTTATTCTTCAAGTTCTCATAACATGGGTTAGCATAACCCCTAAGTTTCAACACTGCCACCATGAATCTCTTGTGGTCATCAAAGTCTTTATAATCAAAGACTCGTTCGATATGTTGTAGCCACTCTAGAAATTTCTTAGGTTTCATACTGCCATCAAAATCTGAAATATCTAGGCACAAGCCCTTGTCATCATCAGCATTTTCCCTCTGCCTCCGATGTACTAGTCTGGCCACTTCTTCTTCCTCCGAATCTGAAGTGCGAACAGATCTCATACTTCTGTTTGGACTTGTAGAAGGGTTTCTCCGATTCAGTCTTGCTAGAATCTCGTTCATCATATCTGTTAGGTCGTTTATCTATCTATCACAGCGCAAGTTTTGTGTTTGCTCCATAGTCAACCCCCGTGGGATTTGTCCTTATTCTCTAGCTATTGATTGTTGTATTTTGTATATTAATACAAAAAAAACTCGTACACCAAAAGCTCTGATACCAAGATTATGTATTTGATCTGGGAGGATCAAACACAAGTGCAGAAGATAACTTTAGGAAGATTTCGTAAAGAAATTAATCACAAAGAATCAACACTAAAGGGTCAATCTGTTTAGTTAGCTTAAACAATTTAATCACCCACAAGCTAAAACAAATCAATTGTGAAAGTCTAAAGGAACTAACCACCAAGTCTCAAGATAATTATAAGTGAAAACTCACACAATTGTATTAATCAAAGTTTGTGTTACAACGTACGTTACAAGCAGCTATTTATAAGCTGAAGAAAAATCCTAATCCTAATTGGAAAAAATATTACATTGGAAAGAAATCTCATTTAACAAGGAAAGATAACAAACCTATTTTAAATAGGAAACAAATACAAAACAAACACGAAAAATAATAAAATACATAAAAATAAAATATTGATACCCGTCAGTGGTTAATTGGCCGTTAGTGGTTAATTATCCCTTGACGGGTCAAACTGGCTGTTAGAGGATAATTATCCCCTGATGGCCAAAACAGTCATCAGCGGATAATTATCCACCGATAAAGTACACAATCCCCTAATGATGACATCACCACAACCCCTGATTATCTTCCAATGATGGATCCCCTGACGCGCACAAAGACATATCCTGATGCGAGGCTCATAGACATCCCCTGATGCGAGGCTCGACAACCCCTGATGCCAATTCTGGGCACCCCCTGATCCATTCCTCGGTAGCCCCTGATGTCAACCTCAGCATCCCCTGATGCTTACCAATGCCCACGACAACTTTATTACAACAATTTTACTTTCTAAAATATAAAACTAGAAAACAACTAAAACCCAATTACAAGTTAATTACGCCAACTAATACAATGGATCACCTTGTATCAACAACTTGTAGCATCCTTCAATTACTAGAGAGGCACAACTCTAATTCTAAGGATAGGTATAAAACCAGGGCCTAGAGAACAGGGTGCACAGTCTCTAAATAAACTCAATATTTATATACAAGGCACAACACATGTGTAAGAACCCGAAAAATTTTAAATGCATTCTATAATAAGAAATAATTTATTTTGCGTTATTATATTTTTACATGGAGGTTAGTCTTTTTAAATATGAATGATAAATTCATATATATAATGAAAATTTTTATGATGATGTGATATCCATGATGATGAGGTTAAGTTCCTTAAAAAGGTATCAAAAAGGGGATTAGCAAATCCCATATAAGATTATATTGAACAGCATGGAGGAAGAGCAGAGGGTTACGTGGGATTTGTGATTACGTGTTTGATTAGAAACTGTTTAGGTGGCTAAGTTTTCAAGCATGTAGGACAACAGTTGTATGTTGTCAAGAAGTCATGATGAACAACCGTTTTACCGTCCAAATTAACCAATTATTTTATTCCAATGCGTAATCTTAGTTTACTGCTCTTGAACTCTATAAATACCTCATTCGAGATGAAATTTTAACTCTTTTACCAAAATTTCTCTTTTAAAGAGTTTCGCTTAAATATATCATCTCCATCAATTTCCAAGTTCTTCTTTCGGAAAAATTATTCTTAGACCAGCTTTGATCTCACTCTTAAGAACGAAGAGGTAAGAACCTGGAACTCTACCTAGTTTCTTTTATGCATAGTATCAAAGATTTATGCTAAGATTGATATTTTTTGCATCTTCATGAGACATCATAGGTTGAGTTTGAGCATGATAGGTCTTCCATCGTAGCAGAAGCAAGCTCTAATGTTAATCTCTAATGAGATGATGTTAATCTCTGATGAGATATTGTTAGTCTCTAATGAGATATTTGTAATCTCTGATGAGATATTCTGTTAATCTCTGATGATGACGTCAGCTTTAGTCCCCGACAGGCTAAAGTTTAGTCCCCGATGACGTCATTAGTCTCCGACAGGTTATTTACTCTCGGATGACGTCAGCTTTAGTCTCTGACAGGCTAAAGTTTAGTATCTGATGACGTCATCAGTCTCTGATGAGTTATTTAGTCCCCGATTACATCAACCTTAGTCTTCGATAGGGTTAAGATGACGTCATCAGTCTCTGATGAGTTATTTAGTCCCCGAAGACGTCAGCCTTAGTCTCCGATAAGGTTAGGATGACGTCATCAGTCTCTGATGAGTTATTTAGTCTCTGATGACGCCAGCCTTAGTCTCCGACAGGCTAAATTCAGTCCGTGATGACATCATCAATAGTCTCTGATGAAGGAAATTCTGTAGTCTCTGATGAAGGAATTATTAGTCTCCGATGGAGGAATTTCTTAGTCTCTGATGAGATATTGTTAGTCTCTGATGGCTAAAGATATCAGTCCCTGACAAGTTTAATAATGAGAAAATTATTTCCCGACGTATAGTCTGTTATCAAGACTATAAAACATTATTTTCTTAAAATTATTTTATGATGTTATTCTTTAAAACAATAAAGTCTAAGGACATCACATACATATTTTCTTTCATAAATTCTTATTAAGATATTAAAATATTACTTGCATAATTTACAGAATCTTCACTCACGAGTAATTTGAGTTTGATTTTGTGCAAAGGACTGAGGCAAGTATATACATTCAATCTGATGCTTATTTCAATTTAACGCAGTATCATTTGATTCGATATACGTGCAAGACTTGATTATATGTTTCAATTGTTTGTTTAAGAATAAGTATGCTATGCTTTAAATTCCGCAAGCATGATATGAATGATAATGCATGATATGAAGGAAGTCATGCCTTGTTTTAAGAAGGATTACACAATTGTTTATCATCAGTAATCCTAAAGATTCCCTAAAGATTTCTGAGGCATTAGTATTGATTCACTAAACCTCTTAGCAGAATTGAATTCTTTGAAACATTCCAGATTTGCTTTCCCAAATTGTTTATATAATTGTTGGGCGTGAATCGCTCATTCTTGTAGAATTTTAATGTTTTGCAGGGCAGAATAGTAAGGTTGAGCCCTCTAACAAGGGAAAGGTAAAGATGATCGGTTACTGAGTTTAGCTAACCCTTCGTAGTGTCGACAAGGAAGGAAGGAAGAGGATCTAAAAAGTGATGTTTTGAATTATAGTATAGAAACAGAATAGCTTCCGCTGTAAATGTAATATTTTGGGTTGTAATAACTCTTTATTATCGTTTCTTTCAATAATTATTATATGAATGGATGTGTGGTTATTTTTTCCTTCTTTTGACAAAGCCCTGATCCAATGAGGGATTTTGGGGTCGTCACAGTTGGTATCAGAGCCTGTTACGGCCAGAAGTGATTCATAAGGAAACACTGCCCGTAAACCACATCCAGGAGTAGGGAGTACTACGGTATGTCCCAGAATTACTCCAGTAAAGGAATTTAAGAATTTGATGCTAGAATTGAAGTACTAGGATAGGTTAATGGGCCAAGGATTAAGACTTATGCTGGACACAATGGTTGTTGAACACTTTAAGGGTAGAAGCTGCTAAGGGAGATAAGATTGAAATGCAGGCACCACCACATAGATACATCACTACATGCGTTGTTTATTAAGAAGTCCAGACTTATTGACTTGGATTGTTTCATGTAGATGGCTAGAGATCGTTCTAGATCCCCCGCACGTTCTCCTAGAATAAATCTCCCAGTTTATAACTTTTCATCTGAAGAGGGGGAGGAGCCTAGTGTGGAGTCTCCACTGTTCACCTCTACATCATTGGACGAACATCCACCATCACCAGCATACGAAGGCTCCAGCCTCGCCATGAAGCCAATGCAGGAGGCTGGACCGTCCACTATTCGCCGCAGGCCGCGCATTCGCCACACAGCACGGAAAAGCACAATACACCAACGTTCTGATCGTGACCATATTGTGACACAAGATATTCCTCGAATGAAATGTGATACTCCGAGGTCTGCTTCATCCTCACCACAGGCAGCAGTGCCATCCCATAACGAGATGGTATGTAGTTATGACACAGAAGTTCATTATCGTTTGGCAGCTCGCACCATGATAGTTCGACGACAGGCTGCCACTATTACTAGGTTTCGCATAGCAGCATCAGCATGGAAATCTTCTTTTTGGTTGACTCAGAGCTTGTACCATCGGCTGGCATTAGATATGCATGCACAGATGGTAGCAGCAGCAGCAACTAATCCCACGGTGATGCGTTTGGAGCAAATGAGCAACCACTGTGCGCGCCGCATCGAGGAGACACGTATACAGTCTAGACATTGGGAAAGGGAGGCAGAATGTGAAGGATCTTTGGACACAGAAGATGAGGAGGATTAGTTATAGAAGTGAATGTAAAATTTAGACGGAGGTTATTTTGTGTGTATTTTGAACTTTGCTAAGGATAGTTGCGACTATCTCAGATGTATTCAAATGTATTTTGACCTATGTGTGGCTTGTTGTAAGAATACGAGGGAACGATGTTGTCTTCTATGTACATGAATGAAAGATATTTTGACACATCTAAATGCTTATGTGTTGCTTAATGCTTTTCACCTTATTGAGTTATAAATTCTTGAGCCATATAAAAACGGAATGTTTTGTGAAGGATGTTTAACTCTTTGCGTATATTATACTAGATTATGGTCAGAGGAAGGAGACCAGGAAGACCTGGGAGAAGTAATCTCCATAACAACTTGTCAAGGTCTGAGAATTTGGAACGTTTAGAAAGAGAAAACCAAGCTGATAATGTTGACAAAGTGGTTGTGGAGGATGACAACTCAGAGGAGGTTATTGGGATGAATTGCAATACCCCAAATATTCCACCACCGACCCCTGTTAATGACAATGATTTTGCCAACAACAATGCTACAGGGAATGCAAATGACAACCCGTTAGCTCAATTTCTTTAGATTATTCATGAAGCTGTAGCTGTGAACCAGCCAGCGCCACCACCACCTCCAGTCTCTGACAGTATAGGATTAGTCTCTTATAAGTAAAAGTTAGTCTCTGACCGTATAAAAATCCTTAGTTTTTGATAAGTGTATTAGGGTTAGTTCCCCATGAGTCAAGTGTTGCCTTAGTCTCTTACAGTGTAATAAAGTAGTCCCTGATAGTGGAAAAAGTCCTCAGTCTCCGACAGGCAAAAGATGTTACTCTCTGATAGGTAAAAAAAAAAATGCTTAGTCTCCAAGAGACAAAAATATTAGTCTCCGATGGGAAAATTTTTAGTCCCTGACAGTTTTAATTTTATCCACTAAGGTAGAGTTTGGTGCTAGTCAAATGACTTTGGCAATAGTCAAATAGATTACCGATGAGTTTCACGCTAGTCAAGAGACTTTAGCGGTAGTCAAATAAATTACCGACGAGTTTGGCGGTAATCAAATAAATTACCGACGAGTTTAGCGCTAATTAAGTGACTTTGGTCGTAGTCAAATAGTTTGACGACGAGTTTGGCACTGACTTGTTAACTTGGGTGACGAGTTTAGCGCTCGCTTGTTAAGTTTACTGACGAGTTTGGCGCTAGCTTGTTAACTTTGGAGATGAGTTTTGCGTTGGCTTGTTAAGTTTACCGACGAGTTTGGAGCTTTATGTAGAGTTTGGAACTGGTTTGTTAAGTTTGGCGGTGAACAAGTTTTTCTCCTGATGGTCGAGAGCTGGCCGACAAATTATCCCCCTGACAGATCAAATATGTTCCCTAATGAGCAAAACTATACTTAGATAAGTTAGAAATCATCCCCTCATGGATTAAAGTTGTTCTTCCATGGGTTAAGTTATCCCCTGACGGCCATAACGCATCCCCTGATAACCATCTTATCCTCTTATGTCACTTTTGTGCCTCGGCGGTTATCAACTGATACACAGTCTATCCTTGAAATACCAAATCTTATTTTGTCACAAATAAATTATTTAAAATAATTAATTAATAATTCCCAATTAATTTATAAATTCACTTAAACTAAGTTTTATTTAATAAATAATTGAAGTACATATTTCAATAACTCAAACGTATCATATAGATGTCTGCAAGTGACTAAATAAGAATTTGAAAAAAATCCCTCAGGCTTGTTTAAGTTAAAAATCTCAATTCTCAACACACCAAATGATTAAACTAAGACATCAAAGAAATAAGAAAGGCATGGACATCACATCTGAACATACTCATATCTATATTCAAAGCATAGATTTTCATGCTATGTCAACATACATGTTTTACAGAGGCATTCCACCCAGCAAGTGAATTAAATTAGTTCAGTTAAGGACAAATGCAAGTATATATTCACTCGTATGCTTATTTCAATTAAACACATGTTTAATTAATTTAATGTACATACAAGGTTATGACTTTTTATGTTTAGATTTTCTTGTAAATCAGAATGCTATGCTTTAATTTCCACTTGTATGATATGAATGAATGTGCATGGATATAACCGAGCTTTGATTTATCAATTATTTCTTAATATTATATCTGTGCAAATGAATGAAACTGTTATGTTTCAACCAAAGGAGATTGTTATGTTCCTTAAAATGTGGAATATGCCACATAGTTGGCAAGAGGAAAGGGAAGCTGCTAATGTGTTCTGTCACTTGACCTACAGGATTTATTATAACTACGTAGTTCACTGAAGGACCATATTGTATAGTCTGGCCCACTGATTACAGTATGGCTAGTAGATCCAATGAGTTTAGTCCCCGATGGATAAGATGTCATTTTATTCAAAAAGGATCTCACGATTGTGTTATCATTTGAGATCCTTAGAAATTTTATGAGAACTCTGAGGAGACGGTATTGCTTCACCCAAACTTCACAAACACAATTGTACTATTATTTAAGCACTTCATAGATTCTATTATCTTTTCATCTGTCTTTATATATTTGTTGAGCATAAATTGCTCATTCTTGTTTAGTTCATGATTTTCAGGACCAGAGTTAGATGTTGTACCATGATAGTAAAGAAGGGGAATAAATTGATTAGCTTATAAGGAGCACCCAAGGATGATAGTTACAACTATTGTAATATATTAGTTTCCATTGCAAGATTTATGCTCTGAATTTTGTAAGGATGCACTATTAATACTTTAGTGCATTAATGTTGTATGGATGTGTTGTTGTCTATTTTCCTTCTATTGATGGTGCCCAAATCCTGTGTGGAATTTTCGTGCTGTCATAGTTGGTATCAGAGCAATACTGGCCAGAAGTGTTTGGTGGGAAACATCTCCTGGGAAGCAGCATCCATACTCTAAAAAGTGCCACAGTACTTTTTGAATTCTATGAATAGAAGATTCTAGAAATAGAGAAAGTCTTGGGATAGATGAATAGAGGATATTAGCAAATTAGCCCTAGGATCTGCAAGGCAAGGAGGAATAAGGCACCTGCAAGGCAAGGAGGAATAATTTCTAACATTTGTTAATTATAAAGACCATGCCAAGAGGAAGACCTGGTAGGTTGAGAAAGAATGCCCCACCCAAAGAATTGATGAGGATCGAAAGGGGGACTCAAGAGGAAGGGAACGTAGACCCAAATTAGAATCTTGGGAATAACAACGCGGGACTTTTCAATGACACCGTGCTAGTCGAGGATTATGTCTCAGGAAATACTGTAGAGGGAGATAATTATAATGCAAGGAATAATGATGCAAAGAAGGATAAAGAGGAAGCGAAAAACAACAATGCTCAACCTCATAACAATACTGCGAACTAGAACAATAGGAATAATGATGCAAATTCCCTAGGGAACCAAATGGCTTAGTTCTTTCAGATGTTCCAAGCAGCCATGTCGGCTACGTAAGCCACCCCAACCCGTACATCCTGTTGAAGATAGGTCTGCAATTAGAGATATTACAAATGCGAAACCTCCAAGCTTTGATAGGAAAGGAGGACCTATTATAGCCTTGAATTGGCTGACCGAGCTGGAAAAGGTCTTTGAAATTGTGGATGTACCAGGCACATGCCAAACTAAGTTTGCCTCTTACACATTGAAAGATAAGGCAAGTTACTAGTGTGAAGGCACCAAGCGAATGGAGTTATTTAAGAGAGAAGTAGCAAGGAACATAAGCACTGAGTTCATTTGGCAGTGGTTTTCAAAGAAGTTTAATGAAAATATTACTCTTTGAGCATCTCCAATGTTATGGAACTCAAATTCCTAAATCTAAAGCAAGGCCAGATGTCAGTAGACGAGAACGAGGCCAAATTCATAGAGCTAATGAGGTTTGCTCCTCACCAAGTCAATGAGAAAAAGAGGAAGGCCCAAAGGTTTGAGCAAGGACTGAACCCATGGATTTTGAGACAAGTAGCAACTTTTCAATTGTAAACCTTTGTTACAGTAGTTTAGAAAGCAAGAATTGCAAACTGGAGCAACAAGACTATTCAAGAGTTCAACCGAGAAACAAAAAGAGAGATCACCAGAGTGGCAAGAGAGATAACGCCAACATGATGACTGAGGGAAGAAGCAACCCCAACCAAAGCCACAACAACGGTAACAAAAGGAAGATGATTGATAACTCCACAATGGGGAACATTAAGAAAGGAACTACCTGCATTAGACGTGGAAGGAACCATGTCACAACTCTATGCCTGTTGGGAAAGGATGTATGTTATAAGTGTCGTCCACCTGGGCACTTTTCTATTAATTGTCCTACTTTAAGCACCAATGTTGTTCCAATCCAGACAAGACCACCACAACAACCACTAAGGTAACTGTCCTATGTGAGAACTTACTATACCTGCAGAGCTGAGGGGCACATGTCATCGAACTACCCGCAAAAGAAGGGGAGAGGTAAACCAGCTCTAATCAGAGCTAACACTTTACCGATTTGACCATAAGCTAGGACTTACAACATGATGGTTCAAGATGTAATGGCTTCAGATGATATCGTGGCAGGTACAGTACTTGTTAATTCACTACCTGCACATGTTTTATTTGATTATGGCACCACACGAAGCTATATCTCTCAACAGTTAGCTAAGACTATGTTAGTCTTACCTAAACATTTAACAAATCCACTAGAGGTGGTTGTCGCGAATCATGAAACAGTGAATATCAACCATGTATACCCCAACTGTAGTATCAAGATAGATCAGCATGAATTCTTTGCTTACTTAATTCCTATTCCATTAGGAGAGTTTGACGTTATCTTGGGAATGGACTGGTTATGCAAATACCAAGCCAACATCGCCTATAGGAGAAAGTGAGTTGTTCTGCGTACCTCGGAGAAAAAAAGGTATAGTTTCATGGCACCAAAATGGTTAAATCATTGTTGTTATTAACCATGGTCCAAACAAAAAGGATGATTCAGAAAGGTTGTAAAGTATTCTTGGCATATGTCCATTACACCGAGAAGGAGGAAGTGAAAATTGAGGAAATACTTGTTGTAAACGAATTTTCTGATGTATTTCCCAAAGAATTACAAGGACTACCACCCGATCATGAAGTAAACTTTGGAATTGACCTAGTGTCTAGCACTGCCCCAATTTCCAAAGCTTCATACAGGATGGAACCATCTGAACTAAAAAAGCTTATGGCACAACTGCAGGAGTTGCTAGACTAAGGCCTAATTAGACCAAGTGTATCTCCTTGGGTTTTATTGGTGCGCAAGAGGATGGTTCTATGAGACTTTGTATAGACTATCAAGAACTTAACAAAGTCACCATCAAGAATAAGTACCCTTTACCGGATTGACGACCAACTTAAAGAAATATTTCTAAAAGATTGACTCCGATCTAGTTATCATCAATTAAAGATTAAGATGGATGACATCCCCAAGACTGCATTCTGAACTTGGTCACTACGAATTTCTCGTCATGCCATTCAGTTTGACAAATGCATCAACCGCGTTTTTGGATTTAATGAATTGCGTATTCAAACGTTTTCTTAACAAGTTTGTCATTGCATTCATCGATGACATTCTGATCTACTCAAGGATTGCAGAAAAACACGAGGAACACCTAAAGAATGTCCTTGAAATCCTTAGGAAAAAAGAACTTTATGCCAAATTCTCTAAATGCGAATTCTGGCTAAATGAAGTAAAATTTCTTTGTCATGTGATCAATGAAAATAGAGTCGCTGTGGACCCTAACAAGATAAAAGCAATCAGGAAATGGCCCCAGCCAACAACCCGATTGAAATTAAGAGTTTTCTTAGCTTAGCTGGATATTATCGAAGATTTGTCAAAGATTTCTCTAAGCTGATTATACCCCTGACAAATCTAACCAAGAAGATCGTAAAGTATACTTGGACTCTTGATTGCAAAAGAGCTTTCAAGAACTGAAGGAGAGGCTAACAACTACACCAATTTTGTCATTATCCTACGATAAAGTTGAGTTTATAATCTACAGTGATACTTCTAAGAAAGGACTCGGAGTTGTGTTAATGCAACATGAAAAAGTAATTGCCTATGTTTCGAGGCAACTAAAGGATTGTGAGAAGCAATACCCAACTCACGATTTAGAGTTGGCAACTATTGTTTTTGCATTAAAAATTTGGAGGTATTACTTGTATGGCAAGAAATGTGAAATATATGTCAACCACAAAAGCTTGAAGTATATATTCACACAGATGGAGCCCAATATGCGACAAAGGTGATGGTTGGAATTAATCAAAGATTATGTTTGTTCTATCAATTATCATCCCAGAAAATCAAACGTAGTTGCAGATGCGTTGAGTTGTCGTGAAAGGCTCAATATGATGACCATTCAAGAAGGAGTTAGGAGGGACTTGGAATGCCTACAACTTAATGTCATCACCACGTCTGAAAGAAAGGGAGTACAAGAAGAAGTTCAAGATAAACCTCAATTGCATGGCATCATCAAAAGTTCTCAGGAGGAACACCATGAAGTAAGACACAAATTAGTTCAAGGGGAGAAAGACAAATGCCATATCCATGTTGATGGTTTATTACGCTACGAAAATCGTATATGGATTACCCCTAGTACGGAATTGAAGCAAGAACTCCTACAAGAAGCTCACAATTCAAAGTTTTCCATCCCCCCGGAGGCACCAAAATGTATCAAGATCTGAAATAGAACTTTTGGTGGCCTAACATGAAGAGAGAAATCGCTGAATGGATAAGTAGATTCTTGACATGTCAGCGTGTAAAAGCCGAACATCAGAAATCAAGCGAACTACTTCAACCATTAGAAATTCCCGAGTGGAAGTGGGAATTGGTTACAATGGATTTTGTAGTAGCATTACCTAACACCATGGGAGGATTGATGTCATCTGGGTCATAATTGATCGACACACCAAATCGGTAGATTTTCTAGCAATGAAGGATACATACAAGATGGAGCAATTGGTAAAGCTTTATGTTAAAGAGATTGTCAGTCGGCATGGAGTACCTGTCTACATTGTTTCTGACCATGACCCAAGATTTACATCTAGATTTTGGAAGACCTTCCATGACTACTTGGGGACAAGATTAGATATGAGCACGACTTATCACCCTCAGACAGACGGCCAATTAGAATGCACAATCCAAACATTGGAAAACATGCTACAAGCCTGTGTGCTTGACTTCAAAGGGCATTGGGACAACCATCTACCTTTGATGGAATTTTCTTTCAATAACAGTTACCATACCAGCATTGGTATGGCACCAATCGAAGCATTGTAAGATAAGAAGTGTCGCACTCCACTTTACTAGAATGAAGTTGGAGAGAGGAAGCTCGAAGGACCTCAACTGATTCAACAAATGGAGAATCTTATGACCATAATCAGAAAGAGAATGAAAAATGTGCAAGACAGACAGAAGTAATATGCTGACCAACACAGGAAGGATCAGAATCTTGAAGAGGGAGGTTATGCATTGGTAAAGGTTTCACCATGGAAGGGGGTGGCACGTTTTGGAAAGAAGGGAAAGGTTCCACAGATTCTTCGGCTTAGGAGATTGATACAATTTTCCAAATACAACATCAATATCCTTAACCCACTCAAAGACTTCTTTCCCAGTTAAAGGCAAACGGGCTTCTCGAGTCTCGATATGCCCATCAAAAGCCTTTTTCATCTTACGATAAGGGTGATCACAGGAAAGAAATGTTTGGTGACTCATAAAGACATTTTTGTTGCAATTATTTAGATGATGGTCAATAGTAGTATCTTCACAAATTGGACATGCTTTAGCTCCTTTGACAGTGTACCCTGACAAGTTTCCATAAGCCGAAAAATCATTTATGGTGCAAAATAACATCGCACGTAATGTGAAATTCATTTGAGTATTTGCATCAAACACCGAAACACCTTTATCCCACAAAAGTTTTAAATCTTCAAGAAGCGGCTCAAGGTAAACATCTATGTTATTTCCCGGTTGTTTAGGCCCTGAGATTAACAAGGACAACATAATATACTTACACTTCATACACAACCACAGAGGCAAATTATAAATCACCAAAAGAACTGGCCATGTGTTATGTTGACAGCTTAGAGTGCCATAAGGATTCATCTCATCCGTACATATAATAAACTTGTTAACCCCTCTCACATATGCGTCATCGTTACGCAATATATTGTACATCCATGTTTGACGATCCATGTATAACTAAATAACCACAACGATTAACTAAGTAAGCACAACGATTGTACAGTTATCATAAATAAGATGCGAACAAACAACAGTTCAAGCAAACATACTGATATTTTAAATAATGCATGTGATGAATGTATTATTTTAATTAACAATTACTTACACAACAAAGATGAGCTCTCGGACGGAGACACTGAAGAAAGAAACCTGCAAAATCGTAGCCAAGTTTCCTACCAAAGACGATCTCGCTCTCTCTCCTCTCTTACGAACCAGGCCAAAATAGCAAAAGTTTTAACCTAAATACACTTAATAATAAAGAATATGCATCGGACAAAGAAGAAAACCGACGCAAATAACATAACCATTTGCGACGGATATTTAAATCAAGCGACGCAAATGTTTGAATAATTTATTTTTTAAAATTTTAAAGCATTTGCGTCGGGTCTTTAACCGACGTGACGCAAATGTGTTTTTATTTAATTTTTTAAATTATTTCTCATCTTTGGCGTCGGTTGTACTAAAGAACCGACGCAAATTCTCCAAACAATTTGCGTCGGTTCTTTAAAACAACCGTCGCAAATTCTTTTTAATTTATTTTTTAATTATTTATACATATTTTGCGTCGGTTCTTTAAAAAAAACCGACGCAAATAATCAAAACTATTTTCGTCAGTGTTTTATACTAAGTGACGCCAATGGTGAAATAATTTATTTTTTAAATATTTTCATAGAATTTGCGTCGATTCTGTAAAAGAACCAACACAAATAGTTTTTATTTTTTTTACAACAATGCCACCGCGCTACTATATGCGACAATTCTATTAAAAAACCGACGCAAATAAAGCGACGCATAAGACAGTTTTTGTACTAATGGTTCGAGTTAAGTAAAGGTCTCTTCAATAGACTTGATCATCATCAATACTACATCAACAAACAAAGAGTGTCAGACTTGAAAAAATAATGCTAGGTACGTGTTAGCAAGATTAAAGAATGCTTAATGTGTCTACCTATGGATAGACTAAGGATCATTTAAGTTGAGCTCATTTCAACAGACTCTTGCTTAAGTAGGCCTTCTAGGATAAACAGATTTAGTTTTTTTAGCAAGAGACTTTTTAAGCAAATTTTAACCTTGTAACCCTTACTGAGTGAGTTACCTAGTGAAACCCTTAAGCAAGGAACCTCACTTTCAGCAAAACTTAAAAAAATATTGGTGAGACAGCCTACTTTTCAGAAGTCAAATAGGTTACTTTTAGATGCTTACTTGTTACCTTTTAGATGATCACTAAGAATAAAAATAACAGTTAGGAAGAACAACTTTCCAATAGCTCTAAAAGTACAACCCTCCAACAGCTAAAAAGTACAAGTCTCCAACAACTTTATTTTCAAATTAACAACATTTATATATTTTCTTAGAGCTATAAATATCAGTTATAAATTCATTTCTATTACTAGTGAACTAAGAAAATGCTCTGACATTCTGACACTTTAAGCTTTTAGGTACACAAATTTATTAAGTTTGAATAGACTGTTGGCTATCAAGGAGTCCAAGATGTCTACATCTTCTAGCAAGTCTTAGTGACTTAGCAAATCTTAGTGATTTAGAAAGTCATAGTAACTTAAGCAAAGGTATAAGTGACCAAGTGTAATTAGACTAAATGTCCCTTTGTAATTTGTTCTGTTTGAACATTTTAGTGAGTGTCTTTTCTTTGTAAGAAAAGAAGAAAAGTGAAGTAGACGTAGTAGAACCACTACAAAAATTTATGTCTCTACTCTCTTGCTTACTGGATTGTCTACTTAATTCTTGCTTGCTTACCCTATCCTTATTTAACTCTTAATACAACTTAACAAACTAAGAATCTAAGCATGTTCATATGTTGTATTGTTACAAGCATTTATTTAGCTTACCACTTATCTCTTAATAGACTTAGTTTTATCTAAATCCAATAACCCAAAAAAAATAAAGCTGAATGGATTAAGACTTGATAAAATAATAAAATAGATTATTTCAAATATTTAATGTGACGGCCCCAGTTCCCAGCCGAAAACTAAAGTTGTCAGTTTATTACCAATTTTTGCGACTTTGGCTTTCAGCGAGACACCAGACCATCAATGGGACAAAAGAACTAAAAAACAACGTTTCCTTCAACACATTGCTAGAGTAGAGTATGCTCAGTAACTATTACAAATATTGTATCGAAAGATTCTGGCAACGGAATGACATAACTCTCTATTACAATGCCAAAATCGAAATTGTATTCAAGAGCCCTTAATAGCCAGTTCTACTGGTACATCCTTTCCTTACCCTTGGAACTTTCACCTTTTTCGCATTTAACTAAAAGAGAAATCAAGCCAGTATGAGTGATAAACGCTCAGTAAATATTATGTTGTAAGATAGTTGAAAGGAAATAAAATTATGCAGCTAGTTTAGGAATGCTATTACTAAGACAATGTTAATGGGTATGAATAACATTAAGAGTTCAAATTGTTGGATTCCTGTCGTAGATGGGGTGAATCCACATTTTTAGATGGGGGAAAATTGGCAATTTAACTCCTTTGAATGAAAAATCCACATAAGCACTTGACGTCTTTCATTTCTTGACTTACTAGATCGCCTTAACTCCATTCAGTGCTAAGACTTACTAAGAGTACTTCTTACCATTTGACAACAGCAGGCCGAGCCTATCTCAATATGATCTACAGTCTACATATGTATGACACTTAAAATAGATATAATTACATCTACAGGGCCCGACAAGATAGAATAAACTATTCTCAATTCTGGGGTGTTCCCTCATTAGCTTATATAGTGGATTAACCCTGACACCTCAGCGAGGGTCACTAGGTAGAAACATAGATGATTTCATAAGAATGCAAAAGCATTGAAAGAGTTAAACTGAATTATAAAATATGTCATGTCTTGACATGGAACAGATAGGATGCTTGTAAACTAGATACAAGTAGTCAAACATTTAACAATATGGTCTTAGCTCAAGTTGGATAAATAACTTTCATTTTGTATCGGTACATATACGAAACAACTATGTATATATAGGAAGAAAAGTTTAAGAATTTGCATATCATAACTTAACATAGATCGAACCAATTGATCATGTGTTTGATTGCAACAAGCATTATACTTCATATATACCTGCACAAATAGCTCTGCTATATGTTGAAAGAATAGCAAATACATTACTTGCCTTGATCAGGGTGTTAACTTATGTTTGGTTTAAGTGTTCCTACAAGATCTATTTTTGATCCATAAATGATCAAAAGTTAGAATTATAGTTATGTCTAAGCAAAAAGACTCTTTATGTAATATCTATCAAATTAGGTTTTATATAATTCATTAAGAGTGTTTCATTTGAGTTAAAAAAGATTTTTTCTTTTTTTGGTTTATAACTATTACTCTTAAATGCATCTGATGGTGTTACATATTCTTGAAATGGTTACTAGCATGTTTTATAACATCAGTAGAATAACTGTCAAGAGTAAATTTTCTTCAGGTATTACTATCATCTGATGAGTTATTTGCTTATTAGTAGATAATAGTTAGGTCTAGTGGATAATGTGTTTTAGAGGATAAAATATGCATCAAGGGATGAGATTATGCATTAGTGGTTACTGTGCATCAGAAGATAGCTCTCAACCATCAGGGGATAACTCTCAGCCATAAGGGGATAGACTTTGTTCATCGCCAAACTCAACAATTCAGCGCCAAACTCTACATAAAATGCCAAACTCATCGGTAATGTTTTTGACTACCGCCAAAGTCACTTGACTAGCCTCAAAGTATACCTGTTAGTGCAATATAAGCACAAGTGTTTGTAGGAGGGGGGGGGGGGGGGGGGGGATGAATACAAACACCTGAATCTTTTCGCTCTTTTAAACTTAAAAGTGCTTACTGAAAAATAGTTGTAACAAACAGAAAAACTATAAGAAATAAACACACAGATTCAAGTTAAAATAGTGTTATTAAAACTTGGGTTTTTCTGAAAATCTGTATAATCACAAATGTGATTTACAGCTACAAATTCTGTAAATAAAATTCACAGCTTCTCACACTCACTAGCTACAAAAACTTTTCTCTGAAAAATAAATCTCTCAAGAAATATATTACAGAGCTTCCTAGTGTTGTGTGCTTCTTTGTTTGTTTGATCTCTTGAATAAATTCAATCACTCTTGTTTTTGTAATGAGAACTCCTTTGCTTATATGTTGATCAGTTAATGAAATCACATGCTAGAGACGTGCTGCTTTTCTCAACTTAGCCGCAAGTATGTCACATCGTAGCCCTATGTGTCAGACTGTTGCATGCTTTGTTTCTTCTTTTTCTTCCCCTGATCTGTGAGCATTTAATGTGAGAGAGTTCTCATTGGATCAAAAACAAACTTCAAGAAATATCTTTCCAGTTGATATTTCTTGCTTCTGTAACACGTTACGTTGATTTCCGTGTAAGTACTGATAACGGGTGCATGCTATCATAACGATCCACTGACTATCAGCCCTGATGGACTTTGGTCAGTGCTACTGGATCCCCTGATGCTTATTGACTGGATCAGGGCTTCAACCTTCACTTGAGTTTTACTCAGTGCTTCTTTGATCCTGATGGTTATGACTGACGGCATACACTGATGGCTTCCACTGATGTCATGTTGGTCATTCTCCCTGACGGGTTACCCTGATGGGTTTGCCTGACACTGACATGTCCTGAAGTGTTTCCCTGACGAGTTGGTCTGCCCTCATCATACCCTGACATGTTTCCCTGCCATGTTTCCCTGACAGGTTCCCCTGATAGGTTCCCCCTGATGGGTTCCCCCTGATGGGTTCCCCCTGATGGGTTCCCCTGATGGGTTCCCCTGATGGATTCCCCCTGATGGGTTCCAATCAACGCAACTTAGAATTTCTGATGTGTGGAATACTTTGACTTTTTACTAGTAGCATCAGACATTCTTCTTCACTTTGTCAAGTCCTTTGAATGCTTCTGTTTTCTGACTTGCTCTGTGAAGTTATTGACCATCCACTGATGAATAAGTTTATCATCAGTGGATGCAAAACTTGTGCTGATCTTAAGGTTTATAAAATACCTCAAGAATTTACAGTTGCACAATTTATTTCATAATCATCGTCATCATCATTTATCTCTAACAATCTTCCCCTATTTATGTTTATCAATTTGATAACCATAAATCTCTAGATGCACTGATGATGATGTCAAAACCAATACTAAATACATAAAAGAATTTTGAATGAATTAATAAAAGAACTTCTGTACAAGTATTTTCCTATATCTATTACAAAAAGAATGTTGTACTAGACATCAGGATCCCTTTTCCTTTTTGCTGAGACAAAGGGCAATGGATGACTTGTTTCAATCGGTTGAGAGTCACTTCCAAGGCCTTGTCTTCTTTGATCTGGGTTTTGATCAGGAATCCTTAGTCTGTTGTCTTCTCCACCTGCTTCCAGTTGCTCCAGCTCCTTTTGAAGAAGTTTTCTGAAGTTGACTATGTTGACATTTCTGCTAGATTCCAAAGCTTCAAGGACGGATTTTATTTCTTGAACATTGGCTGCAGCAAGTTGTGACCAGTAGAAGGTAATGATCTCCCCCTGATCATTTTTGAATTGAACACCCATGGGGCTAATGATCATTTTTGGATATTCTTTAAATCCCTTCACTGGTGGCACATACCTTACTGCAGTGTTCCCATCATCAGCTTTGGTTTCTTCAATCTCCTTCAATGCTCTCTGAATCAGCAGGATTTTGAACTTGATGACATGTTCATTTTTGTGATTGGCTATTTGGCTTAGAACATGCATCGCTTCCTCCAGGTTTAGGCCATCAACTTCTTTGATCCTTATACTTTTCTCCTGCCCATCAGTGGATCTATAGAATAATTTCAGTGGACTTTCCAATGCTGTGGGCAGTTTCCTTTCATTGTTGATGGCTCTCCTCAGCCCGTCGATTATCCCCCTTAAGTCTTTGTTAGCCTGCGAGGATCTTGGGATCAGATTTAGGACCAGCCCTAATTGCTCAGCATCCATTCTCTTGAATCAGTCCATTGCTACATTGAATTCTGACCCACTCTTTAGTTGAACTGTTATTAGCTGATCACTTCTATTGTTGAACCTGACATCTATGCTTTTTATGGAGAACATAAATGTCAGGTTTTTACGCCTTTCTTCTTGGAGAAATTCAGCTAGAGTGGGTGGACCATATTCTTTGGTAACAGGAGAAGGTGTTTTGTCATTAGCTTCAAATGACTTCTTTGTAGTGACATCAGGGTCTTCAGTTTTATCTTGATTTTTATCCCCTGATACACTTTAAGGGTTCTGTAATCTTCTTGGCTGAGGTTTCCTGGAGGTCCTGGGCCTGACACTCTTCTTCTTCTTTGTTTTTTCCTCCTATTCCTTTACCATTTCCCTCTCTTCTTCTTGAAGTTGTTGTGCAAAGATTGCATCAGCTTCTACTAACTTTTTATCTTGAGGGTAGACCAGCTCCATTTTCCCATCTATTACAACTTCAACGGGTGTTGGAAAATGGGCTGTCTGTTGGGTTTCGTACCAGCAAACGCAGCGGAAAAATACGGATTTAA
>CM025781.1:21691588-21814066 GCA_014636745.2 Centella asiatica
TTATCATTAACCAAAAACATATCATAAATATAGTGTCACAATCATTATATAATTGGCCACTAGGGCATACACTCTAACACTGTCTTCATGGCATCTCTAAGTAGCATAGGCCCTGATTGAATGTTGGATTTCTTCTTTTCTTCAATCAGGATACCCTTGCCTTTATCCTTGGATTTTGGAGCAGGAACAGGAGCAGTCACATCCCCTGATTGTTGATTTGAATTCTCAGCAACATCCCCTGACGACTGCTTGGTTGATTTCTCCCCCTTTTTGACAGCATCATCCGTGGGAGTTGAGAGTCGGGATGTGACTTGAAGAACTTGTTGCAGAGTGCCAGCCATGGAATGTTGCAGAGTTTCCATGCTGGTCAGTTGGGATGTGAGATCAGCTAGCTTCTTGTCAACAGTATCAGCGTGTTTCTTCATTCTGTAGAGAGTCTGGCTGGTGACTAGGGAGTCAACAACTTGCTGTACACTTTGTATCTTTGAAGAAAAATGTGTATACAATTTTTGATTTTCTATATATATAGACTGACCAATCATGATCTGTGACTTTAATACTTTGATCAAGATTGGATCAGTAGTTCTAGCTAATTCTTGCTTTAGTAACTGTACAGTGTCAGACATTTGGTTATGTCGAAAGTATAAATCAACTCCGATGAACTGGGAAAAATCATCTTGTGGAGCATCATCTTCATCACTTTCAGAGGTAGAAGTAATATTTGCAGTATCTGTGTTTTCTCTATGTTCTTTATTTACAAGGATCTCATCCTTATCTCTCTCATCCTCTCCTTTTTTCTTTGCCATCTAAGGCATCACTCGTATTCTCTCCTTTTTCTTTGCCTACTAAGGCAGTACTCTCTTGCTCTCCTTTTGCCAAAGTCCTCTCAAGGGTTTGACTTTGCCTCTCTGCACTAAGTATTTTTTTAGTATCACTCAAAATTGTCCTAGAGGGGCTCCTATGGGCTTGGAAATCATCAACTGTGACCAGTTCAAGAAATGTATTTACAGATTATGGTTCCACGATTGTGATAGGAGTAGGAGAAGAAGTAAAGTATGTATGTATAATTGGAGAAGTGTATGTTTCTATAGAGGAAGTATAGGAGTAGGAGAAGAAGTAAAGTGTGTATGTATAATTGGAGAAGTGTATGTTTCTATAGAGGAATTATATTCAATTAGGGGTACATAAAGAGTTATAGCTGTAGTATGTACAGTAGAGTCTATTTCCCCTGTTTGATCATCAGTGTTTGTATCAAGTAAAAATGAGTCAACCATGTGAGAGTGGTGACTATCAAACACTGTGTCCGAGAGTGTTGGCTCCTCCACGAATTGAGAATGTGGAGAATCTGATTGTATAACACTTAATGTTTGTGTCATTATATCTGAAGAAATTTGAGGAACAGAGAAAGAAGGAAGTGGTGTAGATGGGAGTGTTAGCTAAATCACTGAACGAGGAGGTGATTCATCAAAAGATGTTGTAGAAGAATGCTTATGACTCATGTCGATCTTATTGAGAAGCTTATGAGCTACAACATCTTAAGTGGTGTGTGCACTCACTGTGGAAGATATCTGCAAGTGGCTCTCAGAGACCCTGATGGTAGGTTCATCAGTGTCTATGGTCAGTGTATGTGCCTCACTCAATTGTGTCCTTGGTTGAGGACTATTTTCAATAACTAATTCCTTTTGAGAGGAACTAGTTAGAAATATGTTTAATTCCTTATCAAAAGCAGCATCCTTTTTGAGAGGATACTGCCAGGTTAGGCTGTTGGGTAACACTCGTGGCTCCCTTCTTCTTCTTACGCTTGTAGCCAATCACTCTCTCTCCTTGCTCCCCCTCAGTTGTTGTGGCAACTTCACTGGTTTTTCTTTTAATCCCAACAGTCTTTTGGGAGACTATGGGTTGGATTGTTGAGAATGGTTGTGAAGAAATTGGTTGTTCTACTTGGGTAGGCAGAGAGGTGGTTGATTTCTCTGCCATAGTAGATAAAGGTGAAGAATGTACAGTTTGAGAAGTAGAGGGTATAGTATTTACTACCTGTACCATATGCTCTGGAAGTGCAAACGGTTCGGCTGAAAAAGATTTCTTTATTATTTCTACAAACAGTTTCTTTGTTTGCTTGTATGTCTGTACAGATATATCATTCTCAAAAGAAAAATTAGTAATTTGATCTTTAATAATCATAAACAAAAATCTTGCATAATATACTTCAGTTTTCCTATTATTAAAATTACCTAATTTATTTACAAGATCATCAAAAATTATTTTACTTATATTTATATTTACATTTTTAATTATTGTGTATGCTATTTTTAAAGTTAAAGAGGTAATGACCTCAAAGTTAAAACACTTACCTGAGAACACCTTGGTGATGGTGTCGAAGAGATAAAAATCTCCCTCTTCACGTTCACCCTTTTGAGATCCTTGAACTTTAACACTGCATTGGGAGCAACGTTATAGCACAGTTCCCTCAAGAATTCCAGCAGATCTGCATCATTGGGTACCTCCACCAGATCTTGAGTAGGTAGCCCCAAAACAGAGTTAAGTCTGGAAGGAGTTATTTTCCCTTTCTCAGACGAAACTTTGAATGAGATACCCTTGACCACATCAGGCTTGGTGGCGGAGTACATGAACTTGGCACTTGTCCATAGTTGTGACAGTACCTCCCCTGACATTTCTTCATCGGTAAAGATTGCTTTTCTGTACTCAGAGATGAGCAAATAGTTCATTATCGGTTTAAAGCATTCACTTACCTCATCAATGTCAGAGAAGCCCACGTAGTTTGTGGGTGGGATTGTCAAATTCCTCTGTATTTGTTGTCGTGCCATGGATGCTTTGAAGATTTGAAGTTTTAGGATTTCTGTAAAGACGAGAGAAGAAAAAAAAACTCGAGCAAATATCAGGTAGTGATTAAACGTTTTGGGGAGATTCAAAAAGTAGGAGAGATAGAGTATTAATACCTGCCTATTGACGTTTGAAAACTTCTCCTGAAAACACGCTATCAGGGAGTCAGTTCCGTTTCTGTGATGACACGTCATCAGTGAGAGAAGAACTTAATGATGAGTTGTCATCACTTAACTGACCTTGAAACCCGATGCAGTAAAAAAAATTTTAAACTTGTCCTGATGATTTACTGTATATACATACCCTGACCCTGATGCACAGGTCGGACACCCTGACCCTGACGAATGAGTCGGACACCCTGACCCTGATGATCGATCCGGACACCCTGACCCTAACGATCGAACCGGACACCCTGACCCTAACGATCGAACCGGACACCCTGACCCTGATGCGTCCTTAAGGAAGCCCTGACCTTGATGCATCAGACAAAACAAAAACAAAACAACAAAATGCAGAATATACAAGTATATACATATTCACATTTTGAACATATATAACCACATATCAATTGATTTTATCACGAACTTATAAAATGAGTTAGAAATACCAAATCTTTTGAGTTTGACTCTGACCCTGACGCATAATTCACCATTCCCAGCTCTCCCACAAGATTTGAAAATGTGGCTTCATGAAGAGCTTTAGTGAATATGGCTGCCAGCTGCTGATTTGAAGGTACAAACTGTAATTCAATATTCCCATTCATAACATATTCCCTGATAAAATGATATTTGATTTCTATATGCTTAGTTCTGGAATGTTGTACTGGATTTTCAGCAATGGCAATGGCACTAGTGTCATCACACCTTATTGGAATCTTGGAATAGTTCAGACCATAATCCATTAGCTGATTTTTCATCCATAGAATTTGTGCACAACAACTTTCAACTGCAATATATTCAGCTTCAGCAGTTAATGTAGAGATTGAGTGCTGCTTTTTGCTGAACCAAGATACAAGCCTTCGCCTAGAAATTGACAGCTTCCTGTTGTACTCTTTCTGTCAATCCTGCATCCTCCAAAGTCAGCATTAGAATATCCTAGCAATTCAAATCCAGACTCCTTTGGATACCAAAGTCCCAATTTTGTAGTGCCCTTGATATATCTCAAGATCCTTTTCACTACAATGAGATGAGATTCCTTTGGGTCAGCTTGATATCTTGCACAAAGACATGTTGCAAACATTATGTTTGGCCTGCTTGCTGTCAGATATAGCAATGATCCAATCATTCCCCTGTAAGTCTTCAAATCAACTTTCTTTCCATTCTTATCAGGGTCAATCTTGGTTGCAGAGGCCATTGGTGTCTTTGCTACTTTTGAGTCCTCCATATCAACTTTCTTGAGAAGTTATTTGGTATATTTTGTCTGATGAATGTAGATTCCATCAGAGACTTGTTTAACTTGCAATCCCAAGAAGTAAGATAACTCACCCATCAAGCTCATTTCATACTTGCTTTGCATGAGTTTGGAGAACGTTTCACACAGTCTTGTGTCAGTGGATCCAAAAATAATATCATCAACATAAATTTGAACCAAAATCAGATGACCTTGGTGTTGTCTGAAAAACAATGTTTTGTCAATGATACCTCTTGAAAATTTGTTTTCCACCAGAAACTTTGACAGTGTATCATACCAAGCTCTAGGTGCTTGCTTCAGTCCATAAAGTGCCTTTTCCAGTTTTTAGACATGATTTGGAAATTTTGAGCATTCAAATCCTAGAGGTTGTTAGACATACACCTCCTGTTCCAATTTTCCATTTAGAAAAGCACTTTTCACATCCATTTGATATACTTTAAAATTTGAATGTGCTGCATAGGCTAAGAAAATTCTTATAGCCTCAAGTCTGGCTACTGGTGCAAAGGTCTCCTCAAAGTCAATCCCTTCTTCTTGAAGATATCCTTTTGCAACCAGTCTTGCTTTGTTTCTTACAACAATGCCAGCTTCATCCATCTTATTTCTAAATACCCACTTAGTACCTATTATGATCCTATCTTTGGGCTTAGGTACAAGCTTCCATACTTGATTCCTTTCAAATTGATTTAGCTCTTCCTGCATTGCCAAGATCCAGTCTGCATCTTGAACAGCTTCTTCAAACTTCTTTGGCTCAATTTGAGAAAGAAAACAAGCATATAGGCATTCATTAGATGTTGCTTTCCTGGTCTGCACTCTTTTGCTTGGGTCACCAATAATCAGATATGTTGTGTGACTTCTGGCCCATTTGGGATTAGAGATGTGTCTTGATGAGCTTGCTTGACTATCATCTCCTCCCCCTAAGCCTGTGTTTCCAGCTTCTGAAAACTCTCCCCCTGAATTAGTGGATAATTCAAGGTTCAAGTTATCCCCTGATGGTGCATGTCCTGATGAATGATCCCCTGATGGAGTATCCCCTGATCTGTTGTCCAGGAAATTAACTATATCTGCTGAAGGGGGTTCTACATTGTTTGGATTGACATCAGGAATAGATAAATTCTCCATTTGTTTGCACTCATCGGCTTCATTCTCTTGATAATCAATACCATCTTCATTTTCAAACCTGAGTTCTTCATGAAAACCAGGGTCTTCAAGCCCAGAAATTTCTTGATCATCAAAAGCTACATTTATAGACTCCATCACCACTTGAAGTCTTTGGTTGTAAACCCTGAAAGCCTTGGATGACAGAGAATAACCTAGGAAAATTGCTTCATCAGCTTTTGGATCAAATTTTCCTAAGTTCTCACCAAAATTCCTCAGAATAAAACATTTGCATCCAAAGACATGGAGGAACTTGATGCTTGGTTTTCTCCCTGTCATTAGCTCATATGGTGTCTTGTTGTGAGCCTTGTTGATTAGAGATCTATTCTGAGTAAAGCAAGCAGTGGAAATTGCTTCAGCCCAAAAATAGGTGGGAATCTTTGCCTCTGCTAGCATTGACCTAGCAGCTTCTATCAGGGTTCTATTTTTCCTTTCCACTACATCATTCTGTTGAGGAGTCCTTGGAGCAGAAAATGTATGAGTTATGCCTTTCTCCACACAAAATCCCTCAACAGCTGCATTCTTGAATTCAATTCCATTATCTGTTCTCAACATTCTAACCACTAACCCTAATTCTCTTTCCACCTTCTTGATATGGTCAATAATTTGTTGAGATACTTCTGATTTAGCACGCTGAAACTTTACCTAAGTGTATCTGGTGTAGTCAACCACAATGACCATTGCAAATCTTTTCTCTGACACTGACATAATGTTGACAGGGCCAAAGAGATCCATATGTAACAATTGAATTGGATCTTTGAACATGGTGGCTTCCTTGCTGACAAAGGATGATTTCCTTTGCTTCCCTTGTTGACATGTTGAACATAATCCTTCTTGGATAAACTCCATTTGGGGTAGTCCAGTTACCAACTCTCTCTTCACTAGATCATTAATTGACTTGAAGTTCAGGTGAGAGAGCTTCTTGTGCCATAGCCTACTTTCATCAGGAGATGTCTTGCTGTAGAAACATGATTCTATTTTACTGAATTAAAATCAGCAACTTAGAGATCTCCTTTTCTTATCCCTGACAAAACTAGCTTCTCATCACTTTCATTTGAGATAAGGCACTGATCTCCTTTGAAGGAAGTGATGAATCTTTTGTCACTTAGTTGACTTATGCTTAGCAAATTGTGCTTGAGCCCATCAACTAGTGCTACATTTTCAAATGAGACATTCTCATTTGTTGCTTTGCCATAACCAAGAGTTAGTCCTTTGCTGTTATCACCAAATGAAATTACTAGACCAGTCTTTTCTTGGAATTCTGTGAGCAAGGCTTTGTTTCCTGTCATGTGCCTTGAGCAGCCACTATCTAGAAACCAGATTTGACTGCTTTTGACCTTTCCCTGCACACAAGAAAACATTTAAATTGTTTTTGGTACCCAATTTGTTTTGGGTCCTCTAGGTTTAGTCACAGTAATAAGTAATACAGTTTTTTCTTTATTGGTGACTTTTGGTTTTGGCAAATTTAAAACTTTATCCTTTTTAGGAGCTTCAATATATGTTTTTGATTTCTCAACAGTTATCTTGCCTTTATCCTTGGAGGAGCAGGCTTTAACAGTTGGTAAATCATCAGCATACAAAATTGTGTCAGTCAAAATTTGTGGTTTTTCTTTGCATTGAAAAGATAAATGATTACAGTTACTACAATTCCAACACACTTTTCTAGGGGCTTCATGAATGGAAGAATAATTGCTAGTTTTATTAACACCTAGCTTACCATTTCTATTCTTCTTGCTTTCCCCTGACAGGCCTTTTTCCCTTGACGGGCTACTACGGCCTGATGCACTCTTTCCCCCTGACGACTGTGTATCCACTGATGCACAGTTTAGTTCTTTCTTAACTGGAGGGTTGAGTGCTTTGGCAAGAATAAGTTTCTTGCCTCTCCCACCACTAGTGAAAGCTCCACTAACTGGGAAAACATTCCCTGATTCTAGCTTTGTGCCTGCGTTAACAAACTTGATAGGTTGTATTGGCCTTTTTCCAAAGCTAGCTGTCATCTCAACCTCAATGGGAGGTTGCTGCACTTGAGTCTCTTCATAGCCCAAACCAGATTTTAGATCAGATTTCTGACTGTTCAAACGATCCTCCAGTTTCCTGCTAGACTCACTCCATCTCTTAATGACTTCCCTTTCTTGACTAAGAAGATTCGAGGTCCATTCCTCTCTTTTGATAGCACAGTCAAGAAAATTTTTAGTCCTTGAGAGTTCTTTTTCAAGACTCTCAAATCTGGAGTTTTCTGATTCTAAAAGAGTGTTCCTAGCAGATAACTGTTCATTTATTTTCTGCACTCTCTCAATTTCAGCTACAGCACTCCTCAGGGTGTCGTAGAGATCCTTTATCTCACAAGCCATTTCCTTAACAGTTTTAACACAATCAGTTTTAGACATGTTAGAGGAAATTTCGAGGCTTACCTATGAGCTGCTACTGTCAGTGGATGAGGCCATCAGGGCTAGGTTGACATATTCCTCATTTTCTTCTTCATCAGAGTTAGCTCAGTCCTTTCCCTCTGCAATATATGCTTTTCCCTTCTTGTTTGCATTAAGAAGGTCAAAGTATTTCTTCTTGTAGTCCACAACAGCTTCTTTGTTTCTGGATTCACCATCTTTTGTGGCCTTGCAACACTCATTTGCAAAGTGACCCAGCTCATTGCATTTGTACAACTTTATTCTTGATTTGTCAATAAAGTTTTTCGTGCTACTGGGTTTCCTTGCTGAAAATCTTTTAGATCCCGAAGGCTTTTGGAATTTCAGCTTGGAAAACCTTTTTGCAAAGAAGGTCATGGTTTCATCCAGCTCCTCTAACTCTTCCGGAGTATATTCTTCCTCCTTGAGGTCAGCTTCTTTGTCCCCTTCTATATCAGCATCTTCTAGTTGCTGCTTCATCAAGACACTCGGCCTTACTTCTTGTTTGTCCTTTGTGGCAGCCATCAGGGCTACAGATTTAAGCTTTCTAGCATCCCCTGACATTTCAGATCTTTGTTGAACCTCAAGTTCATATGTTTTTAGGGTGCCATAAAGCCTATCCAAGTCTAGAAGATTCATGTCCTTGGATTCCTTGATGGCTGTTGTCTTAGGATCCCATGATATGGGAAGGGCGGAATTTCACTATCTTATTAGAGACTAATATAAAGCTATTTTTTGATATAGTGAAAAGTCCTAATTCAAAGGTACGCAGAAACTTTTTAACATAACATAGTTCTCTAAAAGAAAGAAGAAACTCAGTTTATAGTAGTAGTTAAAATTGGTTGGAAATTGAATTCCCTTCTTAATTGTATAATTCATTAATTACCCTTTTTAATTGATAGAAGCTGTAAAGAATAAGGAATAACAGATTTACAATACATCCATGTTAAACATATAGAAAGAAAAGAAAATACTCATTTGAGTATTTTGAAAGAATAGAGGTTGTCCAGATAATTTATCATTAAAGAAAAACATTTTATTTAACCAATGTATTAAATAGATTTCCAATTTAACTAAATGATCATGTTGACAAAGAGTTTATTTTTCATGTTTCTCAGTTAAACTAAATAACTCGTTAAACCTTTAAAATTTCCTTGTATAGTTTTCAATACTACAACACACGCTATATGAATATTTTTTGAGTTTGAGAGTGTTTAGAGAGGAAGAATAGTAAGACGAGAGTCTTCTTTATATAGGGGCACCAAAAAAATATGTCTGACGTGGGGTGTTTCATACCTCAGATTAACATAGGACATGGAATTAACTAAACTACTAACTCATTAAACACGATAAACAATTACTTGATCATTTCATTCACACGTAGGGGTGTACTTTCCCACATGTGTCATATGGTAGTATTCTACAGTAAAAATGACTCAGTGGCTGCAATGCTTACTCATTAGATAAATTGTTATTTAACTCCCTTTCTCTATAACAGTAATAATAATAATAACCCACACGAATATTACTATTACATTATTCAAGATACTATCTTCTACCGAAACTTGGTTCTTTCAATATTCATTAAAGAATATTTGATGAAGGTCGCAAATAAACCCAACTAAAATTTATTTAATAAATGTTTTAATATTTTAATAATATTTTATAGAAAGTCTAGGGCTTTACATTTAGGGTAAAATATTAAACAAATACTTAAATTCATATTCAAATTCAAACATAAACACTTAAGTCATTTAATAAATTTATATATGATTAATCTATTTAAATTCAGACATTTAATGAAACAAACGCAATCTTAGTTTTTTCTGTTCTAAGGAGTTCTTCACACGGTTGCTTTCAAAATTACTATGTAAACTTTTCCTTAAACCTTGGTTAAGTAAGAGAATACATTCTCAGTAAGAAATATTTTAAGCAAAGTTAAAATTTTAAAAATTCTGTTTAACTCTTTCTAAGTATTTTCTCTTTGGGACCTAATATATATAGATGTATAATATATATATATATATATATATATAAATTATTATCTAATATTGCTATTTTTTTGGAATGAACATAGTAATATAAAATTGTTAAGCCTAATTTCTAGATACTACAAAAAGGGAAAACTTTTAACATAGTTTAGAAATTGACTAAGTCAACGATCATTTTGACTGAATGTATGGTTTTAGGGTGAATATTTGGATAAAACAAGAAATCTAGAGTTCTAGTTGACACATTTTATAGGCTAGCGTGCAAATTAAAATAACGAAGTAAAATTCAAGGTGCAAATTATAATTTAACCTACAATAAATACATATGCAATATGTGTAATTATTAAGTTACGGAGTCCGTGCACAATGTAGAGACTTGAATTATAATTTTTTTGGATTTTGTTTAGTATATAGATAATATATTTATAATATAAGATATTGTGTTAATTAAACATATGCTTGTATTTCTTTAGTTAATTAAAATTTGAAATTAAATTATTAAAGTTGAATATAAATATCATAGAAAAATATAATTTGATTATAACTATGTGTATCTTATTACATCATACATAAATTATTTGAATAAATTAGTTGGTTAAAATTATTATAGGACAAACTTAATATATTATTCACTCTATCATGAAATTATTTTAGAATTTGAGACTGTCATTTTATCTTTATTTTTTAGAATTTTACGTACATCTCCTTTACTATATATATATATTTGATTGTTTTCAAAAATATTCTTTTGTTTAAATCTATTTATATGCAAATTAATGAAATAGCGTACCGCCTACATTATTGAGAGTTAAAAGAGACATAATACAATAAATATAATACTCTTAGAAATTTTATCTGCACCATCTTCTATTTATTATATTAAAAATATAGGGCTCTTATTTTCATAGGTGAATTTATTTAAAAAAATATTTTAAAAAAGTAAAAAATAAAATTTAAAATCCACTTCTTCCTCACATATAATATATTTTTATAAGCGGGACTAATTTTCATTACATATATTACGGAATACATTGAGCGTGAATTTGACGACGTAGATTTAGATTTTTTAAATTGCACATGCACAAAATTAGTATCGACAAACATTTTTGTTCTAAGAAATCACTTGCCCGGCGGTGCACGGCGTTCTCTTTGCGGTGGTGCCGCCCGAATAGCTTGAGATGAGTAGTCATGTGAAGGGAACAGCAATGGAGTACCATTCGAAGGATTTCGAATGGGAACAACTCAAACAAGAGATTGAAAACGAACCCTCATTTGCGTACCACTTGATTGAAGACGAAGCAATTGATTCTCAGTCATCCTCCGACTCTATTGCGTGGAATAACTTTCACACTCGTCATTCTTCTGGAAAATTCTTCAAGGTATGGAGTAGAATGTGCCCACTTACTGTTCTATATTTATCATTGTGAAAGAGATAGGTTCGTTGTTAGAAATGTTCAGTTATTGATGTTGAAATGCTTATGGTTTGTATCTATTTTGGCTGATTAATGCAAATAGTTTTGAGTTCTTAAAATGTGCTTAGAGAGAGATTGAATTGTAATGGGTGAGGGATTTGCAACAATTTTGATTCTGATTTTAGGGTTTAAGTATTAATGTTACTGCTTCATATGGGTAATTGGGAATGACTCCTTCGGCTACCTGGATAGAGTTGGTCTTGCATAGTTTAAAGATCACAAAAAGTCACGCAGATGTGTGTGTGTGTGTGTGGACTGTGGAGAGAAGGCTTTTGGTGATTCTGGGTGGGAAACGGTAATGCTTTGTTAGCCATTCTGTGGGATTGTCGTTTTAGGATAGTCTCTCTCCACACCCACACCCACACCCACACACATCACATCCACACTTATACCCACAAAAAAAAAAAAATTCCCAAGCGGCTCTTGTCCTTTATTATTGTCCTTTCGATATTATTAGTCTGTTGGAGTGTTTTTTTTTCTTTTTCTTTTTTTGAAAATAATTTGTTTAATTAGATTTATAGCTTTTTTTTTATTTGATTTGATTAATGTTCATATCAATATATCATCTTGGGTTGCCTACGAAATTTCAAACATTCCATGAATATGCTCGAGCACAGACATATTTGTAATTTTGTATATGCATATAGGGAGACATGTATTCATTTATTGGCTTCTGGAGTTTGTGCAAGATGATAATGCTGAAAAGTGAAAATTAATTCATTGAATCAAGGAGATAGTGAGATACTATATTTATTGAAGGAATTTCCTGAACCGGCATCCTGTGATGCAGACAGATTATGAGGACCAGTATGGATGTCCTGTGCTACTTGACATTCAATTTAAACTTGTTAGCATCCTAAGAATCATTTAAGACAGCGTCTTAATTAATTTGATTTTTACCAAAAGAACAATTATTAGAAATCCAGAAACAGAAAAGCATACATAAAAAGGTAGGAGAAGTAATCCTCCTACCAACTATTTGAAAGAACAGAAGGCCCTTAATGTGCTGCTTGCTAGTCACTGTAATTCAGATATAGGAATCCCAAAATGCATTTATTTTAGAAGTCCACTGCAAAGAAAGTGAACCATATGAACTGAGTTCTTAGAATCTGCATATTTCTGGAGTTTTTAAAAATGAAGATCTTCCACAGAGTTATAATGAGAGGCTAACAAATTTCATTTATATTTATGATTGAATAAGAAAAATCTGAAATATGCCATTGCTGAAGAACCTTAATATGTCAGGATGCTTTATCTTGTGCATGAGTTATAGCCTTGCCCTGGTACCTCCGTCCAAGACGAGCTCAGCTGGTAAGCTGGACGATTGACCTCCATCTAGGTCATGGGTTCAACCATTTCAGTGCTCTTGGTGAGGCGCCCTAACATTTCCTCCGTAGGCTATCTTGGATTGCGCAGGGTCCACGTAGAGTTCCTTTTTCCTCTGTAACCAGTATAAAATAAAAATAAAAATTCTCTCGTACTAATATTATAATATGAGACAAAATTCAATTCAGAAATTGACCACTGGACGGGTTTGGTGAAAATGATTCAGAAGCGTGGTCTGATTGGAGGAAGCCTTGCACTTTAAATCAGGTTAATTAGAGGATATGTAGCTTGCATTTGCTAGCATATGTTTATGAATTTTCTCGCTGGAATTAGAAGTAGGCTCTCACTTGCATAGTTATGTTTACAATCAAATTGCTTAACAGCTTTAGGTAGTCCCAATGGAAACTCTAAAATTAGCCGCACTATGTGCTTTGTTCTATCATGTTGTACCGGATCATTTGCAATACAGATGGCTGCCTTATTGTCATAAAACAATCTCATTGGCTCACTAGTTGCAATGCCCAAATCTTCTAGTAATATTCGAAGCCATAGCAGTTCACATACTCCCAATGCAATAGCTCTGTACTCAGCTTTAGCACTTGAACGCGCTACCACATGCCGTTTCTTACTTTGTCATGTGACTAGATTGCCAGCCACCTACAAAAGAACAATAGCTGGATGTAGAGTGTTGGTCTTCTATGGAACCTGCCCAATCTGCATCTGAAAAAGCCTCAACTTCAACTTTCATATGACCATGTTGAGAGAACAGTAATCCTTTTCCCGGTGCAGATTTAAGATATCCCAAAATTCTGTAAGCAGCTTCCATATGACAAACATGTGGATCATGCATGAATTGACTTACCACTCGTACAACATAGGAGATATCTGGTATGGTGTGAGAAAGATAAATCAGTTGACCCACTAGACGTTGATATCTTTCTCTGTCAACGGTGGGTCCATTTCCACCATACAAATGATGATTCGCTTCTATGGGAGAATCATCTGGTCTACACCCTAGCATGCCAGTTTCTGTTAACAAATTAAGGACATACTTTCGTTGTGATAAGAAGATTCCATTAGAAGATCTTGCAACCTCTAAGTATTTAAGTATTTAAGTGACCCGAGATCCTTAATTTCAAACTCGCTGGCTAGTCTCGTCTTAAGATTGATTATTTCTTCTTTATCATTGCCTGTCAACACAATGTCAACATAAACAATAAGTACAGTAACTTTACCATTGCCTCGTTTGACGAACATCGTATGATCCGCACTACTCCGTTTGTAATCAAACCTCATTATGGCTGCATAGAATCTACCAAACCATGCACGCGGAGATTGTTTTAGGCTATAAAGGGATTTACGCAACTTACATACTTTGTCTTTAGTTGCTGCTGTGGCAAATCCTGGTGGTATGTGCATATATACCTCCTCTTCTAATATTCGATGCAGAAAGACATTTTTAACATCTAGTTGCTGTACATCCCACCCAGAATTGGCTGCATAAGAAATTAACGTTTGAACGGAATTCATCTTAGCTACCGGAGCAAATGTCTTTTAATAATCAATTCCATATGTTTCAATGTATCCCTTAGCCACTAGTCTAGCCTTGAGTCTGTCAATGGAACCATCAGATTTGTGTTTGACAGTATACATCCACTTACAACCCACATGTTTCTTTCCATAAGGCAAATTAACCAGCTCCCGAGTCTCATTTTTCTTCGAGGCGTTCATCTCCTCTATCATAGCCTTTTTCTCGTGCTCATCACTAAGTGTGTCCTGCCAATCTCGAGGAATTGTTACAGAAGATACAAAAGAAGATATAGAAGACACAAAGGAGCGATATGATGTAGATAAAGCATTATAAGACAAAATTAGAAATAGGGTGTTGGGTACATGACCGAACCCTTTTTTGAGAGCAATAGGAAGATCTTCTTGAGGATCAGAGGGAATATCAGGACAAGGGAGAGTATCAGGATTCTTACCATTAGTTTTATCAGTACCATGTTCAGAGTTAGGATGATCAACTAGTGGCGTTGTGATGATGGTCTCTTTGTCTTTTTGTCTGAGTATGCGGACACAAGTCCTGAGCTCAGATTTATCAGTACCAACAAGAGATTCCAAATTCTCCTCCTTAGAACTATTATCTTCCATGTTAGAAGTCGGAATAAAAGAGGTTATAACAGAGGAAGGAAATAGAGGCTCCCCCTCAAGTTGAGGGCGACTTTTCTCCTCACTAATATTAGTCTCCCCTTAGGAGAAGAATAAAAAGCTTTCGACTCCCAAAAAGCGACATCACATGTTATAAAGACTTTACGAGAAGATGGGTGATAGCACTTATAGCCTTTTTGAGTGGGTGAGTAACCAATAAACACACAACGAAGAGATTTGGGGTCAAGTTTACTTTTGGTAGGACTTGTCATGAACAAAACACAACCAAAAACACGAGGAGGTAAGGACGGGGTTGTGTTATGTTTTAAAAAGGAAATTGGACTTCTATTTCCAAGAACACTAAGTCTATTAATGAGAAAAGTAGCCTTTAAAACAACATCACCCCACAAAGACTTAGGGGTATTCATAGTGATCATAACTGTGTGTTATCTCCATTAAATGGCGATTTTTCCGTTCGGCCACTCCATTTTGTTGTGGAGTGTTTGTAGGGTTTCGACAAATAAAACGCAGCGAAAAAAAACGATTTAAAACAAAAAAAAAAACGATTTAAAACAAAAAAAAAAAACGAAACCCTAACTCGAGGATCCATGCAAAACAATTTAATACAGATGGTTTAAGATTTTACCAATTAAACCTGCAGAATCCAAAACTTTGATGAGAGTGTTGAACGTCTCCGAATCTTTAACACAATCCAGCTGGACGGCGTCTCTATGGTATCCACACGAACACCCCACAAATTGTCTCACGATCCGAATCAAGGAGAATTGTAGTACTAGCTGTTGAATTTGTTTCTCTCTCTCTCAACTCTAGTCTCTCTCTTATGACTGGCTAGGGTTTTTTAAAAAACGTATATTAGAGAGAACAATTGATATATCCTATATATAGCTGTGTATAGAATAATTCCAAACCCTAATCTAATTAGGAGAATAAAGTTCGAATTTTATATTTATTATATATTTTAATCAAGTCTCACTTAAATTAATATATATGTCAAATAAATATATATTCGTATTTTCTTCCAAGGGACTCTAATATATATACAGTTTACATACATATAATTTAAAGCCATGATTTAAATAAAATCAATCTTATTAATATATTAAAATCACTGACATTTAAATTATATCTCCTTAATGAATGTTCTTAGTGTGCGACCCTGTAGGTTATTATTACGTTTACAATAATTTTAAATCCTATTATAAAATTATAAACAGTGGGTAGCATCTAGTAATACATCACTGTTACCCAAATAATAATAAAGTCATTGATTCGACGCAACCTTTTCGTGACCAATGTTTCAATGTAATTTAATCCTTTTAACCTTGATATCTAAGATTAAATTTAAGGCATGGATGTGTCATCTTCTTCATAATTTAATCTCAGTTTTCTTGATCAATGAGTAGACTATACGAAACAAATCTCTATTTGAGCATGGCCATGCATTTCATAGTCTCATTCAATCAAGAGGCCTATAGATATCATCCCTAATTTATAGGAGGGTTAAATTCCATCTATATCATTCACATTTTTCACATAACTCATGATGCATCCAACAATTACCTTTATCGTTCACCCGGTTAAAGGTGACTTTTGGCAATGTCAAAACACATAACTCCTTATGTAGAAATGTCATGACTTCAAGTCGAAGGACCATTACATCATTGTCACTATGAGAATTACTTATGACACATAGCATAATGCTCTATGTAGAATTCTTATGGTGTGTCTGTCCAGTACACTGTTCTCTAACATGGTACCTATGCATCAACTTAATATATCTCATATATATTTATGACCAATGAGATGTGGCCATCAGTCAATCCACAATGTATTATTGTTGTCCCACTATAATAATACTCGACTAGGGACATTTAAGAATAATGATATATATATAACATACTTATATGATCTCATATTCAAGCACATACTTGAATCCATATAATTAATATCATTCTTTTAAGGACATTTATTATGTTAACATTTATATAAGGCAGTAAATAAAACATAATAAAAAAAATTATCATTTAAAAAAAACATAACATAAATATAGTGTTACAATCATTACATAATTGACCACTAGGGCATACACTCTAACAGTGTCGACAAAGGAGGTTTGAAGAATGATGCCATTTTCAACGAGATAGTGCACAAAAGCATTATTATTTTTATACTCACGGTCATTATCACTACGAAGAATTTTGATTTTAGTATTAAATTGTGTTTTAATCATTTTGTGAAATTCGTGAAAAAACTTAAAGATTTCACTTTTAGAATGGAGAAGGTAAAGCCAAGTGATGTGGGAAAAAGAGTCAATGAAACTAACAAACCATGTGTGACCAGATCGAGACACAACTCTAAAAGGATCCCAAACATCAAAATATATAACAATAAAAGGTTCAACAAATCTTTCATTTATTGTAGGATAAATTGTTCTCGTGTGTTACCTAACTCATGCTTCACACAAAAATGGTTTTTTGTTACACTTTTTAACTAAAGATGGAAATAAAGACATAAGTACTGAAATTGGAGGATGCCCCAAACGCCAATGCCATTGATGCAAAGAGGCCAAATTAGAATCATAGCTAGACTGAAGAGTTTGAGTTGCAGACTTGTGTTGCCGAAGGAGAACTAGATTCTGGAATATCTAAATAGTAAAGACCATCCACTTCACTACCATTGCAAATCTTCCGACCCGTCACCAAATCTTGAAAAACACAATAAGAAGGAAAGAAGGTGACTGAACAATTCAAAGATTTAGTAAGGTGCTATACAGACAACAACTTTGTAGTAAATGATGGAACGTGAAGAACAACAAATAAAGTTAGAGAAGAAGTACAAAATACTGATCCTTTTGCAAAGATGGGAGATAAGGATCCATCAGCAACTAAGACTTTATCTTTTCCTGAACAAGGTATATATGAGGTAAAAAGAGTGGATATACTAGTCATGTGCTCGTAAGCCCCTGAATCAATATCCAATGAGGACACAAAGTGGAAGCATTAAGAGCACATGAATTTAAACCTGATTGTGCAAAATGAGAAGAAGCATGTTTAGAAACTAAAGATTGCATAGCTGCAATTTCCTCGGGACTAAAAACAAGAGAAGCACCAGAGTCGGCAGTACTAGAGCCAGGCTTATCCATAGGAGAATCAATTGTTGAAGGCCCATGAGCTTGAGCACCTCGACCTTTGCCATAAGAAGATTTACCACGACCTCTTCCCCGGAGATGAGGATAAAGTTTGAAATAGGTGTCCCAAGTATGGGTTGGCTTACCACAATAAACACATTTGTGATCGTCCGAAGGTTGGCTGTGAGTAGATGTCCGCGGATGAGACACAACCATTGCAGAACGGTCGCCTATAGTATTATGATTAGGTATCATAACCCTCCGCCTATTCTCTTCTTGTTGTACTCGGGCATGAGCATCTTGCAATGATGGAAAGGGTATCTGTCCAAGGAGTTGAGCCTAAACTTGATCAAACTTGACATTCAAGCCAACCAAAAAGTCAAAAACTCTTCATTGATGAACTTTTGATAGGACACAACATCATTGGTACATGTGGCCAAGAAAACTCTTTAATGATCAAGTTCTTGCCAAAGTCTAGTTAGTTTTGTATAATATTGAGCCACAGTTTTCTCACCTTGAACAATCTCGCGAATCCTTTTGCGGATATTGTGCTTTCGACATATCACTTGAAATAGAAAAAGTTTGTTTGATGGCCTCCCAAAGGTCATAGGTAGTCTCCATGAACATACAACTACTCATGTTTGACTCCATTGAATTAAAAATCCACGTTTTCACCATCGCATTGTCTGACTTTCATTCCTCTTGGGCAACACCAGTCTCCTTAGGTGTGGTTGTTGTCCCATTAATTTACTGTTGCATACGGTTAGCCTCAATGGACATTCGACAAATATGGGACCGTGCTAGGTAATTGGTTTCGTCTAATTTGAATGGACTGAGAACCAAGGTGGAGTTTAAAGTACTTCGCATAAGCTGACTACTAGTACCATCATCACTATTATCAGTGCTTGTTGTCGATATAATGAAAAACGAGACAAATGGTAGAAGAAAAAGGCTACTGGAATAGGACAGAAACCAACAAATGAGACGAACAAAATAAACAAAGCAAACTCATTAAACTAGCAGCACAACTAGCTTCCCTAGAAGAAACTGACCTTGCTGGAAGAAAGCCGGTGCTAGAAAAATAGCCGAAGAAGGCCTCACGTGCTGGCGCGTGTGGCGTCGACAGGAACTTTCTGGCGGCGTGTGGGGTCATGTGACAATGGCTTACCAGCAATGACTCCTTTAGTGGTGGCCGTCCGGAGAAGAGGAGCCCAACGGTAGGTTACTTGTAAGTATCCAACTTTGATTTCTTAGGTTTTAGAGTGAGAACCAAGTCAGTTTATACTTCCAAAGTAACATAGAAGAAACCGAGGGAGATAAAGGTCACCAAAGTGCTTGATCGGGCTCTGATGCCATGTTACAAGAGAGAGTTTGTAATGGTGAAGTTGTATTTCCATGTATTGAGGTTACAAAGATTTATACACAGTTTCCATGATTAAAGCCTCTAAATACTCCTAACGAATATTCTATAGTTAAGTTAATATTCTATAGCTATCAAATTGATTCTACGATTAATTTACTGCCTTAAACTAGCTCCACTAATTCCAACATTAAGTATTCCATGTTGTTTAGGTCATATTTGTCAAAGGGGTGCAAGGTGCAAGCTTTGGTCCTTTCATCTCTTGAGGCGAGATGCCTTTAATGAGGCGAGATGCCTTTAATGAGGCGCACACCTTAGTTGTTGAGGTGCTAGGTGAATAAGGCACACAAGTGAGGCCTAGTTCTCACATTTTATTATTATTTTTTTCATTTTCATTTAATCTCTCATTGAGAAAGATGCTAGAAAATAAAGAAAAGGAGAAACAGGAGAGCAAAGAAGATAAGTTGAAATAAAAGGAAAGAAGCGAGAAATAAAAGACTGGTGAAGATAAATTGAAAAAGAATGAGCAAATTAGATCGAAATGATTAACCTTGTGTCATATTCTAATTTATTTTCTTCTATAGATGAGATTATGAATTTGTTTTTCTGTGAGATATTATTTATGATTATATTAAAGTAAAAAACAATTCTAATCTATTTACCTTGGAAAGTTATAGTGAAGTCTCTTATATATTATATATGCAGACACGCAGTCCTTATAATAGTCCCCTTGTTTTGCATTTAATATGGTGGATTTATAATTGGACTTGTATCCAACTGATTCATTTTTGTTCAAAAGTTAGTTATAAATATTTGTAGTCTTTCACTAAATAACAGAGAACCTTATATTTTTGACGTAACTTTCCACTTTCCTTATAACAATCAATTATATCATTTTACACACATTGTGTATATGTGTATGTGAGTTTGTACTATTGGGAGTGGTATGTATACGTATATGTATATGTAATTATGTATGCATGTCCCTAATCATTTGGAACTTTTGGGCATTGTGCAATCTAAAACAAGCACCTGTGTTCAACGACATTCCTTATCCACGTGGTTCCTATCACACATCAGAACATTTAAGTTGGTTTTCAGGATTTCCTTTGTTTCCAAAGCTTGGTTGTTTGTCATTCTTGTTTTGTCTATTATGTCCCTTTTGTTGAAGTTCTTCTCCCTTAGGTTCATTTCTTTTGCAATCATTCCCGTTCTTTCCTTTTCCTAATCCTAGTTTTCCCCTTTTCACTACCAAAGCCTATTTAATACCACCATGTATGTAGTCAATTCAAATGAAGGAACATGCCTTTTAATCTCACTCCTTAGACCTTTAAACCTACGTTTATCTCGTCTACAACTAAACTGGGCACATACTTGGTCAACCTTGCAAATTCAGCCTCATATTCCCCTACAGTTTGTTTTTCTCCTTGTTTAAACTGAATAAATCTGGCTTTGTCTTCGTTTTCATAGTCATCGTGAGGTATTTATCGTTAAACGAGATCCTTAATATGCTCAGAGTATAAGGTTGGCGAGGTGATCTTGTTCCTCAGTGTTCTCATCTTCATTTAGAGTATAAGGTTGGAGCAGAATTTTATTTAGCTCAAACAAGAAGACAAAAAAAACTATAGCAGAATATGAGGCTAAATTTTCAAGGTTGGCCAAGTATGCGTGAAGTTTGGTTGCCGACTAGATAAGTAGGGTATGTAGGTTTGAAATTGGTTGAATTGACTAGACTACTTACAAGGTAGTACTAAATAAGGCTTTGGTAGTGGAAAGGGTACATGCGCCTTGTCTAGCATCTCATGCCTTTAATAACTATGGTTCAGGTTAATATTTCTTTCAGTTTTCCTGTTGGGCTTTTATGGTGACTGTTAGAAATGAATTGAAGTGTTGAGAGTTCACTTGGGTGTCAACAAGATTGTTAGTGTTTGAGAGTAATTTATGGGGTCAAATACGATTGGAAATACTTGTTAGTTGCTACTGCTTCAGTGCTTCTTGATTTCTAGGTAAAATTGGTAGTTACATTTTCATGAAAAAATGGATTTACAGCGAGAAATCATGATCAAATGTAGATCATCTCCTAATAAAAATGGTGTTAGATGATTTAAAAATTTTGTAATTGATAATTTCCTTGCTTGCTAAGTTTATAGTTTGATAATATCCTTATAATTCTGAAAGAGATAGGTTCATTGCCAGAAATGTTCGTTGATGTTGAATTATTAGTGCTTCATATCTATTTTGGCTGATTAATGCAAATAGTTTTATAATTCTGACAATTGCTTAAGAGATTGAATTGTAATGAGTGGGGTATTTTCAAGAATTTTAATTCTAGTATTAGGGTTTAAGTGTCAATGAAAGATCAGCAATTCATCTTTGGTTGCTTATGAAATTTCAGAAATTCCATGAACACACACACACACATATTTGTACTTGCCTTGAGAGAAGCATATGTATTCATTTTCTGGCTTGTAGAATTTGTCTAAGATAGCAATGCTGAAAAGTGAAAATTAATCATTATATCCAGGAGAGACGATATTTATTGAAGGAATTTCCTGAACTGGCATCCTGTGATGCAGAGTACGTCCTCTTGGAGGTGGGATGTGGTAATGGCAGTAGTGCTCTACCAATACTGCGGTAATGTCAAGACATGCTGTACTACTTGAAATTCATTTTAAAGCCATTAGCATCCTAAAGTATCTCTCAAGATAGCATCTTTATTTGATTTTAACTAAAAGAACAATTATTAGATATTCATAATCAAAAGAGCATGCTTAAAGAGGTAGGGAAAGATATTTCCCAACCATGTGAAAGAACAGAAAGCCCTTTATGTACTGCTTGGCAGTCACTGTAAGAAATAGCATCCCCAAATGCATTCATTTTAAAACCCCTTTATGAAGAAAGAAAGCGACTGTATGAAAAGAGTTTTTGCTGAAGGTCTGAGCTTTTCACTCCATCCAAATTCCCAAAGAATGGCAAAACAATCACCAATGCCTAAAGACTTTATATCCGTTGTCTGATGAATAGCTTGCAACATATTTAAAGCTGCTCCTCATCTCCAGGACGGACCCTAGTCCTTTCCAGTCACCCCTTATAACTCCATTAAACCACATTAGCAACAGCATCATATAGGATTACAAGGGCTTTACTATCATTTGGTCAGTGGTGACAGATCTTCAACTAGATTCACCGATTGATCTGCAGAAACTAGAAGAGAGATCCTGTCAGCAGGTTGGTGATCCAGAAATCTGCATATTTCTGGAGTCTTGAAATGGAAGGTCCTTCACTGCATAATAATCAGAAGCTGAACTGAAACACTCTATGCCATTTCTGATGAGCCTTTCTTTGCCGGGATACTTTTATCTTGTGCATGAGTTATAGCCTTGCCGTGGTACCACTGTTGTTCAGCTGGTAAGTAGGACGATTGACCTCCATCTTGGTCATGGATTCAACCACATCAGTGCTCTTGGTGAGGTGCCTTTATATTTCCACAGAAGGCTATCTTAGATCGGGCAGGGTCCAAATGGAGTATTAATGAAAAAAATGGTACCAAGTAGTATTAGATCTGACAAAATTTAGTTCAGAAGACCATTTGACCAGGGTTTGGTGAAAATGATGAGGAACTAGAAAGCATGGTTTAATTTGGGGAGTTGGGTCTGTTTGAGGAAATGTAGCCTGCATTTGCTAGCACAATCTTATGAATTTTCTTGCTGAAATTAACAGTAGGCTATTGTGTGCATAGGTATGTTTACAGTCAAAATTTTTGCTTATCAGCTCAAAGTAGTACCTGATTGGAAACTTCAAAATTAGCCTCAGTATAGTCCCTATGATACAGCCTAGAGTAATCTCACCAGAATCCCTTTATTTATGCCCCAGTGCAGAACTATGGATCTTGCAATTAAGAAAAATAAAAGGTTTGGAATTCTATCGATAAGTAGTGAAGATGCAATTCCATGAAGCATACTACCTTATTGAAATAATGACTTTTCATGGCAACAACAGTTAGATGTTTTGCTTTTGTGTTTTTATTTATTTTTTTAAATATCAGCTTCCTGTCTTAGATGAGGGGTATCAATTTTGCAGACTGTAAGTTTAGTATTTCATCATAACGTGACTTTTTACTCCAGATGCACATTATTTTAAATTCCTGATAAAATATTATCATGCTGCAGTGGGAGCGGGAGTGCTATTGTATATGCCTGTGATTGTAGTACTGAGGCACTGGAGAGGGCTAAAGAGATCATACATGCTGCTAGCATAAGAACTCCTAAACATCGTTTCCATCCATTCTGTTGTGATTTCTCTTTAGATGGGTTTCCAGAGTGGCTGGCCTGTAAACAACATATTTGCTTGTCAGGTTACCATTAGTAGTTCATGGAAAATTATCAACTCTAGGGGAGCTACTAATTTCCTTGATAAAATTTTGACTTGCAGCTTTTTTTTCATTTCCCCTCCAGATGTTGACAACAAGGATCAGAGAGATATACACGATTCCCCCTATTTGGTGGGAAGTAAATGCTGCATTGGTGGAGTTGATTTTGTTACCTTAGTATGTTTCATTGTCTTCCAAACTCATTTTCATTACATGTTGACTTGAACAAGTGGATCTCCTTTTTTCTCAAGGAAATAGAAATTAAAGACCTAGTATCACAAAAAAGTTCTCACATGATAAATTGGATAGAAAAGTGAAGTTTTCTCACCATTTCTTTTCTTTTCTATCCTAAAAAAAACTCAGTAACATAGTGTAAGGGAAGTGGACCTTGGTGGATCTTTTCTTCACATGAAAGCTCATTAGTGAAAAACTGTTCTGGTCAAATTTATGTTTTTGATTTCTTTTTGACGTTTCGCATTTGTGAAGCTGGTGCTTTCCTTATAGTGATTTAAACATGACCATACATTGAGTAATCTTTTAATTCCTTTTGTCCTTGGAGAGTTGGGGGTTGTTGAATACCCTGTGTAAAATACAACAATCTTCATGTGAATTTTTTTTTTTCCCCGGTTACATAGGTGTCTAAAAGACCCAAGAAGGACAAAAAAAAAAAAAAAAGACAAGACTACCTACACATTCTATGGGTTGATCTACCCATAACGTCTGCAATGAGTAACGGCCTAACACCTTCAGGTGGGGTTGTAAGTCGAGAAAGATTCGCTAAACCAATGGCTTCATTAGCTAGCCAATCTGCACGAGCATTTCCTTCTCGGAAAATGTGTTGCACTCGTAGGTTCCAGCTTTTATCACAGAGTTGCCAAACAGCATTGAAAAGATTGGCATCCTTAATGTCTCTGCATTGTTCCTTTTTAATCGCATCAACCAAAATTAAAGAATCCAGTTCTAATATTACCTCCTTAAACCCCAAGTCCCACGCCAGAGATAACCCATGAAACACAGCCCATAGCTCAGCTTGAATAGCCGAAGTAATACACACTGGGAACATGAATCCTGCCTACCATTCACCACCACTATTATGAATAATTCCTCCACTCTCCGCAAGTCCTGGGGGTTCCCTTTGATGCACCATCAGTGTTTAATTTCACCCAATTATCTGTTGGCGGCATCCAAGTTATAAACTTTTCCGTTTTTGGGATTGAGAAATTAGCTTGCTGTATATTCAATAAGGCTCTTTCATGTTCATCAGCAAGCCAGAATATTTCCTCGACTAGATTGGGGATAGTCATGTCTTCATTGTGAATCAATTTGTTTCCCCATTTCCATATCGTCCAAGCTGCCACTCCAAATAGCCTAGTCCATTCCATGCCTCCAACGGCCCTGTTATTCCTCAAATTCTCCACAATCAAATTTGCCACTGAAGTCTCCTGTTCCCAGTTACTAACAATAGGATGTGAAAATCGCTCTCAAATCCCTCGACTAAACGAACATCTACACTACACCACATCTAGCCAGCCATGCATTTGTAGGTAGCTTCCCATGCATAGCTTTCCAAAGAAAAAAGTTGATTCTTTGAGGACCCTGCCAGCGCCAAAGGTCATCCCAACCCTTGTTATCCTGGTCATATATACAATCTGATATGCACTCATAAGCAGACTTGATGGAGAAATTACCATTAGATGTTAAAGCCCATCTGATTTGATCTTGGTCTCCATTAGGCACCGGGGGTTTTAAGGACTTGATTCGCAACTCAATCTCTGAAGAGACTAGTCCACAAACTGTTGAAAGCTCCCATTCTCCATCTTCACCAACAATGTCCCTGACAGTAAGATTCATAAGATTATCAGGAATCTCCACATCCATTGTATAAGAAATGCTTTCGTTATCATCAAGCCAACAGGCAGTCCAAAAATTAATCTCCCCATTCCGCAAACAAAATTGAATCCCAGGAAGGACATTATGCCAATTAGCATAGATGGCTCGCCAGCACGGAGAAGCTCCATAAAATTTCTTTAATTGTTTAAGCATCTGATCTCGCTCAGTGTGCCGCAAGTATTTAGCTCTCAACACTTGAATCCACAATTTGTCTTCCGCTGATAGAATTTCAAATCCCAATTTAGTCATAAAAGCATCATTGCCCAACTTGAGCCATCAAAATCCCAAACCTCATCGAGACTTAGGTTGTTGAATGATTTCCATGGCACCGTATGCAACCTCCTCTGATTATGGGTATCCCCCAATAATAACTTCGTTGCACAAGATTCAATATCATCACAAATTGAAAGCGGGATTTTTGTGGATTGCATGGCATATGATGGCACAACCAAGATTACTGATTTAACCAGAGTAGCTCTGCGCACCATAGATAAGGTCTTGATTTTCTAACCTGCTAGTCTCCGCTCCACTTTATCACATATAAACTGAAAATTACTCCTGTGCATTCGACCTTTGTAAAGGGGCATTCCTAAATATTTCCCTAGATCAGCAACCATATTAAATTTGCTAATGTGTGCAATGCTTTGCCTCATATCTGCCTGTACATTTCGCAAAAAGTAAATCTGAGACTTCTTGAAACTAATCCTTTGGCCAGACATAAAACAAAACTTTTGAAGACAATCAACAACTTCTGTCATTTGGGATTCCTGTGCTTCTGTAAAAAGAATTAAATCATCAGCGAACATTAAATGTGAAATCTTTGGGCTTCCCCTACTGACTGACATACCCTTCCATTTACCCGAATTGACTTTATCTTGTATAATATGGCTAAGCTTCTCCATAGCTAACACAAACAAATAGGGAGATAGTGGGTCTCCTTGTCTCACACCACGAGAAGGTATGAAGCTTTCCGTAACTGACCCATTCCAAAGGACGTTAAAATTTGACAATGTAACACATTTCATTATAATCCCAATTGACATACCAGGGAGTCCTATTTCTACCAGAACAGCATTTAGGAAGTTCCAATTTACCATATCATAAGCCTTCACTAAATCAATCTTGATTGCCATAAAGCCCTTTTTCCCTTTCAATCTAAGCATATGATGAAAAAGCTCCTGTGCAACAATAATATTGTCACGAATTTGGCGTCCTGGCACGAAACTCAATTGACACGGAGAGACCAGTTTATTAAGGACAACCTTCAATCTATTCACAAGCACTTTTGTGATAATTTTATAACTTACATTACATAGACTGATGGGACGGAATTGGCTAATTTTCTCAGGGGTCTCCACTTTAAGAATCAACACCAAAGCTGTCTCACTTATTCCATGTACCTCCCAACCTAAAAAAGTGTTTCGGCACAGCTTGTATATGGTTTCTCCAATTAAATTCCAATGAGAGTGGAAAAAACCTGCATGAAACCCATCTAGCCTGGGAGCCATTTTTTAAGTCTCCTGTGGCAAGGTGCATAGTTGTTTCATCTGGAGACTCCAGTTCGGTGGTCCTTAAGAGTTATAGTTGGAGATGCTGTTGTGTTTGCAATTGCTGAAAAATACAACATTAGTGCATTAAGTTTAGTTGTGAAAGGCAAAAGGCACAAAGTGGTCTCCCTGGGGCTTAGGTTGGGTTTTCTGATGTTGTTTTGGTGTGGTAACAGAGTTAAGACTCTGTTTGGACTGGAGGGAAAGGTAAGACAGAACAGTACTCGGGGAACAGTAGCACAATTGCTATAGCGGCCCCACAAACCTAAAATTAAATAAAATACTCTTTCAGATCAAGGTTTAGGCTGCTGTATATTTTGAACGGCGTCTAGGGTTCAGGTTTGATTGAGGAAGAAGATGAACAGTCAAAAGACTTTGTTTGGATGGTTTGCATTTGTTTGGGGTCAAATTAGAGAGGTTGAAAGGCGTGGGCTACTAATTTGGGATGGAAGGTGGTAAAACAATGGCTTTGAGGGGATGGAGAGTGGAGGGGTAAAAAGAGGAATAAATAGGCTCAAAGGTCTCTTACAATTCCAAATTCACAACTCAACTCAATTTACAAAAATATTTTATGACCCTTCCCCCTTTAGAACTTCTGCGATTTTAGTGACCATGTAAACCCCTAGAAAATATCTCAGAATAAGATGACTCCTAAAATAGTTATTCGACAGTAAGAATTCTGGAATATTTCTAACTATAAGAATAATATTATAAATAATTAGTTGCATTAAATTTATTCCTAAATATAATAATAAAACAAATTATTACGAACTCCTTAATTATGTGCTCCTCACAAGAATGCTCATAACTCACAAGAGCCATTCTCGGAAACTGGTGGTTAGCAGTTGTAGGTGTTATATGGTCTTGATTTAAAGTTTCTATGCTTGCTTGTAATTTCATTGATCTTGTTTTATACAATATAAGACATCAAATTTTTGCGTTTGTGTTGCTATGTTTATTAGTTAGCATTGCGTTAGTTTTGATGGTTATTTCATGATATGCATTATTAGGTTATATAACGGGATATCCTTTTCACCTATTTAATTATGTGGAGTGGTTGACAATAATTCTTATTTACTTTTGGTTTTAATTTTCAACCACACAACTTTATACGTAAATATAACAAATAAGGTGTCCATAATTGAGAATGAAAAAAAGACATGAATCTGGATATGGAGAAGTTTCAAATTTGTAAATTACTCGGTGGCTCCATAGACCAGAATAAACATGCACAATTGAACTGTTTGAGCATTGAAGCTGATTAAGTAGCTAATCTGGTCAATCTGAATATCTGATAAGCTATCCTTTACGTGCGAATCATTTGGTTTTGCAAAGGTTGAAATTATATCAATATGAAGACCTTATTATTTCAAAGTTATATGAAGTTTATATGTTCACTAATTTATAAAATATATTATTACTTCAGTTGTATTACGATTACATTTCCTAAGTCCATCCTATAAATCAGGGAGTCTAGCTATTTGATTCTTGGGAGTTTTTAGAATTGACTGCAACTATTAGTACATTGTTATATGATTTATATGATGACTTTTCAATTCTTCATAGCTTGTATGAATAATGCAGTTATATAATACGAAAGACAAGTGGACATTTCTTACAATCTTCATTCCTGCCTATAAATTTTTGTAAATGGAATTATGTTCCACTTGCTTAAATATTATTCATCATTTGTTTGTGTTAGGACCAATACTTGCCGACTGAGATTCATTCTCAATGTAATAACATAATGTCTATAATAGTCGGTTCTCTATGACCTAGAACACAAAAAATCCAAGTATTTTACACTAAAGTAGTTCATCACTTCATCGTCAAGGTGTAATAAATACCAGCAAATAATTTTATTTCCAAATAATTCTGAAATTTCTTCAAAATATAGGCTTCATTGAGCAAGCCTTCTCTTATATGTGAGAACAAGTGTTATGCCTATGAATATTAATTTCTTTAAAATAAGTAAATTTCTGCTGTTTGGCAGATATTCATACTATCGGCAGTACCACTCACTAGGATGCCTGCAGCAGTCTCAGAATGCTTCTCAGTTTTAAAGCCGGGTGGTCTACTCTTTTTCAGGGATTATGGTAACAGTCTAAATTTGACAAAAATGCACACTTAGCTCACTTGTATAAATTTGACCATCGAACTTCTAATTTGTTCAAAGAACCAATTCCTCATTTGCAATCATACAATCTGTCTAAAATAAAGATGTTTGTCTAAAATTAATAACAGATGTTAGTCAACATATCTGGAACTGTTTCCATCATGATATACTGTCCCTCTTCTTCCCTGAAAGAGATAGTGAGATGTTGTACTCCTTCCTTCTGGTTCGATGATGTACATGACAAATCACCTCAATAATTTTCCTGAGGTTGATTTTGTGATCGGATTTGGGTTGTGCTTTTGGACATCCCTCAGCCTTCAATCTGCATTAAGGTAGACAGTCATATCTTTTATCCCTCACTTCAAAAACCCTTCCAACTAAATTTGACCTCTCTCTCTCTACACACACACACATACACACAAAACTTCCCGCACATTTTTAGTCAAATCCAACCGTATATGAAATCTACATTGGAAAATAGGGGGATACACACACACACACACACACATACAGACACACACACAGAAATTTCCAATCGAACCTTCCAACTACTTCCTCTTCGTATCTCTATTGCCCCAGTCTTCATAACCTCATTTTTTGCTGCTACGTTACCGACTCTATTTTATTGGTTCAAAATATAATTAATTTGCAAATTGACTTAATCAGTTGTGCAAATCTTTTAATTTCACTCACCATGTCATGGATGTCTGATTATAAGTCATGATCCATAGTTGCTGATTTCCCTGTGATATATATTGGCGCAAAGTAGAAAATAGAGATGGGGGATTGGTAGCGATGTAGTTGGAGATGAAGGTCAGGGGAAGGAGATGAAGATGGAGGACTGTGGCAGAGAATATAGAGATTGAGGTTGCTGGACTTTGGAGAAGATGATGTCGACGTGGTTGAATAGAAGAGATGGGAATCGACGATGACTTGACTGAACAAAATAAATGGGTTCTTTTAGCTCTGAAGTTGGGCTTGGCTGAGTGTTTTTTATTTATATCAATACGGAATCGTGTGAATTAAATAGTTGGTTAATAATACATATGGGAAATATGGAAGTGCAAGGCTGTGGAAATTAGGTTGATATCTCATAGTTTTGAATTTTCACTTGACAATCCTACCGTAAGGATTAAAAGAGCAAGTAAAAAGATGAAACATGTATCATTTATATGATTTAGATATGTGTGTTAAGGATTTTATAATGGTTGAAAATAAACAAATGATAGCCATTGAAAATGTAACAGCAATAGAAATTGCAATACGTAACTTCAAATTAAATGAAATTTGTATTCCCTCATAATTTTGCATGTTCTTTACATACATACGGTTGGATACAAACAATTTAATTGAGATGATGTGACTTAACTTTCCTAGCACTTGTGCACAGTGTTGCACACATTATATATTTGTGTGTGTTGTGCGTCTGTGTCTGTGTTGTTTTTATGTGGTCGTTGCGTATGTATAACTATATATGCGTATATACCTACCTCTGCTCAACTAACCCAGATTGATAAATCTCTCCTCCTTGGAATATCCCCTTTTGCATCTTCCCTTCCCAAGGTGCAGCTCCTTCACCCCTTATGTATTAGTAAGGGTTGGTGTGCGTACCTTGGGGCGGGGAGTCTCCTAGTGTCAGGATCTTCCTTCTCATAATCAGCATATGTGGCCCATGGGTTATCATACACACAGGACTGTCTCTAGGGAACTTGTGCTTGGGTTTTCCTAATATGTGATTCAACAATTGATCCATCTTGTCCTACAGTGTGGCCAATTTCTCATTGGTGTATTCCCTATACTCGATGAAATGTTGCAAAACTGGTGGGAGTTTGTGTAAGGACCAACCATAGATGTGATTAGAATTTGAGATTAGAGCAATTAGATCTCAGTACTTAAAAAAATTAAACCAAAATCTAGTGATGACACCAGACCTATATAAGAATTGTTGAGCTTGAATAGCACTTTAATTAGGATAAGGAATTTCTCAGGATCAATCTGACGAGTTCCAAAAGAAAAACAAAAACCTGCTCAGCAGTTGGCTCAAGGATGTTTGTGGGAGTAAATGAGCTACAATGGAAACTAGACACCAAACACAACTCAATAAGCATTGTTCAGGCCCTTTTAACAGCGTATTAAGAACTTGACAATACCTTAAAACAACAAAATTTGTATTTTCTAAGGAATTTAAGAATAAAACTAGGGCGAAGTGATCAATATGAGTAATGGGAACTAGAGTAGGTGACCAAACAGCATTAGTCTACCAGAACAAATTCACAAAATTTTTAGCCATTTCAAAACCCACTTTGCAGACAAAGATAGAAAATGGGTTTAGTGGAATATAATTTACTTGAATGTTTGTCAAAACTCAAAAATAACCGTTGGCTTTGAAGGGAAATGGAAAACAAGTGTGAGAGAAGAGATTTTTCCTAAAGCAACCAACTAATGTTGTTTAATCCCGCAGTTGCAGGTTTCCGGAAAAACAGACTATGAACTGCCTATGTTGATAATGAATCCTGAGAAGAATGTGCTCTAGATTTATTGTTAAGTCTTAATTGTGTTTGTATGGGTTATAGGTAAGAGTGTGAAAATAAAACAGGGTAGAACTGTTTTAATTTGACTTTTGGGTTGCAGGGTTTTTACTAGCGATGAACAACGAAGACGTTAAAAATGAGAGAAGCAGAAGATTGTAATTAGGGTCTTTAGTAGCTTTGATGCCGAATGGCAGTATTAGAAATCCTATTTCCAACACAACAAATGCGGAGAATAAAGAATCAAACTAAGATCTGGACAAACAAACAATTAGGGGCCAATTTCATAACTTAGGGAGACACATCACAACATTGTCCATTTAGCTGTTGGTAACTAGGCCGGCTTGAGGTATTGTCCACTCTGGGTAGCTCGGAAGCCTTGAACCTTCATGGTTTTGTCCCTTTTACTTGGAAAAGGTGCCTCTTGGGGAAGGGTTCGAACTTTATTGCTTATAACCACTTAAGTTACCTGAGTCTTGGTCGATGTGGGATAAATGGTATCATCATTGCCCCTTACTCCTTCGTCCTACTTTAGTGGGGTGATGAAGTATTATTTGGAGCTACAAGTTCTTTATGATGGTCGAGGACTTGCATGGGCCACCAAATGATGACATTGTCCATTTAGCCATTTGTGACTAGGTTTGCTTGAGGTATTGTCCGCTCTGGGTAGTTTGGAAGCCTTAACCCTTGCGACTTTGTTACTTTCACTTTAGAAAGGTGCCTCGTGGGGAAGTGTTTGAACATGATTGCTTATAAATATTTAAGATACTTGGTTTCTAATCGATGTGAGATAAATGGTATATGCTATCATGGTTATCATTGTGACGGCCCCAATTCCGGGCCGAAAACTAGAGTTGTTGGTTTATTACCAACTTTTGCGACTCTGGCTTTCAGCGGGACATCAGACCATCAATGGGACGAAAGAACTAACAAACAACCTTTCCTTCAACACGTTGGCTAGAGCAGAGTATGCTCAGTAACTATTACAAGTATTGTATCGAAAGATTCTAGCAACGGAATAACATAACTCTCTTTTACAATGCCAAAACCAAAATTGTATTCAAGTATTTAACAAAAAAAAAAAAAAAATTGTATTCAAGAGCCATTAACAGCCAGTCCTACTGGTACATCCTTTCTTTACCCTAGAAACTTTCACCTTTTTCGCGTTTAATTGAAAGAGAAATCAAGCAAGCATGAGAGATAAACACTCGGTAAGTATCATGTTATAAGACGGTCAAAAGGAAATAAAATTCTGCAATTAGTTCAGGAATACTATTACCAAGACAATGTTAATGGGTATGAATAACATTAAGACTTCAAATTGTTGGATTCCCGTCGCAGATGAGTGAATCCACATTCTCAGATAGGGGGGAAAATTGGCAATTTAACGCCTCTAAATGAAAAATCCATATAAGCACTTAACGTCTTTCAGTTCTTGACTTACTAGATCGCCTTAACTTCGTTCAGTGTTAGGACTTACTGAGAGTACTTCTTAACATTTGACAATAGCAGGTCAAGGCTATCTTAATATGGTCTGTGGTGTACATACGCATGACACTTAAAAGTAGATATAATTACATTTACGGGGCCCAACAGGATAGAATAAACTATTCTCAATTTCGGGATATTCCTTCATCAGCTTATATAGTGGATTAACCCGGACACCTCAACGAGGGTCATTAGATAGAAACATAGATGATTTCATAAGAATGCAAAAAGCATTAGAAGAGTTAAACTGAATTATACAATATGTCATGTCTTGACATGGAACAGATAGGATGCTTGTAAACTGGATACAAGTAGTCAAGCATTTAACAAGATGGTCTTTAGCTCAAGTTGTGTAAATAACTTTCATTCTCTATCGGTACATATACGATACAATTATGTATATGTAGGAAGAAAAGTTTAAGCATTTGCATATCATAATTTAACATAGATCGAATCAATTGATCATGTGTTTGATTGCAACAAGCATTATACTTCATATATGCCTGCACAAATAGCTCTGGTATTGAAAGAATAACAAATATATTACTTGCCTTGATCAGGGTGGTAACTTATGTTGGGTTTAAGTGTTCCTGTTTGATCTGTTTTTGTTCCTTAAATGATCAAAAGTTAGAATTATAGTTATGTTTAAACAAGAAGACTCTTTATATAGTATATATTAAATTGGGTTTCATATAATTCATTAAGAGTCTCATTTGAGTTAAAAAAGATTTTTTTGTTTATAACTATTACTCTTAAATGCATCTGATGGTGTTGCATATTCTTGAAATGGTTACACTGGTTATTATCCAGTAGCTACTGGTGTGTTTTATAACATCAGTAGAATAACTGTTTAGAGTAAATTTTCTTCAAATATTACTATCATCCAATGAGTTATTTGCTTATCTGTGGATAATAGTTAAGTCTAGTGGATAATGTATTTTAGGAGATAAAATATGCATTAGGGGATGAGATTGTGCTTCAGGGGATAGTTCTCGGCCATCGGGGGATAGCTCTTGTTCATCGCCTAACTCAACAAGCCAACGCCAAACTCTACATAAAGCGTCAAACTCAAAATTTTGTAAAGCACCAAACTCGTTGGTAATCTATTTGACTACCGCCAAAGTTGCTTGACTAGCACCAAACTTGTCGGTAATGCTTTAACGCCCAACTCTTGGACAGTGTCGCCAAAGTTATCGCCAAACCCGTCGCCAAACTCAACGAACCAGCGCCAAACTCTACATAAAGGGCCAAACTTGTCGGTAATACTCTTTGACTACCACCAAAGTATACCCCTTCAGGGGATAAAATTTTGGACGTCAGGGGATGACCTTACCTATCAATGGGTATTCATCAGTGGATAATTATCCTCCGATGACTAAATTAACCCATCAATGGATAATTATCCTCTGATGACCAACAATTTAGTTTTTCTGCGTATTTTTTTTAATTGAAATATGTTTGTTTTAGCTTTATAAACAGTTGTTTATGTCGTACGTGGACATTACGAGGGAATTTCACTATCTTACTAGAGACTAATATAAAGTTATTTTTTGATATAATGAAAAGTCCTGAATCCAAGGTACGCAGAAGCTTTTCAACATAACATAGTTTTCTAAAGGAGAGAAGAAACTCAGTTTACAACAATAGTTATAATTGGTTAGAAATGGAATTCCCTTCTTAATTGTAGAATTGATTAACTACCCTTTTTAATTGATAGAAGTTGTAAAGAATAAGGAATAACGGATTACAATACATCTATGTTGAACAAATAGAAAGAAAATACTCTTTTGAGTATTATGAAAGAACAGAGGTTGTCCAGATAATTTATCATTAAAGGAAAAATATTTTATTTAACCAAGGTATTCAATAGATTTTCCACTTTAACTAAATGATCATGTTGACAGAGTTTATTTTTCATGTTTCTCTTTTAAACTAAATAACTCGTTAAGGCTTTAAAATTACCTTGTGTAACTTTCAATATTGTAGCACACACTGTATAAATATTATTTAAGATTGAGAGTGTTTAGAGAGGAAAAGTAGTAAGACAAGAGTCTTCTTTATATAGGGGTGCCAAAACAAAAATGTCTGACGTGGGGTGTTTCACACTTCAGATTAACATAGGACGTGGAATTAATTAAACTACTATCTCATTAAATATGATAAACAATTACTTGATTATCCCATTCACACGTAGGTGTGTACTTCTCACAGGTGTCATATGGTAGTACTCTGCAGTACTAATGACTTAGCGGCGACAATGATTACTCATTAGATAAATTGTTATTTAACTCCCTTTCTTTATAACAATAATAATAATAGCCCACACTAATATTACTACTACATTATTCAAGATACTATCTTGCATTGAAACTTGGTTATTTCAATATTCATTATAGAATATTTGATGAGGGTCGTAAATAAACCCGACTAAAATTTATTTAATAAATGCTTTAATATTTTAATAATATTTTACAGAAAGCTTGGGGCTTTACATCCTCCCTCTCTTAAAAAAATTGTCTGCGAAATTTACTTATAAAATAGGTGAGGATACTTCTCAATCATACATTTTTCTAATTCCCACGTAGCCTCTTCGGCCTCATGGTTTCTCCAGATAACTTTTACAGAGGGAACTTCTTTGTTTCTCAGTTTCTTAACTTGTTGATCCACTATCTGGATTAGTTCCTCTTCTTATGTCAAATCTTTATTGATTTCAATAGGTTGGTAATCTATGATTCTCTTGAAATCAGGTTTGTAAGGCCGTAGGACCGACACATGGAACACATTGTGGAGGTGTCCTAAAATTGGGGATAATGCTAACTCTTATGTTACAGGTCCTATTTTCTTTAATATCTTGAAGGGTCCAACGTAACGTGGCTTAAGTTTTGCTCTTTTAACAAATCTCGTAATTCCCTTCCAGGGGGATATTTTGATAAATGCATAATATCCGACATTCATTAGTTGGTCTTTGCAATGTTGATCAACATAATTCTTTTGCCGATCTTGAGCGACTTTCATCCTTTGTCGGATGGTAGTAACTGCTTTTTCTGTTTGTTGAATCATTTCTAGTCCTAGTTTTCTTTCTTCGATCTCATTCCAATGTAACGGAGTTCTACACTTCCTACTAGAGTGCTTCAAAAGGGCCATACCAATACTGGCATGGTAATTGTTATTGTAAGCAAACTCTATTAATGGTAGATGCTCGTCCCAACTTCCATTGAAGTCCAATGTACAGGCTCTTAACATGTCCTCCAAGGTCTGTATTGTCCTTTCTGATTGCCCATCTGTTTGGGGTGATACGTAGTATTCATATCCAAACGAGTACTGAGATATTCTTGAAACTTATTCCAAAATTATGAAGTAAAATGGGGATCTCTGTCTGATACGATTGACACAGGAACTCCATGTCTACTTACAATCTCTTTCACATAGAGTTTTACTAGCTAATCCATCTTGGAGGTATCTGTTATAACAGAAAATGTGTTGACTTGGTCAGTCTATCAACAATAACCCAAATAACATTACTTCCTCTGACTGTAGTTGGTAATCCAACTACAAAATCCATTGCAATAAGTTCCTACTTCCATTTCGGAATTTCCAAAGGTCGTAGCAATCCACTTGGCTTCTGATGCTCTGCCTTTACTCTTTGACAGGTTAAACGACTTACCCATTCTGCAATTTCCTTTTTCATGTTGGGCGACCAATAAATCAAACGCAAATCTTGATACATTTTGGTGCTCCCGGGATGTACCGAGAATTTTGACTCTTGTAGGATCTCTTGTTGCAATTCTCCCATTGGGGGTATCCAGATTCTGTTTTCAAATAGTGGTAGACCTTTGGCATCTATTCGACATTTCCCTTTTTCTTTCACTAGAAGTTTCTCTTTAACTTCTTAATGGTCCTCTTGTGCTTTCCTGATTTGGTTGTATAGTTAGGGCTCCACCTGAGTCATTTCTCCTATTTTATCTTCTACTAACAATACGATGAGTTGTAATCGCTCTAAATCGTTGCACAACTCAGTTTGTGTGATCATGATGTTCAAACGTTCACGCCTACTCAGGGCATCTACTACCACATTAGCTTTTCTAGGGTGGTAATTGATTGTACAATCGTCATCTTTGATTAATTCCAACCATCTACGTTGTCTCATATTTAGTTCCTTTTGTGTGAAGATATACTTCAAACTCTTATGGTCCGTGTATATCTCACATTTCTCTCCATAAAAATAATGTCTCCAAATTTTAAGTGCAAAAACGATTGCTGCCAGCTCTAGATCATGTGTTGGATATTGTGTTTCATATTCCTTTAATTACCTTGAAACATAGGCAATAACCTTTCCTTGTTGCATTAACACACATCCAAGTCCTTGTAGAGATGCATCACTGTAGATAATGAAATTTATAGTGTCATCGGGTAAAGTTAGGACTGGTGCCATTGTCAATGTTTTCTTTAGTTCTTTGAAACTTCTTTCACGGTCCGTGTGAACTTTACCAATTTTTTGGTAAGGTTGGTTAGTGGTATTGCTAGTTTTGAGAAATTTTTCACGAATCGTCGGTAATAACAAGCTAGTCCGAGAAAACTTCTTACCTCAGTTGGAGTAGTTGGTTGGGGCCATTTAGTCACTGTCTCAATTTTTATTGGATCCACTGATATCCCATTTTTATCAATGACATGTCTAAGAAATTGTACCTTTTGTAACCAAAACTCACATTTAGATAGCTTAGTGTACAACTTCTCTTTTCTCAAAATCTCTATAATGAGTCAAAGGTGTTTTTCATGCTCTTTTGTTTTGGAATAAACCAAAATATGATTAATGAACACAATAATGAACCTGTCAAGATAGGGTTTAAAAACTCGGTTCATTAGGCCTATAAATGCTGCGGGGGCATTCGTCAAATCAAATAGCATTACTAAAAACTCTTAATGTTGATATCGGGTACGAAATGTTATTTTCAAAATATCATCAACTTTTACCCTTAATTGGTATCCAGACCTCAAGTCGATTTTGGAAAAGTAGGCTGCATTTTTTAATTGATCAAAAAGGTAATCTATTCTTGATAAAGGGTATCTATTCTTAATGGTTACCTTATTCAATAAACACATTGATCCATCATTCTTCTTCACAAATAAAACAGGGGCTCCCCATGGTGAAACACTAGGACGGATGAAATCTTTATCCAATAATTCTTGCAATTGTATCATTAATTCCTTTAATTCTACTGGGACCATATGGTATGGTGCCTTTGATATCGGTGCTATACCAGGAGTTAATTCAATGCTAAACTCTATCACTTGATCAGGAGGTAAGCCTGGTAATTCTTCGGGGAACACGTCCTTATATTCTTGAATCACTGAAATGTCATCTATTGAAGGTTTCTCTTTAGTAATGTCTTGGACATAGGCTAGGAAAGTTTCACATCCTTTCTTGATCAGTCTCTTAACTTGAATGGTAGAAAGAATATGGCTAGAAGTAATTGGTTTGCTTCCATAAAAGGTTATCTTATTATTTTGAGGTGTATAAAGTGTTACACCCTTCCTTAAACAATCAATATTAGTCTTATACTTTCTTAGCCAAACCATACCTAAGATGACATTAAATTCTCCCTACGAGAAAGGTATCAAATCAGCTGGGAACTTAAGTTTTCCCACTTGAATGATACATTGATTTAAAAACTTCGTACTGTGATGTCTCCTAATTAGTAATCATAACCTCTAATGGATGGAGCAACTCTTGCGGTTGTAGTTTTAATTTTTCAACTAAGCGCATAGAGTTAAAGGATCTAGTCGCTCCTGAATCAAATAACACGTATGCCAGTATAGAATTAACTGGAAGCATACCTCTCACCACATTAGCGGATTGCAGTGCATCATTAACAGTCTAAGTGTGTCATGGGGCATGTAGAAATTGCATTGGATCCTATTGGTGGCCTCTTTTCTCCTCAATGGGCTTATTGGGTTTCTGAGGGTAGTTCGGGGAAACATGATGTGCCATGCCACATGTGTAGCATGTAGCATTGACAAGCTTCCCTAATTCTGATTCTGAGGCATGTTCTGGCTTATTATGGAAAGGTTGGGGCAGTTGTAGGACACATGCCCTGGCTGTCTGCACGGGTAACATACCCCTAGTCCCTTCAAACAGGGTTCCTTCCCATGGTTCCTATCACACTTGGGGCAAACGCACCCTTCCTTAGTCCACTACCCTCCGATGGCTCTCCATTCCAATGACGTTTGTTTTTATTAAAATTAGGGTTTGTGGTACTTCCCACCCCAGGTTCTTGTTCAACCTGTGGACCTCCTTGAGGCCTATTCCTCTTCCAGGTTGTCTCATTCTTCTTTCCTTTATCTCGATTATATTTTGCGAGGGCTTTAGTTCCTTGTTCTGCTATCTTAGCTTTCTTAACAACATAAAAATCATCCAATGCTAAGATTGCCACCTTATTATAGAGCCTAGAGTTCAGTCCTTGCTCAAAACGTCTTGCCCTCCTTCGTTTGGTGTCTACTTGGTGTGGAGCAAAGCGGGATAGTTCAATAAATTTTGCTTCATACTTAGTTACAGTCATATTTCCTTGTTTTAGATTAAGGAAGTTGATTTCCATTTTATCGGATAAATTCAAAGGAAGATATTTTGCAAGGAACATTTCGGTGAATCTTTCCCAAGAAATTTCCCAGTTGTGGGCAACAGTTCGCTGAGCCAACTCTAACTGCTCTGCATTTTCGCACCAAAAGTTCGCTTCTCCTGTTAATAGGTAAGAGGCAAAGTCCAACACAAGTTGTGAAAAAATAACTTTAGGATGATTCTGTAAAGAATTTAATCACCAAGAATCAAAACTAAATGATCAATCTGTTTAGTTTGCTTAAAGCAATTAATCACCCGCAAGCTAAAACAAATCAGGTTGTGAAAGTTTAAAAGAATTAACCACCAACTCTCAGGATAATTGTAAGTGAAAACTCACACAATTGTATTGATCAAAAAGTCTGAATTCAGCGTACCAGGTTACAACTATTTATAAGTTATCAACACGTTAATTCAATCCTACTATGGAAAGAAATCTACGATGGAAAGAAATCTAATACAACTGTGGAAAGGAAAACAAACCTATTACAATTAGGAAAACAAATAAACTAATTTAATATGCTGCAGTCCATATTTGAAAATTAGTCTCTGATGGGTTAAATGAGATTAGTCTCCGATGGCCAAGTTAGTCTCCGATGGCCAAGTTAGTCTCCGATGACCAATTTAGTTTCCAATGGCCAAGTTAGTCCCCGATGGCCAATTGCAGCTTTTATCACATCAATCTCACATAATAAACTATGAAACTATAAACCAATTAAAACCCAATTATAAGCTAATTAACCCAATACATCACAAATCCTAAAGGCTTTCTCGACCTCCTTGAGACCCACTCATGGGCTACTATTGGACCTTCCTTACCAGTAAAGATAGGTGGTTTTAGATCCTTGAAATCCTTAAAAGTAACCCTGTGTGTTGGGTTATTAGGTTGGGGATTTTGTTGGGTATTCCCAAATGCTTCTCTCATCAAAGTTACAAGGTCTTGCATAGGGTCAGCAACGTTAGCTCTAGTTTGATTTTCTGGTTGGCGGGGCCTTCCATGACCTCGATGATTTTCTCCTTCCATTTTCTGTTAAACAACATATATTGTTGTAATAACCTTTAAATTCTTTGTGTTGAAATTGTTCTTATTTCTAACAATCAATCTATATGCAAAAATAAAGTTCATCCAGTAATTTAAAGCATAATGTCACATGGGATATTAAATCAGACTATATATATGTACCATCATGCTACAATATGATATAAAATTGGAGACATGCTAAGTCCCCTCTTCCGGGTTGGCTTACAGACCTACTCCCAACCACGAAATATAACAGTATAACAAAAAGGACCCTACCATTTATCGGTTCACATTATGTCTTCATCCAAACTAACAAAACATATGCTTCCATAAAACAGTCTCCCACACATCACCAAATTACCTCAGATCAAAACTTCCTCACTGAGTCCTGAATAGACCCAAGTTACAGCAATATCTTCAAAGGTACGGGCTAACTTCAATTGGTAGTCCGAATAGGCCTCCATTAATGCCTCAGAAATAGGTGCAATTTGTCTTGTTTCAGGCATTTGCTGATTAACAGCTTGCATTGCCATTCTATAACGGGCTTTGACAAGGCATTTAGCAAACCGCTAGTGCTCCGACATCCTTCTACAACTATAAGCCTCCCTGACATGGCAAAAAGTCACTATCTCCCTATCCCGTAAGTCGGCTTCATAATATCTAAGCTGATTTCGGAGCCTATGCTCCATGCTTAGTGCATCTACAGTTGGAACTGGTGCCACAGGTGCTGTACTAGGGGTGGAATTGGTGCAGGTCGGGGTGGAAACATCTGGTAAAATAGTAGGTGGAGAGACAAAAGGTGCAACCTGAGCTGAAGTCACCTCCCGTGAACTCTCTTGATCTAAAGGAAAATCTCCTGCCCTTTGTCCATTCATGTCATCAGTACTAGTATCTTCATTGGGATCATCTTTAGCCTCAGACATAGGGTCAGCGGCGGTTTGCTCAAGGACCTTAGTTCTAATAGACGCAGGTCCGTGTGACATGATATCCTCTGGGGTCCACCTATTTGGCTTAGCAGCTGTTAAGGCATCCATGGTATTATCAGGTTGGCGTATGTCAGACATCTACAAAGCCATAAGAAACTCAATCATTCTTTCTAAGTCAATGAAATTAAATTGACTGCTGATAATGTAAAGACAACCAATATGGTAGTAACTTACTAGACAAAACTTAAGGACTAAATATATATCTAGCTATTACTGTGTAATCATAACATATGCATATAATGCAATATACTTGCTAAACAACTTCCTAATATCACGTACACTCATGATATTCCTAACACTTTAAATCTTAACGTTTCTATTCCCAAAATTTCTGGGTTGGCTTGTCCATAACTCTAATTTATCCCAATTTTTTTTTTTTTTTGGTTTGGCTCATAAATACTCTTTTCGGTGTTTATGCTCTGATACCAAGATGTGACGGCCCCAATTTCCCGGCCGAAAATTAGAGTTAGTTTATTACCAACTTTTTACAACTCCGGCTTTTAGCAAAACACTGGACCATCAATGGGACACATCAGTAGAATAATTGTCAAGAGTAAATTTTCTTCAAGTATTACTATCATCCGATGAGTTATTTGCTTATCAGTGGATAATAGTTAAGTCTAGTGGATAATGTATGTCAGGGGATAAAATATGCATCAGGGGATGAGATTATGCATCAGTGGTTACTGTGCATTAGGGGATGTCTCTCGGCCATCAGGGGATAGCTCTTGTTCATCGCCTAACTCAACAAGCCAGTGCCAAACTCTACATAAAGCGTCAAACTCAAAATTTTGTAAAGTGCCAAACTTGTCGGTAATCTATTTGACTATCGCCAAAGTCATTTAATTAGCGCCAAACTCGTCGGTAATACTTTAACGCCTAACTCTTGGACAGTGTCGCCAAAGTCATCGCCAAACTCAACAAGCTAGTGCCAAACTCAACAAGCCAGTGCCAAACTCAACAAGCCAGTGCCAAACTCTACATAAAGCACCAAACTCGTCGATAATGCTTTTGACTACCACCAAATTATACCCTATCGGGGGATAAAATTTTGGATGTCAGGGGATGACCTTACCTGTCAGTGGGTATTCATCAGTGGATAATTATCCTCCGATGACTAAATTAACCCATTAGTGGATAGTTATCCTCAGATGACCAACAATTTAGTTTTTCTGCGTATTTGTTTTTTTTTTTTTTAATTGAAATATGTTTGTTTTAGCTTTATAAATAGTTGCTTATGTTGTACGTAGACATTATGAGGGAATTTCACTATCTTATACAGACTAATATAAAGTTATTTTCTGATATAGTGAAAAGTTCTGAATCAAAGGTACGCAGAAGATTTTCAACATAACATAGTTTTCTAAAAGAGAGAAGAAACTCAGTTTACAACGGTAGGTAAAATTGGTTAGAAATTGAATTCCCTTCTTAATTGTATAATTGATTAATTACCCTTTTTAATTAGCAGAAGCTGTAAAGAATAAGGAATAATGGATTACAATACATCCATGTTGAACATATGGAAAGAAATGAAAATACTCTTTTGAGTATTTTGAAAGAATAGAGGCTCTCCAGATAATTTATCATTAAAGGGAAAATATTTTATTTAACCAAAGTATTCAATAGATTTTCCACTTTAACTAATTGATCATGCTGATAGAGATTTTATTTTTCATGTTTCTCTTTTAAACTAAATAACTCGTTAAGGCTTTAAAATTACCATGTGTAGCTTTCAATATTGCAGCACACGCTGTATGAATATTATTTGAGTTTGAGAGTGTTTAGAGAGGAAGAGTAGTAAGACAAGAGTCTTCTTTATATAGGGGTGCCAAAAAAAATGTCTGACGTGTGGTGTTTCACAACATAGGACGTATAATTAACTAAACCACTATCTCATTAAATATGATAAACAATTACTGATTATTTCATTTACACGTAGATGTGTACTTGTTACAGGTGTCATATGATAGTACTCTGTAATACTAATGACTCAGCGACTGCAATGCTTACTCATTAGATAAATTGTTACTTAACTCCCTTTCTCTATAATATTAATAATAATAACACTAATATTACTACTACATTATTCAAGATACTATCTTGTACGGAAACTTGGTTCTTTCAATATTCATTATAGAATATTTGATGAGGGTCGCAAATAAACCCGACTAATATTTATTTAATAAATGCTTTAATATTTTAATAATATTTTACAGAAAGCCTAGGGCTTTACAATCATGGTATCATGGTTAGAATTGAGTCACTCTCACTATCCTACACCCCATGTACTCAACATAGACCCACATAGTTGGAAAATAACAAACAAAACTAAAATGACCTGACTACCCTCTAACTCAACTAAATAACCAATATATTTACGTAGCAATCTTGACAAAATTATTTACATAATTAGCGGTCATATTAGCAATCCTAGGGGAGAGGATGAACATGAACTTGGTATGGAAACTGAGATGTTTCTCAAATTATTAAATTATTAGATTGTTCATATGTTTCTAAACTAACGGAACTATAACTGAAGATGCACAAAGCTTATTACTATATTCGTACATTTGTGCCATCTAGTGCATTGGAACTCATAGTTATAGACCCAAATCCATTAGTATGGAACATTTTATTTTCCAAGCGACCTGGTATATGAAAAGGTAAAAAAGTGCTTTCGTTGTTGATAATTACAAAACTTGCAATAGTTGCTTTATGTGGTGGAGTTTCATGTGTATATTTGTGCACTCTCTCTCTCTCTCTCTCCCTCCCTCCCTCCCTCCCTCCCTCCCCTCATCTTACGTTTCATGTATACTTGTGTGTACTACCTCTCCCTCACTCCCTCATCATATGTTTCATGTGTACTTGTGTGTACACACACACATTCTATTTGATTGAGTTTCATATGTTTGTTATGTTACATAATCTTCTTTTTTCTGGAGTTTCATGCATGTTTCACACCCACACACAAAATGCCCCCCTCTCTTTTTTTCTTATAAAATAAATCTTTGGAGTATTTTTTTCAACTATTTTCATCTTTTCCTTCGCCTAACTCCAATTTTTGTTGAATATCTTCATTTCTTTCTTTTTTTTTTTTTTGTTAAGTTTACATTCCTTTTTGACGACGGCAACGCATGACACTGTGGAACGCCCTTGCGCGTCAATGGCTCAACGCGGGCACAACAGTCGTATGGTCATTTCTTATTTTACACCTCATATCCACCTTGCCATGGCTCATTTCCGCCACTTCATTTTATGATCCTTTTTTTTTTTGGCTGTGTAGACTTAGCTCCATATGGCTATGTAGACCTCATTGCTGTTCTGTAAAGTTCTTCCTATTGTGTAACAGAGATTTTACAAACAAATATCTTGATGTACTACGCCACTTCATCCAACGTGCTTTAGTTCTACGACTTACATCTCCATTAGTCTCACCTCTCTTTTTGCAAGATTGATCCCATATATATATATATTATATCTCTAATAATCTCGTAAGGGTGAGCTCATATGATGAGCCTGTTCAGCAAAAATTCTCTGGACAGTCCAAAATATGAAACAAACTTCATTGATTTATGCATTAGAGACGGCGCCATTTTTAAAGATCCTACAACTTTGCCTCGCGTTGTGGAATTTGAATTTTGAAAGATGGGCTGGGTGGTATGGTTGTGTGTATTTTATTTTAAGGATCAGGATAAGAATGAGTGGAGTATTTGTCTTAAAATGCACACATTTGATTGATTTGAAATTGAAAGTCTATAAATTCCTAATAGTTCTTTACATGTTTTATGATATTTAGTAATTCTATGAATCATAACAAATATATAAAAATCGTACTAAGATAACAAAACCATAGAGATAAAAAAAATAAAAAATTATTACTCATAAAAATAAAACTTTTATAATAAATATATTTGTAGTAGAACATAACCAATGATTTTTCTATTTATAATTTTTACATAATTGTTTTAAGTAAAAATGAAAAATGGATACATGAAAGTCGAGTTAGATCAATTAAATTATGCTTAATAACGAAATATAAACAATGCAAAACAACATAAATAATTTAATAAAATGATACAAAAAATAAAAGGAAAAAAACGTATCCATGATGTGCACGGTCTTTTCATATAGTTTAAATGCTAAGAAGCATAGATTCAAAAAATCGTGATTCGGGATTGGTAAAATATATGTAATTAATTGAAAGTAATTAAGTAATAGTTATATGCATACAAACATATGTGTACATAAATCTAGCATATTATTATTTTCTGAGCTAACACATTAAATAAATTGTTATTTATGCCGGTAAAATATAACTAAATTTCTATTACGCTATCAAAGGTGAATCGCAAAGAATCTCAAAGAATCGCGAATCCCCAAGGTAGTTCGATAGGTAGCAAAAGAATCCCTGGTTCATAGTTTAAATGTATTACCTTTGGTATCTCATATTTAACATGTTGACCGTTGAGATGCTGACTGGGGCCATCACTTTGACAAGTAGTAATAGAGTATTGTGATTGCAGAAAGTTAAGGGCATTTTGTCATTAGACCTTACAAAGAATGTCAAATATTAAAATGTCATACGTGTTTGGACATCCAAAAAGAAGAAAGCGTTTCGATTATTAAGCAACAGACAGTGTTGAGACTTGAGCATATCCGTATGTGTATATGTATGTACTTCTAGTCAAATAAATTTCTAACATCTATCATGTAATTATTTGTTTTTATTTAATTATTGCCATGTCATACCCATGTTGAGCTTATTTACTCCTTGTGTGGAGGATGCTAATGAGGAGAGTGAAGTGAATTTATTTTATTGAGTAGCACCACAACAATGCTCAACGACACAATTTGAAGGATATCTGTAGTATACTTGTGACTTCTTGTTCTTCAATCTGAACAGTGGGATTTCACATCCTCTAGCTTGGGTTTTCTGCTAGATTCTTACTGCTCTGCTATTCATCATTTTAATGAGATCTTCTTCTTTAAGATGTATTAGCAGCCTTCAGCATTATGTTTTCCTTGCTAGTGTATACCTCTACTTTTAGCAAGAAGGAACATTGTATAGCGGTATAGCCCATTTGTTGATGATGGCGAGGGAATGGACCATGGCCTTGTGGGCCTTATGGAAGGAATATTACACATAAAAAATTGTCTTCTGATTGTGTGCTAGTTCTCTGATCTCTCGTGTTTATACAACATCTCTGTTAGGATTGGTTTTTACAAAGGTATGGGAAGTGGAGAACTTCATTGCGAATATTCTGTATCTGGGTAACTTTGTTGATTAACTTAATATTTGCTTTGTGCAAGTGTATTCTGTAATTGATTACATTGTGAGCGTCTGCAGGAGTGTACCTTGGATATCTTCCTAGCAGCTTACCATTTTGTATTCCTTATTTCCATTAAGTCCACCTAAATTTTGACATAGTTTGATTACAAGTCACTTTCGTACAGTTGGCCAGTAAAATAAACCAAAAAAATATGTGTGACTAAATGCATACAAGTGGCATAAATGTGGTTTCTATCACTTCTCAAGTATGTCTAGTTGGTCGATTTGTGGATAATATCTGAACATTTTCATTTTAATAAAATGCAGGCCTATATGATATGACCATGCTTCGATTTGAGCCGGACCAAAAAGTAGGATTCAGGGAATACAAGCGTTCTGATGGAACCAGATCTTACTTTTTCTCTTTGGATGGTGTGAGGGGTCTCTTTACAGATGTTGGCTTTATCGAGGTATTAATCTTCGCTTATATTTCCATCCGCTAATACTTAATCTTGCAGTCGGTCATGCTAATGATGAACTTGTTTGACCCAGATATTATAATATCTGAAATATTATGTATGATATGTTGATTTTAATTGCAAAAATAAAAAAATAAAAAAATAAAAAAAATATCCAATATGTGAACAACCAAGCCTTGTTGCTAATATGTTGGATTATGCAAACTCCATTATCATTTACTGCTTTTTGGTATTTGGCAATAATCTGTTGATTGCTTGTGCAGCTTGAGCTTGAATATTGCTGCATTAAATCATTAAATCGTAGAAATGGAAAGTCAATGCAAAGGGTTTGGGTGCATGGGAAGTTCCAGAAGCCAGTACAAAGTTACTAATAAAAATGAACTTTTCTTGGAGAAGCCTGCAGGATTAATGACTTGTTTATTTTCTAATCTTGGTTAATTTTGTTTTTGCTTTTTTGTATGGTTATCTTTAATTGAAAGACTAGATTATTAGCTCTTTGTCAACACTATATATGTTAATAGTTAAAGTCAAGCCATAATGTATTTACTTTTAAAATTTATATTACTCATTTGATTCAAAATTATAAATATTTTCAGCTCTTCATATATAGTTTCATCGTAAAACTTATGTTTAAAATTTTGTGCATGTATTTTTGTTTAATTAATGACAGTCAACACTATGGAATTATTTGAAAGGTAGTTGTAAATGTAAAATTTGTAGTTTAATGTCTTAATACATATATGTAATACAAATTGAGTATTATTACAATTTGTATGCAATATTAAGGTGTTTTGTAAAACAAAATGAAAGAATTCAAAAGGCTAACTTGTCTGAGAACTTGTATAGAGAAGGATTTCCCGCGTTGATCTATTAGTTACTAGGAATTTCTTATTGGAGACTAAGTTGATTAAGTATGAAAACCAAGGTGAGTTTTGCTTGTGCTCTAGAAATAGAAGAATGACTTAGAGTTAAATCGAAAGAAGAGCAAAATCTCATAAAAGAATGGACCAATTCCTTCAAGATAATGAGGGAAACCATATAGAAATATAGTACTAGTCAAACTGAGAGATTGACCTATAATAAGGTCCAACAAAAGTAGTTCGTGATTGAGGAGTTGCCAATCATCGGAACTAGTGAAGCTAGCACTAGCAAGAGTATTCTAATAGCTACTGTCCACAGTTTTAAGAAAGTAAAATTTGACAAACCAGTGGCTACTAAGGAAAAAGCTAAGGAGAAGGTATTAGAACAAAAAGTGATTCAGTTAGAAAAGAAGTTGAATGGGTCAAGATCCAAAAGCTTTAATTAGAGAAAAATTGACTCATCAAGGGATAAAAAAAATAGATTCATTCATCAAGAGATAATAAATTGAAGAAGATCAAAAATGGTAAGGATGAAATTAACAAATATACTAATTATTCTCCTATCATTAATGGTCCTTGGAAAGAATGTTGGAAGTGTGAAAATCTTAACCACCTTTCCTTTAAATATCAGAATGTACCTAGGAACATGCATACTAGACAATCATCTGATGATAAGAAGAAATTTATTATTAAGAACCAATTGCATGCTAAAAGGGTTAAAAACAGTTATGTGAAACCTCCTTAAAAATTAATGGTAAAATCTAAAGCACCTAAGGCTAAGAAGAAAGTTATTTCTTTTATATAGTGGGTGAAAAAGGATGATAAATTTGAAAAGCCTTTAACTCTTTTGAAAAGCCTTTAACTCTTTTGAAAAACCTTTAACTCCTGCTAAATTAACTGTAGAAATATTAATGGACCCAAACAGGTTTGAGTTCCAAAATTAACTTAGCTGTTTATTGTGTTCAGGGCATGAATAAACAAGTTTGGTTATTGGATAATAGTTGTTCAAGAAGCATGATTGGAGATAAGACCCTGTTGACACAGTATGAGGAGAGAGCTAGTCCAAGAGTTTCCTTGGAGATTATATCAAAAGATATACCTTAGGATATGAAAAAATCACAAATGGAAATGTCATCTCAGAGTGTATAACACTAGTTGATGGTCTTAAGCATAACTTAGTATCAACCAACTGTGTGACTGAGGTTACCATGTTACTTTCAAAGATGAACTATGCTTGATAGGTAACAAAGTTGGAAAAATAACTCTAATTGGAGTTAAGAAAGGTAACCTCTACATAGCTGGCTTTGGCTTATCAAATAAAGATCAACCTACATGTTTTTATAGTAAAACATCAGTAGAAAAAGGTTGGCTATGGCACAAGAAACTTTCTCATCTAAACTTCAAGACAATCAACACTCTAGTGAAGAAAGGATTACTGACAGGACTTCCATAACTGGAATACACTTAAGATGGTTTGTGTGGAGCCTATCAGAATGAGAAGCAAAAGAAGACTTCTTTTAGGAGCAAAGAGATATCATTAATTATAAGTCCAATGCAACTACTTTATATGGATCTATTTGGACTTGTAAACGTTATGTCTATCTCAAAGAAAATGTATGCTCTAGTGATAGTTGATGATTTCACCAGATACACATGGGTAAAATTTTAGCTTGCCAAACATGAAGTAACTCAGTTGGTGATTGATCACATCAAGAAAGTGAAAATTGAATCTGGGCTTACTGTCAAAGTTCTAAGAACTGATAATGGAATAGAATTCAAGAACTCCAAAGTTGAATGTTTATGTGTAGACAAAGGAATTTCTCACACATTTTTTGCTCTAAGAACTCCTCAACAGAATGGAGTAGTTGAGAGGAAAAATAGAACCCTAATTGAAGTTGTCAGAACCATGCTCAAAGAAGCCAAGTTGCCTACCTATTTTTGGGCTGAAGCAATTTCAACTGCATGCTTTACTCAAAATAGGACCTTGATCAACAAAACTCATAACAAGACTCCTTATGAGCTCATGATAGGCAGGAAACCTAATGTTAAATTTTTTAATGTATTTGGTGATAGATGCTTTGTGTTAAGATGTCAAGGTGAAAACTTAGGAAAAACTGAAAACAAGAATGCAAGATGAAGGGTATCATGAGATCCTAAGGTTTGAGAATGAAGATGAAGTAGATTTTTTAGACTCTTTAGATGATGAAGTTGAACCCCACGAAACTACTTTGCTAGTGGATAATTCAAAATTTGCGAAGGAAGCCTTATTAGAGGATAATAATGTGTCAGTGGATAATGAATCCGAGAATATCTCAAACTCCAATCTAGAAATATCCATTGATTCAGGGGGAGCTTCTCAAGAAGCTGAAAGTACTTAACACCATGGAGGACAAGGAACAAATAAAGCTTCTTCTTCAAGAAGATTACTGTGAGGATCTAGAATTTTAAATAGGATTAATTCCTATATTATACGAATATTAATGCATGAGTTTTTATGTCAATGTGATGTCCAAAATCGAGTTTTATATTAACTTTGAGTGCAAGTAATCCACCAAAAGTGATGAGAGTATATTAAATCTTTAAACAATTATTTTAATCAAGTGTGAACAAAAAGGAAATAGAAGTTTGGGAAAACACACACTATAAAGGAAGCTGCTACAATGATTGTTGACCATATACAAAGCACATAACCACAATATTTCAAGGAGTGGGCTACGTTTAGTGTATCCACCGATGAACCAACATAACTGCATAGTCTAACCATGGTTACCAACTTGGTTATGCATGTACATATATTTTAAAAAGGGAACTTGTTGTACAAGAATACCAACAAGAGAAGGTTTTCTATCCAACTAACTGTCAGCTAAATGTATGTGATTGGTTGGTATTAAGGCAACAGCTACATCGGTCAATTTAGCCAATCACATCACTCCAAAGGCATATTTTTGGCCAATCGAGCCAACAACTGAGAATTATTCATCAAAATGATCCAACTGTTCTATTTGATTTGCAAGCACTATAAATACATCACTTGAGATATAATACTAGTCTCATTTCCAAAAATTCTCTCTACTCGACACCTACATAAATTTCATTCTTCTTTTTCAAAGAACAATTGTCATTTTCAAGAGCAGCACGAGTACCCTAAATTCCTTCTCTAAAGCTTAAAGAGGTAAGAGCTTTATACCAATCGTATGCTCTATTCTATTTTGATTTCTGTCCTTATTCATTCATATCATATTGTAAAAAACTTTGTTCAAAAAGTATGTTTTAAAAACATTCCCATAAGTTCAGGAATTATTAGTTTTGCATGCTAAAAGAAAAGAATAAAAAAATATTGAAACATACCAACTATACAAACTATATTAACCTCCAAACAATTTTTATATCAATAGTTAAAACACCATGCTTGTGTCTTAGACAACCAGACTTTTTGAGGTTTAACAGTGTTCATAAGAATAAGAAAACAATAAGGAATATTCACATCTTTTGTCTCAACCTCTCTAAAGATAGAATAAGGCTTTAAAAACTGCATAACTCTACAACTATAAAAGTTGTAGTAGACTGCAGTAGTTTTTGTTTGCAACTGTGTGTGTTGGTTTTATGAGAAGAAATGATACACATTGCAGAAAAGATGATGAGGAAATTCCCTAAGTAAGGTTATCTATTGATAACACCATCCATTAAAGAATGAAAAAGTCACCACTATAACCGAGACAAGTTCTAAACTTAGTTTCTTACAGTTCAAAATTAGACTTTGAAAGCATAAAAATTAGTCTCTGATAGTATAAAAATTAGTCTCCGAGAGCTTAAAAGTTAGTCTCTGACAATATGGAATTAGTTTCTAATGGGCTAAAGATATTAGTCTCTGAGAGTTTAAAATATTAGTCTCTGATAGTACACATTACTAGTCTCCGACAGTACAAATGCTAGTCCTTGATAGTATAAACTGTTAGTCTCCGACAAGCAAAAAGTCTTTAGTCTTCGACAGGCGAAAGATGTTGGTCTTCGATAGGTAAAATTGCTTAGTCTTTGAGAGACAAAAGTATAAGTCTCCGATGGGCAAATTTTCAGTCCCTGACAGTTTTAAGTTTATCCCCTAATGATATTATCCACTGAGGTAGAGTTTGGCGGTAGTCAAGAGACTTTGGCGGTAGTCAAATAGATTACTGACGAGTTTGGCGGTAGTCAAGAGACTTTGGCGGTAGTCAAATAGATTACCGATGAGTTTGGTGCTAGTCAAGCGACTTTAGCAGTAGTCAAATAGATTATCGACGAGTTTGGTGCTAGTCAAGTGACTTTGGCGCTAGTCAAAAAGATTATCGACAAGTTTGGTGCTTTGTAAAATTTAGAGTTTGGCGCTGGCTTGTGGAGTTAGGCAACTAACAAATTTTATCCCCTGATGGCCAAGAGCTATCCCCTGACGACAGATAAATTATCCCCTGATGGGAAGGATTTATCCCCTGATAGCCAAGGATTTATCCCCTGATGGCCGAGAAATCATCCCCTGACGAACAAATGCATCCCCTGATGGCCATGTCCCATCCCCTGATAGTCATCTTATCCCCTGATGTCACTTTTGTGCCTCAGTGGGTATCCACTAATGCACAGTCTGTACTTGAAATATCAAATCTTATTTTGTTACAAACAATTAAGGAATTCTTCAAAATAATCCTAATTAATTGATAACTCTTAAGTAATTTCTAAATACACTTAAACTAAGTTCTTTTTTTCTTAATAAATGACTAATATGCAGATTTCCAATAAATTCAAAGTAAATTATATGGGAGCCTGCAAGTGACTAAATAACAATCTAAAAAAAAATTCCTCAGATGATTATCTAAGACATCAATGATATGAGAAATGCATGGACATCACATATGTACATACTCACATTTATATTCCAAGCATAGATTCTCATGCTATGCCAACATACATATTTTACATTGGTATTTCACCAGGCAAGTGAATCAGATTAACTCAGCTAAGGACAAAGGCAAATATATATTCACTCTTATGCTTATTTCAGTTAAACGCATAATCAATTAATTCGACATGTGTACAAGGCTATGACTTTTATGATTAAATTTCTTTATCAGAATTTTTGCTAGCATGATATGAATGAATGTGCATGGATATAATTGAACTTTGATTTATTAGTTTTTTCTTAATATTATATTTGTGCAAATGAATGTGACTGTTATGTTTCAAGCAAAGGAGACTGTTATGTTCCTTAAAATGTGGAACATGCCATGTAGTTGGCAAGAGGAAAGGGAAGATGCTGATATGTTCTGTCACATGACCTAGAGAATTTATTGTAACCACGTAGTTCACTGAGGGACCATGCTATACAATATGTCCCACTAATTACGGTATGGTTAACAGATCCAACAGGTTTAGCCCCTGATGGATAAGAGGTCGTTTCATTCAAAAAGGATCACACGATTGTGTTATCATCTGAGATCCTTAGAAATTTTATGAGAACTCTGAGGTGACGGTATTGCTTCACCTAAACCTCACAAATAGAATTGTACTATTATTTAAACACTTAATAGATTCTATTATCTTTTCCTCTATGTTTATATATTTGCTGAGCATAAATCGCTCATTCTTGTTTAGTTCATGATTTTCAAGACTTAAGTTAGACATTTTACCATGACAACAAAGGAGGGGAATGAATTGATTAGCCTATAAGGAGCACCCAAGGATGATAGTTACAACTGTTGTCATAGATTAGTTTTTGCTGCAAGATTTATACTCTAAATTTTGTAAGGATGTACTATTAATACTTTAGTGTATTAATGTTGTATGGATGTGCTGTATGATGGTGCCCAAATCCTGTGTGGGATTTTGAGGCTGTCACAATTACCTCCACAGATAAAATGGATAAGAAATCATCCTATGCAATAGATTATAGGAGATCCAACTAAAGGTGTGACAATAAGAAGTGCTACTCAAAATGAATGCCTATACCTCAATTTTCTGTCAAAGATTGAACCTAAAAAGGTTGAGGAGGTATTACAAGATGTTGATTGGGTGATTTCCATGTAAGAGGAGCTCAATCAATTTGTAAGAAACAAAGTCTGGAAACTAGTGCCAAAACCAATGAACAAATCAATAATTGGTACTAAATGGGTCTTTAGAAACAAGCTGGATGAAATTGGTATAGTGACAAGGAATAAGGCAAGACTGATTGCGAAAGGTTATTCACAAGAAGAAGGGATTGACTATGATGAAACCTTTACACTAGTAGCAAGATTGGAAGAAATCAGGATATTTCTTGCCTATGATGTTCATGCAAATTTGAAAGTGTACCAGATGGATATAAAGAGTGCCTTTCTAAATTAGAAACTACAAGAAGAGGTATATGTCCAACAACCTCTTGGCTTTGAAGATCAGAAGTTTCCCAATCATGTCTATAGGTTAGACAAAACACTCTATGGACTTAAACAAACACTAGAGCATTGTATGGTACTTGATCTCAATTTTTACTTGAAAATCATTTCACAAGAGGTATTGTAGATAAAACCATTTTTCATTAAAAATATGCTGGTGAAATAATACTTGTTCAAGTCTATGTAGATGATATTATATTTGGTTCTACTGATGATAAGTTATGTTCTAAATTCTCAAAATTAATGAAAAGTAGATATGAGATGAGCTTAATGGGTGAACTAAATTTCATTTTAGGACTACATTTTAAATAGACCAATGATGATATTTTTATTAGTCAATTAAAATACATCAAAGATCTTTTAAAGAAATTTAATTTGGAAGATGTTTCAACTATTAAAACACCCATGTCAACATCCACTAAACTTGATACTGATTTAAAAGGAAAGAAAATTAATATCAAGTTATAGAGGTATGATAGGCTCACTCTTATATCTAACTATCATTAGACCAGTTATAATGTTTTCTACATGTCTGTGTGCTAGATTTGAAGTTGACCCTAGAGAATCTCATTTGATTGCTGTTATAGGATAATCAGAAATCTTAAGGGTGGATTCAAACTACTAGGCTACTCAAATGCAGATTATGCAGGTTGCAAAATGGACAGTAAAAGCACAACAAGAAGCTGTCAATTTCTTGGAAGCAAACTAGTGTCATGGTTTAGCAAGAAAAAATATTCTATGTTAACCTCAACAGTTGAAGCTAAATACATTGCTGCTGAGAGTTGTTGTACTCAAATCTTATGAATGAGAACTCAACTAATGGACTATGGTTTGGTGTGTAATCAAATTCCTATATATTGTGATAACTCCAGTGCTATTGCCATTACAGAGAATCTTGTGAAACACTCTAGGACAAAGCACATAAACATCAAGTATCACTTCATTAGAGAATATGTGATGAATGATACAGTGGAAGTTTATTTTGTTCCCACACAGAAGAAACTTGCAGACATATCTACCTTTAACAGGTTGATAAGTGAGTTAGGTATGCTCAACTTTGGTGAATAAAATCTTGAAAATCTTGTGCAAGTTTGATAAAATGAAGCAGTAGATAATTACCTTATTTTAGTAAAACTAGTAAGTGGTTAATTATCAGCTGATAAAAAGCAGCGGTGGTTAATTTATTCCTTGATGAATTACTCATTAGTGGATAATTACCCATTGGTAGTAAAAATTAAGATTTTAATTTCTAAGTTACCTTCTTCATTTCTTCTAATTATGCTACAATGAAGGAGGTTAGTAAAGATCCAACTTCTTCTGCCCAAGTAGAAAAACCCTCTAAATACAAGTCAATAACAAAAGCCACGTCATCTATCTCTCAAAAGATAAAGGTTGTAAAAAGAAAATAACCACATCTAACAATAACCGTGGGTGATGGTGAGCATTTAGAGGAAAAAATAAGGAATAATGAGAACCCTTGGCGATTAGTAAATATTCTCTCAAAAAGATATTGAGACTAAAAGGAAAAAGAACATCTCTAGGTGCAACCTTTCAAAAGGCTGTATCTATTGAAAATAGTCCACCTCTAAGGACACAGGTATATGAGTTTACACAACAAACACCTTTCTATACCTTTTAGAGGAAGAAGAAGAAAATGTTAAGATCAATGGTCAACCTGTCACTAAATGCACACACATGGTCTCACATTGATGCTTCTCTTTTCTCTATTCAAGAGGAGCAACCAATATTCAAATTCTACCCTTATTCTTTCTTATCAATCATCAGAGAAGACAATTCTTGAAGCTGAAACACCTATAACAGCTCTCAAATCATTAGTGGATAATACAATTGTTCTTTATCAAATAACCATTGATGCAGAACACTTACTTCCTATTTTTTCTACACCACTCCAAGTCACCTACAAAAAAAAGATTTCATATCTCTAGTGAGCCTAAGAGAATACAAAATGAGAGTCAGACCTTGTGTCTTGAAAAAGGTGAGGAAAAAGTGATTAAAACAAAAATGTAAAGAAAGTGAGTGTGAGAGGCTGAGTTGAAAAAGTCAGGCAAAAGGAGAGGGTGTGAGCAAGGATGAGATCCTTGTACAAAAGAATAGAGAGAATTGTTCACACACTACTACCTTTATAACTCATGTATTCTCTAATCACCTTTCTAATAAGACATTAGAGGATACTGAGAAAAATAATTAGTTCAGGAGATACATAACAACAATTCCTAACTGACATGTCTAATAAGGACATTATCAAGACAATTGCCAAATCTCACAAAATACAAATGAACCTAAACAAGAAATTGTGGATGTTTGGTTGGATGCAAGCAAAACAAGAAGTATTGGATGATACAACAACACACCTCATAATGAAGTATTTAATCACACAAGGATCAAGTGCAACTATACTCACATGATGTTTATGAACCATTGATCAACACAGAAAAAAGAATCATGAAGCTCCAACACTTCATGATAAATGGTCTTCAAAATGAGCTCAAACATTTCTTTCTGCTAAGTCAACCTAATCTATCCATATCTACCCTTCAACATTAAATGCTGATGTCAAAAAGGGGGAGAATGACAAAGTCAAGGGGAGTAAAGAGTTTTTCTGATGAAGACAGGGGGAGAATTGTCAAAGATGTTAGCAAATTGATGGCTGAGCCTAAGGAACTATAGAAAGCCAACAAAACTATTAATGCAGTCATCACTGTTAGCATAATAGAACTAGTAAAATTGGTACAATGGGGTTTAAACATATTTAATTTCAATTCTAAGTGTGTGGTGTTACAAGGTTGTGTTTTGACATCATCATCAAACCTTGATTTATGCTTATCATTTAATAATGATAAATAGGGGGAAATTATAAGGAATTATAACATTTGATGATGATGTATAATATTTAGAATTGTTAGAACTTGGAATTGTATTGGAACTTGCAAAAGTGTACTATCATAGACTACCATCAGAGACTACCAAGAATGCATTGGGAGAGTTCAACAAAGTTGAAGTTAGTCAAGCCTATCGGAGATTAAGAACTAGTCTATTAGAGACTAAGGATTGCACTGTCTGAGACTATTGTTGAAGCTGTCAGGGAATAGTAATACTGCACTTGACTGTCAGGGGATAACATCAGGGAACAACTTGACTGTCAGGGGATACCATTAGTGGATAACTTCACTATCAGAGGACATCAGGGGATAGCCTCAACACTGCATCAATGAATGATATCAGTGGATAGCATTGGGACTTAACATCAGGGGATCAAGAAGCACTGATCTAATTCTACATCAGGGATTAGCATAAGTGGATAGTGAAACATTGATCAAATCAACATTAGGGCTTGTCATCAGGGAATAATTAAGACCTAGTCTACACGTCATCAGTGTGACGACCCCAAAATCCCTTACCGGACCAGGGCATCGTCAAAAGAAGGAAAAGATAACCTCACATCCATTCGTAGCATAAATGCTAATAAAAGAAATTAATAGAGAGTTATTACAACCCAAAATATTACATTTCAGCGGAATCTAAACCATCTATAAATTACAGTTCATAATCATTACAACGTCAAATATCTTCTTTCTTCCCTTCCTTAGTGACTCTCAAAAGAATTAATAAAACTCAGTAGCCGATCATCCTTTCCTTCCCCTTGTCAGAGGGTTAAGCATTTGGATCATGCCCTGCAAGACATTAAATTCAACAAGAATGAGTGATTTACGCCCAACAAGTATATAAACAATTTAGAGAAACAAATCTGGAATATTGAAGAGAGTTCAATTCTGTTTATGAGGCTCAGTGAAACAATACTAATGCCTCAAAAATCTTTGAAGAATCTTTACAATCACTGATGATAAACCACGTGTAATCCTTCTTGAAGAAAGAAAAGTATTCACCTGTGTGCAACCTTTTCAAAAATATCTATCGGGGCTAAACCCGTTAGATTTGCTAACCATGCAGTACACAGCTGGCCTAACTGTGACCGCATGATCCCTCCTTGTGTGAACGTACGTAGTCACTTATAATTCCTCTAGGTCAGGTGAAGAACAAATCAGCACCTCTAGGTTAGGTGTAGACAAGTGGATGATTTGCTCAGCACAAAACTTCTCGGAGGCTAGCAACCTTTCCTTCATCAGAGACTAGGAAATTCTTCCATCGGAGAGTAAGAATTTCCTTCATCAGAGACTAGCAATTGTTTTGCCCATCAGAGACTACGGATGACGTCATCAGGGACTAAACTTAGCCTGTCGGAGACTAAGGAATTTCCTTCATCGGAGACTAACAGTTTTAGCCTATCAGAGACTAACTATTTTAGCCTGTCGGAGACTAACTTGGAATCTCCTAGGGACTATTTTATAGGGTCAGAGACTAACTCAAACCCGTCCAAGACTAAGTTAAGACTTGTCTCAGATACAGTGGTGTCTTCCTCACTCCTCCATGGGTGGTGTTCTTCAACCATGACCATACCTAGGTCAACTCTTATCATCCTCTCAGTTAAACATAACATCTCTTGGGTCTACTTGCTCTCACAAACAAAGTTTAAACTTCAAAACTCCAGTTGACAGAGGTTAAAATAGGATGTTTTCAACTACTGACAAAAAGAATTGTTTGGTGATTAAAGGTTTGCCTACCGGATGGTTGTCAACATTCTTACACTCATCTTAGGTAGCTTTTGAAACAAAAAGGCATTAACATCAGGTGTTGAAAAAATGCATTAAGTCGTACTTTTGGAAATGAATGAACCAGGTATTAAATGTGGCATGCATAACAGAACAAAAGTGTAAGAATGAGAGCAGGACTTTAATGTAATGTTCTTACCTCTTTGGCTGTAAAGAAGAAGTTAAAAGTCTTGGGTTGCTCTTCGAAAAAAGACGTTCTCCTTGAGAGTAAACCTTGATTTGGTGGTACACTGTGTAGAAGATTTTATAAAAGTGGGGCTAGGGTTGTACCCAAACGATATATATATATATATATCTCTCTTGCAGAACAACAAGAGCTGTTGGATTATTTGAGATTTGATTTCAGCCGTTGGTTGGAAAAAGACAGCAACTGACTTTAGAAAGAAGTGATTAGTGAGAAAGGGTGGATGCAACGGCTACTAATGTCAGTGGCTCATCTATCACAACCCACTCTAGTGTACTGTTGGAGATGATATGCATTAAATGCCTCTTGTCTCACAGTAGTCTTTAGTTCAAAAACGGTTACTGTAGCTTATACTTGTTCACACCCGTGTGCTTCTCCCCATGTGAACAATCATTACACTACCTTTTGATCTCTTGAATACGATAATCATATAAAGATTTAGAGCTCAAAATACATTTAAAATATTTTGGACATCAAATTGCCATGAACCTTCATTAATGAAACTGAATAAAAGAAATTGAACCTCCATGCATAAAATAATTAAATCACAAAATGAATAAATCATAAATTAAAACTCATTTAAAAATATTTGGGTTCTCACATCCTCCCTCCCTTAAAAGAAGTTTCGTCCTCGAAACTTAGCTACTCAAATAAATGGGGGTATTTGCCTATCATAGCACTTTCAAGCTCCCAAGTAGCTTCCTCTACACTGTGATTCCTACATAACACTTTTACAGAAGGAATTTCTTTATTCCTATGGATTTTAACCTGTCGATCTAAAATTTGGACAGGGATCTCTTCATAATTTAAATTTGGTTGCAGCTCTATCGGTTGATAATTGATTATTCCTCTGTGGTCGACTTTGTAACGACGTAAAACTGATATGTGAAATACATCATGAATGTGACCTAAAGCTGGTGGCAGTGCCAATTGATAGGCCACTTCACCAATCTTCCTCAACACCTCGAATGGTCCCACGTAGCGGGGACTCAACTTTCCGTTCTTGCCAAAACTCATTACGCCCTTCCAGGGTGACACTTTCAATAAAGCAAAACTCCCAATTTGCAAGGTTTGATTCTTCCTGTGTTGATCAGCATATTGCTTCTGTCGGTCTTGAGCTGCCTATATTCTCATTCTGATCACCTTGATTTCTTCCTCAGTCTGTTGGACTATCTTCGGTCCAATTAGCTTCCTTTCTCCTACTTCATTCCAGTAAAGTGGAGTTCTACACTTCCGACCATACAATGCCTCAAATGATGCCATGCCAATGCTGGCATGATAGCTATTATTGTACATGAATTCGATCAGTGGTAGGTGGTTCTCCCAATGGCCTTTGAAATCGAGAACGCAAGCTTGTAGCATATCTTCTAGTGTCTGAATCGTGCGTTCAGATTGACCATCTGTTTGTGGGTGATAAGCTGTGCTCATATCTAGTCTTGTTCCCAGATACTCTTGGAAGCTCTTCCAAAATCTTGAGGTAAACCTTGGATCTCGATCAGAGACGATGGAGACTGGCACTCCATGTCGACTCACAATTTCATTAATATATAACTTCACCATTTGATCCATCTTATATGTGTATTTGATGGCCAAGAAATGTGCTGATTTGGTCAATCTATCGACTATGACCCAAATGGCATTCATTCCTCCAAGCGTGGGAGGTAATCCAACTACGAAGTCCATTGTGATAAACTCCCACTTCTATTCAGGAATTTCCAATGGTTGGAGCAATCCACTTGGTTTTTGATGCTCTGCCTTAACCCTTTGACATGTCAAGCATCTACTCACCCAATCGACTATTTCCCTCTTCATGTTGGGCCACCAAAAACTGTGCTTTAAGTCTTGGTACATCTTCGTGCTTCCTGGATGAATGGAGAACTTTGAGTTGTGAGCTTCATGGAGAAGTTCTTGTCTCAGTTCGGTTTTCGCAGGAATCCAAATTCGACCGTCATATCGTAACAATCCATCATTGTGCATGAGACATTTGCTTTTCTCTCCCTTAATTAGTTTGCCCTTTTCCTCACAATGCTCTTCTTGTGCGACTTTAATGAGGTCATGCAATTGAGGCCGAGCTCGAATTTCTTCTTCCATGTCTATCCTCTGGGCGGTGGTAAGGGTATGAAGTTGTAGGCGTTCAAATTCCTTTTCAATCTCCTCTTGGATGGTCATTACATTTAGTATTTCCAGATGGCTGAGTGCGTCTGCAACTACATTCGCCTTTCTAGGGTGGTAGTTGATAGAATAGTCATAATCTTGAATCAACTCCAACCAACGCCTTTGTCGCATGTTGAGTTCTTTTTGTGTGAATATATACTTCAACTTGTGGTCTGTATATATCTCGCATTTCTCATTGTAAAGGTAGTGCCTCCAAATCTTCAACGCAAAGACGATAGCTGCCTGTTCTATGTCATATGTAGGATATCGTTTCTCGCAATCCATTAGCTGCCTCGAGGCATAAGCAATTACCTTGTCATGCTGCATCAAAACTGGTCCAAGTCCTTGTTTGGACGCGTCGCTGTAAATGATGAATTCACCCTTGTCATCCGGTAGTGTCAGAACAGGTGCTATAGTCAACCTTTTCTTCAATTCCTGAAAACTCTCCTTACAAGCAGGAGTCCAAACAAATTTCACAATCTTTCTCGTCAAAGGCACAACTAGTTTCGAGAAATCCTTAACAAACCTCCAGTAGTAGCCTGCCAAACCTAAGAAACTCCTTACTTCGGTTAGGTTCATTGGTCGAGGTCACTTCGTGATTGCTTCTATCTTACTGGGGTCCACTGCCACACCAGTTTCGTTGATCACATGACTAGGAAACTTTACTTCCTTCAGCCAAAATTCACATTTGGAAAATTTGGCAAACAAATGTTCTTTTCTTAGAATTTACAACGTTGTCCTCAGGTGTTCCTCATGCTCTTTCGCCGTCTTCGAATAGATAAGAATATCATCAATGAAAACGATGATGAACTCGTCCAAGAATGGTTTGAAGACAAGATTCATCAAGTCCATGAAAGCTGCTGGCACGTTCGTCAAACCAAATGGCATCACTAAGAATTCATAGTGGCCATAACGAGTTCAGAATGCCATTTCCGGTATGTCCTCCTCTTTGATCTTCAATTGGTGGTACCCTGAGTGAAGATCAATTTTCGAGAAGTACCTCCCTCCTCTTAGCTGGTCAGAAAGGTCATCTATCCTCGATAAAGGGTACCTATTCTTGATTGTGACCTTGTTCAGTTCTCGATAATCAATGCGGAGTCTCATTAATCCATCTTTCTTTCGAACGAACAACACTGGTGCTCCCCATGGTGAAACGCTTGGTCTGATCAATCCTCGTTCTAAAAGTTCTTGCAACTGTTTTATCAGCTCCTTCAGTTCAGATGGTGCCATGCGGTACGGGGCCTTGGAGATTGGCGCGGTACCAGGAATCAAGTTGATTTCAAAGTCCATTTCTCTGGTCGGGGGTAGTCCAGGAAACTCTTCTGGAAATACGTCTGTAAACTCCCTTACTATAGGGACATCCTCGATCTTAATTTCATCCTTGCCGATAGCGTGCACATAAGCCAAGAAGGCTTCGCAACCCATCCGAACCATCTTCCTTGCTTGGATTATGGTCAAGAATGGCGATGATTTCACCATCTTGGTGCCATCGAACCAAACCTTCGCCCTCTGGGGAGATCGTAGGATGACTTTCTTCTTTTTACAGTCAATATTGGCTTGGTATTTGAATAACCAGTCCATTCCCAAAATTACGTCAAATTCTCCCAAAGGAAATGGAATAAGATCAACAAGAAATTCATGCTGGTCTATCTTCAAAGTGCAGTTAGGGTAGACATGAGTAATGTTCACTACTTCGCGATTGGCAATGACTACTTCTAAGGGATTAGGTAGACATTTAGACAGAACTAACATGTTCCTAGCTAACCGTTTAGATATAAAACTTCGAGTAACGCCCGAATTAAACAACACATGAGCAGGTATGGAGTTTACTAGTAGTGTACTTGTCACAACATCGTCAGAAGCCACAGCATCTTGCATCATCATGTTGTAAATCCTTGCTTGTGGTCGCACTGGTACGATGTTGGCTTCTATTAGTATCGATCTGCCACTTTTCTTTTGGGGGAAATTTGGAGAGATATGCCCTTCCATTCCGCACGTGTAGCATGTCCTCACTGCAGCGAGCGATCTGTTATTTTGCTGAGGTTGTTGTTATAGTCTCCCTTGGGGCTGGACAGTGACGGGGTTCAATGTTGGACAGTTTGAGGAGAAGTGCCCTGGTTGACGACACTTGAAGAAAACATCCTTCCCCTTCAAGCATGGTGTTGAGCCATGGTTCTTCCCGTAATTTGTACATATTGTAGCCCTCCTTGCAATGCCATCAGATGATTGTCCCTTCCACTTCCTCTTTCCACTGTTGTCCAGACTATTATTGTTGTTGCTCCCTTCTTCCTTCTTTACATTTACACCACCAAAGTTCTGATGGCTTCCCTTGTCGTTTCCCTTCCTCCTATCTCCCTTTTTGTTTTCCCGATTGAAATCATGTATCGTCTTGTTGCTCCACTTCGCGATTCTTGCTTTTTCCATAACTGCGTCAAAACTTTCTACCTAGAAAATTGCTTCCTGCCTTAGAATCCAAGGGTTCAAACCTTGTTCAAATCTTTGGTCCTTCCTTCCTTCATCGCTCACCTGGTGAGGAGCGTACCTCATCAGTTCATTAAACTTTGGCTTGTATTCGTCCACCGTTATGGACCCTTGCTTCAGATTTAGGAACCTTGGTTCCATTGCATTAGAGACACTAGGAGGGTAAAATTTCTCCCTGAACTTTTGGGTGAACTGTTCCCAGGTTATCATAGTGTTGGTGTTCCTTGTAGCATCCCTTTTTGTTAGTTCCATCCTTTTGGCACCTTTCCACCAGTGGTTGGCTTCCTCTTTCAACATGAAAGTCGCGTACTTAGTCTTGCAATCCTCTGGTACATCCACTAAGTTGAAGGCTTTCTCGATTTCCTCCAACCAATATTGTGCCACAGTGGGTCCTCCCTTCTTGTCAAAAGTCGGCGGGTTGATGCCAGTGAATTCTCGGATACATGGCCCATGTGCAGCAGGTCTTGGTGGTTGAGGTGGTGGTGGAGCTGGTTGGTTTGCTGCGACAGCGTCAACTGTATTCCCTGTAGCATTGTTGTTGGCAGAGTTATTGTCATTGACAGAGGGTGGTGGTGGTGGAACATGTGGGGGATTGCGGTTCATCCCTTCTACTTCCTCAGGGCTGTCGTCCTTTACGACAACTTCGTCAGCATTATCAGCTTGATTCTCTCTCTCCAAACATGGTGAATTTTTGAGCCTTAATATGTCATTATGGAGAATTCTTCTCCCGGGTCTTCCTGGTCTCTTGCCTCTGGCCATAATCTAATATAATACATATAAAGAGTTAAACATCCTTCACGAAGCATTCCATTCTTTATATGGCTCAAGAAATTTATAACCCGATAAGGTGAAGAGCATTAAGCAAAACATGAGTATTTAGATATATCAAAATAATCATCCTCTGTGTACAAAAGAGGCGGTCATAGACATCGTCCTCTAACATCCTTAAAGTGAGCCAATCTTAGGCCAAAGTAAAATTACTGGGCGAATACATTTGTGATAGTCGCAACTGCCCAAACAGAGTTTGAAATCATACACAAAATAATAACCTTTGCTTAAAATTTTACATTAGTCTTCTATAACTAATCCTCCTCGTCCTCCGTGTCTAGTGATCCTTCATGCTCCGCCTCCCTTTCCTAATGCCGAGACTGCATACGTGTCTCCTCAATGCGGCGCGCATAGTAGGTGCTCATCTGCTCCAAACACGTCGCCGTTGGATTAGCCGTTGATGCTGCGACCATCTATGCATGCATCTCTAATGCCAATTGGTGATACAAGCTCTGAGTCAACCAAAAGGAGGATCGCCATGCTGATGCTGCTGTGCGAAATCTAGAAATAGTAGCAGTCTGTCGTCGTACTGTCATGGTGCGAGCTGCCAAGTGATGGTGGACCTCTACATCATAATTATGTACCATCTTGTTATGGGATGGTTCTTCTACCTGTGGTGGAGACGAGACAGGTTTTGAAATATCACATTTCATCTGAGGGGCATCTTGTGTCGTAACATGATCACGATTGGGACGATGGCGTATCATGCTCTTTCATGCTGTGTGGCGAATGAGTGGCCCGCAATGAACAGTAAAGGGTCTAGCCTCCTGTGTCAGCTTTGGAGCGATGCTGGGGTCCTCATGTACCGGCGATGGTGGGGTGAACAACGGAGACTCCACGCTAGGCTCCTCTTCCTCTTCGGATGAGATGTTGTAAACTGGGATGTCTACCCTACGAAAATGCGCGGGGGACCTAGAGCGATCTCTGGCCATCTACATAAAACATTCTAGGTCAATAAATCTGAACTTCTTAATAAACAATGCATGCAACTATGTGTCTAAGGGATGGTGCCTTCATTTCAGCCTTATCCTCCCTTAGCAGTTTCTACCCTTAAGGTGTTCAACAACCTTTGTTTCTAGCATAAGCTTTAATCCTTAGCCCAGTAACCTATCCTAGTACTTCGATTCTAGCGTCAAATCCTTAAATCCTTAAAGCCCATCAAGGGATAAAATGATTAGAGACTAAAAATGACATATGGGATAACACATGTCTGAGTTCACAAATCCACTAACTCAAGTCTAAAGGCAGTGGAATTAAAATATAGATGGTGGTCCAATAAGGAGATATTGGCTACCAAAGAAGCTTCAAGGATATAAGTTATGCACTGCAGGTGTGAACACTGATAAAGTAAAATATGGAGATAAGTCATACTTATACACTAGCATGCGTATATAGCTACTGATGTGAAAACTTCAGAGATAACTTATAGAAACTTGAAGGAGGAAAATATGGAAGCTGGTCCAATCAAAAACCAAGAAGCTCATAGAGATAAGTTATTCACTATAGAGATAACTTATCATGGGAACTCCAAGAGGAAAATAAGGGAGCTGGTGTGTTGATACACTAGAGATGCTACATAACAGGTTGGCATGCAAGGAAGGTTATGCAAAACGAAGTTCTATGATAGAGCTGCAATTACCAAAAAATATCAGAGATATTTTTGGAGGCAACTCACTGAAGATGCTTGGAGAATAAGGGAGCTATGTCTATAAATAGAGACATGAAGCAGCTAACACAAAAACACGATAGATACAACAAGATATCACTGAGATACACAAAACACTAGTACACATATTATCTCAGATCATATCGAAGCTATAATAAACTTACAGAGAGAGAGATAGTAGTTTTCATAACTTGAGAGAAGCTAGAAATCATATTCTAGAGTGCAACTGTTATTTTCAACAGAGTTATTAGAAGTTGGTCATTCACACCAGTAAGCTTTTGTAATATTTCATTAATTTATAAAAGTTCAGAAACACTTGTGATATATTATATTCTTTCAATTCTGCAACTTTTAATACAGTATATTCAATAAACTCACAAAGTTCGAAAGAATTTTGTTGTTTGTATTCAACCCCCCTTCTAAAAACCATCTTGTGGGATAGACAACAAAGTTGCTACTCTATATCTCTCTCAATATCTATCTATGAATTTCTTGAAACAATTGCTTTTTCTGTGAAGCCCTAGGCTTTTTGTAACTATTATAATATTAAAGCATTAATTAAATAAATTTTAGTCAAGTTTATTTGCGATTGTGATCAAATATTCTTTTATGAATACTGAAAGAAACAAACTTTAGTTCAATATATTATCCTGAACAGTAATAGTTTATGTAGTAATAATATTAGTATGGATTACTACTAACGCGGTTACAAAGAAAGGGAGTTAAACAATAATTCTACCTAATGTGTAAGCATTTCAGTCGTTGAGTCATTAGTACTATAGAGTACTACCTTATGACACCTGTGAGAAGTACACATATACGTGTGAATGTAATGATCAAGTAATTGTTTATCATATTTTAGTGGTTTAGTTAATTCCACGTCCGATGCTAATCTAAAGTGATAGATACCCCACATCAGACATACTTGTTTTTGTGACGACCCCAAAATTCCTTACCGGACCAGGGCATCATCAAAAGAAGGAAAAGATAACCTCACATCCATTCATAGCATAAATACTAATAAAAGAAATTAGTAGAGAGTTATTACAAAAATATTACATTTCAGCGGAAGCTAAACCATTTATAAATTACAGTTCATAATCATTACAACTTCAAATATCTTCCTTCCTTCCTTCCTTAGTGACTTTCAAAAGAATTAATAAAATTCAGTAGTCGATCATCTTTGCCTTCCCCTTGTCAGAGGGTTCATCCTTTGGATCATGCCCTGCAAGACATTAAGTTCAACAAGAATGAGCGATTTACGCCCAACAAGTATATAAACAATTTAGAGAAACAAATCTGGAATATTGAAGGAAGTTCAATTCTGTTTATGAGGCTCAGTGAAACAATACTAATGCCTCAGAAATCTTTGAAGAATCTTTACGATCACTGATGATAAACCACATGTAATCCTTCTTGAAGAAAGACAGGTATTCACATGTGCGCAACCTTTTCAAAAATATCCATCGGGGGCTAAACCCGTTGGATCTGCTAACCATGCAGTACACAGCTGGCCTAACTGTGACCGCATGATCCCTCCTTATGTGAACGTATGTAGTCACTTATAATTCCTCTAGGTCAGGTGAAGAACAAATCAGCACCTTTCCCTTCCTCTTGCCAACTATGTGGCATAACCCATTTAAGGGACATATCATTCTCATTTGTTTGCACAGATATAAGATTGAAAAATAGCTGAAAATCAAATCTCAATTATATCCATGCATTACCATTCATATCATGCTAGCAGAATTTAAATCATAACATGCTCATTCATAAAAACAATTGAGACATATAATCAAAGCCTTGCAAGCATATCAAATCAAATGATACTGCATTAAATTGAAATAAGCATCAGATTGAATGTATATACTTGCCTCGGTCCTTTGCACAAAAACCAAATTCAATTTACTCGTGAGTGAAAGATTCTGTAAAACATGCATATGACATGATAATTTAATACCTTATATACAATTATAAAAGAAATGCATATGTGATGTCCTTAAACTTTTAATGTCTCAAATTTGACATAAGAATTGTTGAAGTTAAATGAATAATTGAAACATCATAAAATAATTTAAGAAAATAATGTTTTGTAGTTTCAAAAACAAACTGCGCATCAGGGGATAATTTTTCATCAAGGGATAACCGGACATCAGTGGGTAAACTACCCGTCAGGGGATGTCTCACCCGTCAGGGGATGTCTCTCGGCCATCAGGGAATAGCCTTCGACCATCAAGGTATCATTCACTCATCAGGGAATAGTCATCAGGGGATGACTTACCCATCAGGGGATAATTTGTTCAACGCCAAACTCGTCGAGTGTCCACTTGTTCAGTGCTGAACTCACTAAGTCAACGCTGAACTCATCAGTGGATGATTTGCTCAGCACCAAACTCCTCGGAGGCTAGCAACCTTTCCTTCATCAGATACTAGGAAATTCCTCCATCGGAGAGTAAGAATTTTTTTCATCAGAGACTAGCAATTTTTTTGCCCATCAGAGACTACGGATGACGTCATCAGGGACTAAACTTAACCTGTCGGAGACTAAGAAATTTTCTTCATCGGAGACAGGGGGCGCCTCGGGCCCTACTGACAATGACAAAGGGAAGGTTGAATCTGAAGTAGTCTAAGAAAGCCAAGAACACCTATACTGATCATGGCATAAACCATGCCTAGATACCCGAAGAGCGGTTTTCCCGAAAAAGTAGAAACGATATGACTTATGATACCGGATCCAGGCAGATTTAAGGATTCACTAAGCCCAATATATTTATTAAAGAAAGGGCAGCTATTCACTAAGTTATTGATTCAGCTTGACTTCGTCACCTCAATTGTCAGCTTCACTCGAAAGAGAAAACGAAACCATCCTTCGTTAGGGACGGTTTATAGATCAAAAAATTCCCACAAATGGAATGAGAAGTGGGTCCATGTAAGCCACAGGTGGGAATGAATGCTGCTCGCCAAGTTAAAGGAATAGCTGCTGGTACTAGTTCTACACCTTTTTCTATGTGATACCTTGTTACTTCCGTCCCGACGACGCCAACGAACCCGAAAGCGCCTGCATCCTCACCTGAAACAGAAAGACAAGCTAGACAAGAAATCCAGCGAAAATGCTTTCTGTTATCCTGTTGAACCGGTGTTCCAAGCGAGTCTAGATCGTTTTAGCCTATCAGAGACTAACTGTTTTAGCTTGTCGGAGACTAACTTGGAATCTCCTAGGGACTATTTTATAGGGTTAGAGACTAACTCCAACCCGTCGGAGACTAAGTTAAGACTTGTCTTAGATACAGTGGTGTCTTTCTCACTCCTCCATGGGTGGTGTTCTTCAACCATGACCATACCTAGGTCAATTCTCATCATCCTCTCAGTTAAACATAACATCTCTTGGGTCTACTAGCTCTCGCAGACACAGTTTAAACTTCAATTCCTAACCAATATTAACCAATATTAACAACTACTGTAAGCCGAATTTTCTTCTTTTAGAAAACTATGTTATGTTGAAAAGCCTCTACGTACATTTGAATCATGATTTTTTTTTAATCAGATAATGATTTTCCTCTTGATGTCCACATTCAATATAAATGACCATTTAGAAATAATAAAACAAACATATTTTAATTAGGGAATAAATACACATAAAGACTAGACTGTAGTCATCAGAGGATTATTATCCAATGATTTGTTAATTTAGTTATTGGAGGATAATTTATCCGTAGATGACTAAATTATCCACCGATGGGTTAATTTAGTCATCAGAGGATAATTTATCCATGGATGACTAAATTATCCACTGATGGGTAAATTTATCCACTGACGACCAAATTAACCACTAATGAGTAAAATTATCCCCTGATGGTTAAAAAATTATCCACCGACGAGTTTGGCGTTGGTTGTATAGTTTGGCGATGACTTTGGCTGTGAGGACCCAGAATTTTAAATAGGAATAAAGTGTAAATAGGATTAATTCCTAAGATGTATGAATATTTAATGCATAAGTTTTATGTCAATGTGATGTCCAAAATAATTGATTATTATAAGTTGTTGTATAAGTAATTCACCAAATTTAATATGAATATATTAATCCAAATCTTTAAATGATTATTTTAATCAAGTGTGAACAAGAAAAATGAGAGATCTTGGGAAACACACTACAGAAGGAATTCCTGACCAAGGACTATTGTGTGTTGATAATATAACCACAATATTTCAAGAAGTTGGCCGCATGCAATATATCCACTGATGAACCAACTTAACCGTATACTCTAACCATGGTTACCAACCTGGGTGCACATATACATGTATTTTTAAAAAAGGATACTTGTTGTGCAAGGATACCAACAAGAGAAGGTTATTTGTCCAACTAAATATTGGCTATCATAAGCAATTGGCTGATATTTTGGCAACAGCTACACCAGCCAAGCTAACCAACTACATCACCCCAAAGACACATTTCTAGCCAATCCAGCCAACGACTGAGAATTTTTCATCAAAATGATCCAACTGCTCTAGATGATTTGCAAGCACTATAAATACATCACCCAAGATGTAATCCTAGCCTCACTTCCAAAACTTCTCTCTACTCGATACCCACATAAATTTTATTCTTCCTTTTCAAGAGCAGTTGTCTTTTCCAAGAGCAGCACAAGTATTCTAATTCCTTCTTTAAAGCTTAAAGAGGTAAGAGCTTTATACCAAAGGTATCCTCTGTTCCATTTTTGATTTTTGTCCTTATTCATTCATATCATATTGTATAACACTTTGTTCAAAAAGCATGTTTTAAAAACATACCCATAACATCAGGAGTTATTACTTTTGCATGCTAAAAGAAAAGAATAAAGAAAATATTGAAACATACCAACTATATTAACTTCCAAACAGTTTTTTTTTTACATCTATAGTTAAAATACCATGCTTGTGTCCTAGGCAATCAGAGTCTTGGAGTCTAGTAGTATCCACGAGAATAAAAAAATAATAAGGAATACTCATGTTTCTCTCTCAACCTCTCTAAAGATAAAATAAGAACTACATGACCCTACAAAAACTACAGTGGATTGTAATATTATATGATTTCAACCGGATGTTTGTGTGTGCCTTATAAGAAGAATGATTCACACACCAAAAAGATGATGAATAACCTAAGTAAGGTTATCTATTGATAACACCAATCATTAAATGAAAAGGTCACCACTATAACAGAGACAAATTCTAACTTAGTCTCCAACAGCATGAAATTAGTCTCTGATAGGTTAAAAGTTAGTCTCCAATAGTGTATAAAAATTAGTCTCCAATGAGCAATTTTCGTTAGTCTCCGATGAACAATTTTGTTAGTCTCCGATGAACTATTTTTGTTAGTCTTCGATAAACAATTTTTTGAGTCTCCGATGAACAATTTTTGTTAGTCTCCAATGAACATTTTTTTTAGTTTGCGATGAAAATATTTTGTTAATCTCCGATGGGCAAACTATACATTTCCAAAGAGTTTGGCAATGGAAAAATTATCTACTAATAGATAAAATTATCCACTGATAAGTAATTTTATCCCCTAAGGGGGTATAGTTTGGCGACGAGTTTGGCGCTGGCTTATAAAGTTTGGCGACAAGTTTGATGTTGGCTTGTTAAAGTTTGGTGATGAGTTTAGCGACAACCAAGTGACTTTGGTGGTAGTTAAATGGATTACCGACGAGTATGGCGATGAACAAATTTATCCCCTTACGAGTAGTTTATCCCCTGAAGGGTAAATTATCTCTTGATGAGTAGTTTATCCCTTGACGGGTAAATTATCCCCTGATGAGTAGTTTCTCTCCTGACGGGTAGTTTATCCACTGATGAGGTAAATTATCTCCTGACGAGGAAATTATCCCTTAATGGGTAATTTATCCCTTGTTGAATTATATGGATATTTAACAGTCTGAAAAATCCCTCAGGCTTCTTTAGATTAAAAATCTCAATTGCCAACACACCAAATGATTCAATTAAAACATCAAAGAGATAAGAAATGCACGGACATCACATATGTACATACTCACATTTATATTCAAAGCATAGATTCTCATGCTATGTCAACATATATATTTTACAGAGATATTTCACTAGGCAAGTGATTTAAATTAGCTCAGCTAAGGATGAAGTCAAGTATATTCTCACTCTTATGCTTATTTTAGTTAAACACATGATCAATTGATTCAACATGCGTACTAGATTATGACTTTTATGTTTAGATTTTCTTGTGAATCAGAATGCTATGCTTTAATTTCCGCTAGCATGATATGAATGAAAGTGCATGGATATAACTGAACTTTGATTTATCAATTATTTTTTAATATTATATATATGCAAATGAATGAGATTGTTATGTTTCAAGCAAGGAGACTCTTATGTTCCTTAAAATGTGGAACATGCCACGTAGTTGGCAAGGGGAAATGGAAGGTGCTGATGTGTTATGTCACCTAACCTAGATGATTTATTGTGACTACGTAGTTCACTAGAGGACCATGTTGTACAGTCTGGCCACCTGATTACAGTATGGTTAGCAGATCCGATGGGTTTAGCCCCCGATGGATAAGAGGTCATTTTATTCAAGAAGGATCATATGATTGTATTATCATATGAGATCCTTAGAAATTTTATAAGAACTCCGAGGTGGTGGTAATGCTTCACCCAAACCTCACAAACAGAAATGTACTATTGTTAAACACTTCAAAGATTTTACTTCTTTTCCTATGTGTTTATATATACTTACGGAGCGTAAATCGCTCATTCTTGTTTAGTTCATGATTTTTAGGACCTGAGTTAGATGTTGTACCATGACAGAAAAAGAAGGGAATGAATTGATTAGCCGATAAAGAACACCCAAGGAGGATAGCTACAACTGTTGTAATAGATTAGTTGTCACCCTGATCAAGGCAACTAATGCATTTACTTTCTTTCAACAATATAGCAGAGCTGTTTATGTAGGCATACATGTAGTATAATGTTTATTGCAATTAAATGCTTGATCAGTTGATTCGATCTGTGTTAAGATATGATATGCAAATGCTCAAACACTTCCTTACGTATACATAATTGTTTCATATACATACTAATAAAGAATAAAAGTTACTTGTTTAACTTGAGCTAAGACCTTTTTGTTAAATGCTTGTGTGAGAACCCAAAAAATAAGATGATTTTTGTTGTATGATTTATTTTACTTTATGATTAATTTTATGTATGAAGGTTTAAATTATTTTCTTTTATTATTTTATTTTTGGTATGAATAATAAATTCATATCTTAAAGGAAATTTTATGGCAATGTGATTTCCAAAAGTTTTTAAATTTATTTTTGAACTCAAACCCTTTAATGATTATTTTATTATTATCATACTTCCCTTTATTTTATTCAAGCACTTACCAAGAGTAAGCATATATTTTTCTCACGTGGGGAAGGCAACACACAGCTACAATACCCGTTTTTAAACTAAAGACGGCAGTGAGACGAGAGTATTAATTACACTATGTCAGGATTGAGAGCACGTGGCCCGTCAAACCAGCTAATCTACTCCAACAGTACACTGGGTTGAAACAAAATTCATCCAGGAGGCACGAAGATGTATCAAAATTTGAAAAAAAACTTTTGGTGGCTCAACATGAAGAGGGAGATAGCTGAGTGGGTAAGCAGATGCTTAACATGCCAAAGGGTTAAGGCAGAACATCAAAAACCAAGCGGCTGCTACAACCATTGGAAATCCCTGAGTGGAAGTGGGAATTTATCACGATGGACTTCGTAGTTGGTTTACCAACCACGCTTGGAGGGATGAATGCCATTTGGGTCATAGTCGATAGATTGACCAAATCAGCACACTTTTTGGCTATAAAGTATACATACAAGATGGATCAAATGGTGAGGTTATATGTCAAGGAAATTGTGAGTCGACATGGAGTGCCAGTCTCCATTGTCTCTGATCGAGATTCGAGGTTTACTTCAAGGTTTTGGAAGAGCTTCCAAGAATATCTGCGGACAAGGCTAGACATGAGTACAACCTATCACCCCCAGACTGATGGTCAATTTGTACGCACTATTCAAACCCTAGAAGATACGTTACGAGCTTGCGTTCTCGATTTTAAAGGGCATTGGGACAACCATCTACCACTGATTGAATTCGCCTACAATAATAGCTATCATGCCAGCATTGGCATGATGCCGTTTGAAGCGCTGTATGGTCGGAAGTGCAGAACTCCCCTTTACTGGAATGAAGTGGGAGAAAGGAAGTTAATTGGACTAGAGATAGTCCAACAAACTGAGGAAGCAATCAAGGTGATCAGAACAAGAATGAGGACGACTCAAGACCGACAAAAGCAATATGCTGATCAACACAGGAATGACCAAACCCTGAAAATTGGAAGTTATGCATTACTGAAGGTGTCACCCTGGAAAGGCGTAATGCGTTTTGGCAAGAAAGGAAAGTTAAGCCCCCGCTATGTGGGACCATTTGAGGTATTGAGGAGGATTGGTGAAGTGTCCTATCAATTGGCACTGCCACCGGCTTTGGGCCATGTGCATGATGTATTTCATATATCAGTGTTGCGTCCTTATAAAGACGACCACAGAGGAATAATAGACTATCAACCAATAGATTTGTAACCGGATTTAAGATATGAAGAAGTCCCTGTCCAGATATTAGATCGACAAGTTAGAATGCTTAGGAATAAAGAAATTCCTTCTGTAAAAGTGTTATGGAGGAATCATAGTGTGAAGGAAGCTACTTGGGAGCTTGAGAGCGCTATGGTTGACAAGTACCCCCATTTGTTTGTTAGCTAAGTTTCGAGGACAAAACTTCTTTAAGGGGAGGAGGATGTGAGAACCAGAAAATCTCAATGAAATTTTGATTATGAGATTTGTTTTTATTTTCTGCATGAAGGTTTATTTCCTTATTGGTTATAAATAATGAAATTATATTTTCTTATAAAAATTCAATGGCAATGTGATGTCCAAAAGATTTTTAAATGTATTTTGAAGCTCAAGTATTTAAAAGGGTGTTGCATTCAAGAATTTTCTTGTGAGAGGGTGTGTTCACGCGGGAAAGGGCTCACCAAGTGTGAACAAGATTAGCTATAGTACCCGTTTTTATTTTAAAACCTACTGCGGGGAGACAGTAGCATTTAATGTGCATCACCTCCATCAGTACCATAGAGTGGGCTATGATAAACGACCGATGGGTACTAGCAGCCATCGCAACCAACCTTTTTCTCATCAGTCACTTCTTTTCTTTTCATAGCCAACGGCTTATATCAAATAAATCTGACGACCCTTGTTGCTAAACATGTGACATATATATATCACGTTGGTACAACCCTTGCCCCACTTACATAAACTTCTATAAGGTGTACCACCAAATCCAAACTTACTCTCTAAACAACTGTCCTTTTTGGGAAGAACAACTAGAGCCTTTAACTCTTTCTTACCACCAAGGAGGTAAGAGCATTTTATTAAAGTCCTGCTCTATTTCTTACGCTTTTGTTCGGTCATACATACCACGTTTAATATCTTGTTCATTTATTTCCAAAAGTATGACTTGATGCATGTTTTAACGCCCGGAGTTAATGTCATTTATTTCAAAAACTACCCAAGATAAGTGTAAAAATGTTGACAACCACGAGGTAGACAAACCTTTAACTACCAAAACATTCTTTTGTCAGTAGTTGCAACCCCATGCTTGAGTATTCTTCAACCTGAGTTTGAATCCTAAACCGTGTCTAGGATGGCATGCAGACCATAGAAAATGTTGTGTATCACTGATGAGATGATGAGAGTTGACCTTAGTGTGGTTATGGTTGAGAGCACCACCCATGGAGGAGTGAGGAAGATGACCTTGTATCTGAGACAGGCCTTAACCTAGTCTCCGACGGGTTTGAGTTAGTCTCTGATGAGATGAGTTAGTCCCCAATGAGTTAAGATGACGTTATTAGTCTCTGATGAGAAGTTAGTCTCTGATGACGTCATCATTAGTCCCCGATGAGTTAAGATGACGTCATTAGTCTTTGATGAAAAATTAGTCTCTGATGACGTCATCATTAGTCCCCGATGAGTTAAGATGACGTCATTAGTCTCTGATGACGTCATCCTTAGTCCCCGATGAGTTAAGATGACATCATCAGTCCCTGAGGAGTTGTTTAGTCTCTGATGACGTCAGCTTTAGTCTCCAACAGACTAAGTTTAGTCTCTGATGACGTCATCCGTAGTCTCCGATGAGTTAAAGTGAAGTAATTCCCTGATGCATAGTTTGTTTTTGAAACTATAAAATATTATTTTCTTAAATTATTTTAAGATATCTTAATTGATTTCTTAACCTCAACAACTTTTATATCAAATTGAGACGTTAAAAGTTAAGGACATCACATGTGCATTTTCTCTCATACTTTAACCAAGATATTAAATTCATCTTGTGATATGTATATTCTTACAGAATTTTTCACTCACGAGTAAATTAAATTTGATTGAGTGCAAAGGACCGAGGCAAGTATATTCACAATCTTATGTTTATTGCAAGTTGATGCAAGTATATACATTCAATCTGATGCTTATTTCAATTTAACGCAGTATCATTTGATTCGATATGCGTGCAAGACTTGATTATATGTTCCAATTATTTTTAAGAATGAGCATGCTATGCCTTAATTTTCGCTAGCATGATATGAATGAAAGTGCATAGATATAAAGAAGCTTTGCTCTATCAGCTATTTTTCAATATTATATCTGTGCAGTAAATGAGAATGTTATGTCCCTTAAATGGGTTATGCCATATGGTTGGCAAGAGGAAAGGAAAGGTGCTGATGTGTTCTTCACCTGACCTAGAGGAATGATAAGTGACTACGTAGTCCACACAAGAGGGATCATGCAGTCCAGTTTGGCCAGCTGTGTACTGTATGGTTAGCAGATCCACGAGTTTAGCCCCCGATGGATATTTTGAGAAAGTTATGTTCAGGTGTATACCTGCCTTTCTTCAAGGAGGATCATATGTTGTGTATCATCAGTGAATCCTCAATGATCTTTAAAGGTTTCCGAGGCCTTGGCATTGTTTCACCAAGCCCCATAATCAGACTTGAATTTCCTTCGATATTCCAGATACATTCTTTTAAATTGCTTATATACTCCTTCGATGTGTATATACTTGCTGGGCGTAGTCGCTCACCCATGTTGAATTTTAATGTCTTGCAGGTCAGAACGCTAAGGCTGAACCCTCTGATAAGGGGAAAGCAAAGATGATAAACTACTAAGTTATTTACTCTTTGATAAGACTGAGGAAGGAAGGAGGATATGAAGGAAGGGAGGAAGATATTAGAAGTAGTGTTGATCTTGGTTTGTAATTAAAGATGATGTAATAGCTTCCGCAGTAATTGTATTATTCTTGGGTTGTAATAACTCTCTAATACTGCCTTTATCCAGTATTTATGCTATGAATGGATGTATGGTTATCTTTTCCTTCTTTTGACGAAGCCCTGATCCATTTAGGGATTTTGGGGTCGTCACACAGTTGAAAGTTCACAGACATCACATGTGCATCTTTTCTCATATTTTTATCAAAAGTATAGATTTCTCATGTTATATGCCTGTTTTACAGAGTGTCTCACTCAAAAGTAAATTGAGTTTGATTTTAGCTAAGGACAAGGCAAGTATATACTCACTGTACTTTCTTTCAATTAATATGCATGATCATTCTTTCGATATGTGTAATGTACCCGAGATATTTTTATGTCAACATTCATGATTAAATTTCTTCAAAGTTAAGTAACGTACGATTTCTTGATCCAATGTACGTGAAAAATGTTGTACTAGAATCAAGCATTCTTTGGGCGGATGTTAGCTATTTAAATTCGCTAACGCGCCAAAGTAAATCCTATACGGATAGAAAAGACTTAATCTTTTTTCTCACCCCATACTTGTAAAGTATATCCGTATGGGTAACTAAAGGCTAACGGGTTGCGTCTTCCTAGCACCCTAGGCCTAAGGATGATAGGGAATGGAAACTGAGGCATCGGTAACCAAAACCTCACAAATGAAAGATTTCTGCTTCGACTACGTATGTCATTATGATGAAGTCAAAGGATCAGGCTGGCCGGCTGATATGTCGTTTGATGAAGAGATGAAGTCAGATAGTGGTCAGGCTGGCCAAATGACGCACTATCTGATGAAGAGAGGGCAGATGAATGATTCAAGAATTTCTTTCAAGTAAAGGGTCAAATCCCTCGTTATCATTCGGGGAACTTGGAAGCCATATATACATATTCTTCTTTAAAGTTATTTAGAGGTGTGGATATTGTTTCCATCCAACCGCATAAACACTTAAGCCAAGAAAATTTCTCCTATTTCAAAGCCGCCAATACTTGATATACTTGCGGGCGTAAATCGCTCATGTTGCTATTATATAATGTTTTACAGGTTGTGGCGAGAAGGCCGAGCCATCTGCTAAAGGCAAAGAAAAGATGGCATAGTGAACGTTTTCTCATTGCCCTCTTGTGGATGACATTTCGAGGAAGAGTGAAGCGTGAGACGATTATTGAATTATTTAGGTTGTAAGGCCTGTGTGGGCTCTCATAGACTTCAACTGTTAGAATTTTATTTATGGACGAATGTATTAGAGAATACAATTTACTTCTCCTATGTAATGATATATGTGTTTGGATGTCGTTTTCGTTCTTGTCAATTGCCCGAAGTTCGGTATGAGATTTCTAGGGCTGTCACAGCTTGACTACTTGTATCTAGTCTACAAGCATCCTATTTGTTCCATGTCAATAGATGACATATTGAATTATTGAATTTAGTTTAACTCTTCTAATTCTTTTTATGAAATCATCTATGTGTCTACCTAGTGACCCACGTTGAGGTGTCAGGGTTAATCCACAATATAAGCTAATGAGGGAACACCTTGGAATTGAGAATAGTTTATTCTATTTTGTCAGGCCCTGTAGATGTAATTATATCTACTTTAAGTGTCATATATATGTACACTACAGACCATATTGAGATAGCCTTGGCTTGCTATTGTCAAATGGTAAGAAGTATTCTCAGTAAGCCCTAGTACTGAACAGAGTTAAGGCGATCTAATAAGTCAAGAACTAAAAGATGTCAAGTGCTTATGTGAATTTTATTTTTCATTCAGAGGCACAAAATTACCATCACCCCCCCCATCTGAGAATTTGGATTCTCCGCATCTGCAACGGGAATCCAACAATTTGAACTCTTAATATTATTCATTCCCATTAACATTATCTTCATAATAATATTCTTGATCTAGTTGCAGAATTTTATTTCCTTACGACTGCTTTATAAGATAACACTTGCGAAGCCTTTATCGCTTATACTTGCTTGATTTCTCTTTCAGTTAAAAGCAGAAAAGGTGAAAATTCCAAGGGTAAGGAAAGGATGTGTCAGTAGGGCTGGTTATTAAGGGCTCTTGAATACGCTTTCAATTTTGGTATTGTAATGGAGAGTTATGTTTTCTACTGCTAGAATCTTTCGAAACAATATTTGTAATAATTACTTAACATACTCTATTTTAGTTAATGATATGAAGGAAAGGTTATTTGTTTGTTAGTTCTTTTGTCTCTTTGACGACCCGGTGTTCCATTGAAAATCGGAGTCGTAATAGTTGATAATAACTGACAACTCTTGCTTATGATAGGAAAATTGGGGCTGTCATAGCTTGGTTTTAGAGCGTAAACACCAGAAAGATTATTTACGAGCCAAACTAGAAAAGTTAGGACGTATTAAAGTTTTGGAGAAGCCAATCCTGAAATTTTGGGAATAGAAACGTTAAGATTTATGTGGTGGGGATATGCAAAAGTTATTTTACACAGTGGAAGAAAAAAAAATTTAGTACTTAAATTTTGTCTAGTAAAATACTATTTTATTGGTTATATCGATTCATTATTAGCAGTTAATTTATTTCCTTTGACTTCGAAAGACTGATTGAGTTTTTTATGGCTTTGTAGATGTTTGACATATGCCAACCTGATAATACGCTAAATTCCTTATCAACTGGTGGGCCAAATAGGTGGACCTTAGAGGATGTTTTGTCCCACAGACTTGCGTCTGTTAGAACTAAGGTTCCTGAGCCTACCGCTGCTAACCCTATGTCTGAGGTTGAAGATGATTCCATTAAGGATGCTAGTAATGATGACATGAATTGTTAGGTTTTATAACATTTGATGATGATTGTCTTTAGATTACTTAGATATACAAATGTATAGAGAGTGTTAATTAGTAACACTGAAGTTTTGTAGCCAGTAGTTATCTCTTTAGTTGTAATTTGTTTATTCTTTGTAAAGAGATAGATTTATTCTTTAATTGTAAGTAACTGTTGGAAAGTTGTATCAAAGCTTCAACAAGTCAAAATGTGTATTTGATCCGTCAAAGTTTACAAAAAGGCTTATCGGAGACTAAGGATTTTGCCTATTGGAGACTAATGCTTACGTCATCAGAGGCTAAGTTTAGTGCATCAGAGACTAAGCTGACGTTATCGGAGACTAAGCCTAAAGCATCAGAGACTAATAACTCTATCGGAGACTACACAACCTGATCAGAGACTAAAAGACGATAAACTAAATGATCAAGGACTAAAGCTGAAGCGTCAGGGACTAGTCGTGACTTATTTCCTGATGAGATACAAAGTTTGAATTGAATAAGGAATGTCTTCCACGTAGATCAAGATATTATTGAAGACGTAGCTGGTAAGGAAACAAGCCAGAAATCTATTCCTAATCAAAAAGGAAAAGATAGTGTTTGATTCGAATAAGGAAGCTGAATCATTATTGATTTAGAATAGGAAACTGAGTAATTCAGTTTTAGAAGCTGTAATTAGTTTTTACAGAATTGTAATTCGAAGCTGTATAGAATTCATAGTTTTGTATCTTTACTATACAGAAAAAGAAAAGAAGCTAACGATCATATTATTGTGATTGTTAGAATTTGTATTCAATTGTTAAAATTAATAAAAGCAATTGTTTATAAATTGATTTAAGTTCTTGTTCTTTATTTCCCCAAGTAGTAATTGATTTCTTGAAGAACAAGCAATCGAAAAGAATTCGAAGAACTTGTATTCAACCCCTCCTTCTACAAGTTCTTGGCTATCTCACTGGGAAAACAATTGGTATCAAAGCCTTTAATTGAATTTACTCAATTAACACGTTCCAAGAGATGGCCAACGATGAAGCAAGCAGCTCTAGCATAATGGCGTATGCAGGCAGTCGTGATGGTGGTACTAGGATTCCTATTCTTAAACAAAAAGAATATCCTATGTGGAAGCAAAAGCTATACATGCACTTGAGAGCAACAGATCCTGATTATATTGAAAGGATTGAAAAAAGTCCTTATCTACCCAGGAAATTCGTTCCTGCTAAAACTATTGATGGATCTGTTGTTGCTGAACAGTTTGAACTTGCTCTTGAAAGTGATTATACAAATGAAGACAAGTTGCAAGTGTTAAAAGATGCTAAAGTTATGAACATACTTTACAATGGTATTGACAAAAATATGTTCACAAGCATCATTAACTGCACAACATCTAAGCAAATCTGGGACACCATCAAAGTCCTGTGTGAAGGAGCTGACCAAGTCCGAAAGAACAAAAGGTCGTTGTTGACACAAAAATATTAGTTCTTTCAAGCAAAGCCTGGTGAACCAATAACATCAGTCTATGACAGGTTCAATACTTTGCTCAATTACTTGAAAATACTTAGAAAGTCCTATGATAATGAGGATGTCAACACTAAGTTCATGAGATCTCTCCCACCAAGTTGCGATCCAAAGACTACTGTAGTAAGGGAGGCTCATGACTTAGACATACTCACACTGGACAGGCTCTATGAAAATTTAAAGACCTATGAACTTGAAGTAGAGCAACGACAATGCATGCATGGCAGGGCCAAAGGAGCTGTGTTAATGGTTAAGACAAGCAAGTCTCAAGAGAAGCTTGATGATGAAACTTCCAATGCAAGCTCTACTGATGAGGAAGATGAACTGGATACTGATGATGACATGGAGGAATTCATGGCATTCATGGTCAAACAGTTCAAGAAATTTAGAGCTGGTAGAAAAGGAAGAAAGTCATCAAGGAAGCCTAACCCTAAACGTGAAGGTCAAACTGTGACCTTTGACAAGAAGAAAATCAGGTGTTACAACTGTGATGGGTTAGGGCACTTTGCCAATGAGTGCAGGAAGCCTAGATCTAACGATAGATCTAAGGATGAAAAATCAAGGAAAATGGGGAATGACTTTGCTGACAAGAAGTTCAAATCAAAAAGCAAAGCCTTGATTACTGAGGGTAAGGATTGGATTGACAGTGACTCCGAGGAGGAAATTCTCAACTTTTTCCCTAATGGCTCGAAGTGACGAGTCAATTGATTCTACAAAGGTATGTGATGCAACTCAGAATTTTAATGTGCTTAACTTAATTGATACATCTAGTATTGAAAGCATACAAAAAGATATGTCTGATTTGCATGTTAGTTTTAGATCATTAACTATTGAACATACTAATGTAAAAGAATCACATGACCTTTTCTTGAAAAGAAACAAATTTCTTGAAGAGAGATTGGTATAATTTGACACTATCAAGTCTGACTTAAACAAAGCTCATCACATGATTGATGCTTTGAAAAAGAGGGAATATTACTTAGTCGAGCAACTTGAAAATGCTCAAGCTAAGATTAAACAATGGAATAACTCCTCTAAAAAGTTGACAGACTTGGTAGAATGTCAAACAATAGGTCAAAAATCTGGACTAGGTTATGATGAATATCTAGACAAGAGTTCAGATTTAAATGATCTATTTGAAGATGCTAACTCCACTACTAGTAAGCCAAATGTTTTGAAAAGAATTAATTTTGTTTCTCTTGTTAATGAACCTAAACTTATTAACACTCAATATCAACAAGTCACTGCAAAATCAAAGATTGATTAAAAGATAGTGAATATTGTTGATAAAAGTGAAAATAAAAGATTAAACATTGGATTCATGACAAAGACTCAATTAAACATGAAATTGTAAAATATTCCTATGAAAAAGGCTGAAACATTAGTGGAGTCCAGCAAAAATAAGAAAAATAGGAATGGAAAAATAGGCATTAATAAATACACAAATTATGCTAGAATGCTTGATGCTCCTAGAAAGACATGTCATATATGTGGTAATCCAAATCACATAGCTATGCACTGGAGTAAAAATAAAATTCCTATAATAGAGACTGCACATTCAAAGACAATAAAAGATAAATCACATGTAAAAAGGTCAAATCATCTTTGCATTAACTATGAAAAACCTAAGCTTGACAGTCTCTCATAAAAAGGTAGCAAGACTGGTGATTGTCCAATTAAAGTCAAAAACACTAAAAGACAATCAACTCACTCTGAGTCAAGTCTTGATTCTACAACTAGTGAGAAAGGACCCAAGAAAGTTTGGGTCCCAAAAATTTCTAACTAGTTACTCTCTACTGTGCAGGGCAAAAAGAAGAAAACATGGTACTTGGACAGTGGCTGTTCAAGGCACATGATTGGAGACAAGTCCCTGCTAAAACAGTATGAAGAGAAAAGTGGCCCAAAAGTCACTTTTGGAGATGACAACAAAGGCCATACTAAGGGTTATGGTAATGTTGAACATGGAGATGTCATCTTCACTGAAGTATCACTAGTTGATGGCTTAAAGCACAATTTACTAAGTGTGAGTTAACTATGTGATAAAGGATTCGATGTCACCTTCAAAGAGGATAAATGCTTGGTGTGTGACAAAGAATCAGAGAATGTGATCTTGACAGGAAAAAGAAAAGGAAATTTGTACATTGCAAATCTCATCTCTTTCACTGATCAAATCACATGTCTCTATAGCAAAGCTTCAACTGATGAAAGTTGCCTTTGGCATAAGAAGCTCTCACATTTGAATTTCAAGAACATCAACAAACTGGTGAGAGAAGGATTGGTAGCTGGCATTCCATAATTGGAGTTTACACAAGATGGATTGTGTGATTCATGCCAGAAAGGGAAACAAAGAAGTGTATCATTCAAAAGCAAACCAGCAACATCAATCACTGACCCTTTACAGTTGCTACACATGGATTTATTTGGTCAATTGAATGTGATGTCTATTTTAAGAAATAGATATGCTTTGGTTATTGTGGATGATCACACAAGGTATACTTGGGTAAAATACTTCCATACAAAAGATGAAGTTGCTCAGTTGATAATTGATCATCTCAAGAAGATAGAAACTGAGTCAGGAAAAACAGTAAGGGTAATAAGGAGTGACAGAGGAACATAATTCAAGAATACCCAAGTTATTGAATTCTGCACTGAAAAAGGAATAACTCACCAATTCTCTACTCCAAGAACCCCTCAACAAAATGGAGTTGTTGAGAGGAAAAATAGGACCCTTATTGAAGCAGCAAGGACTATGTTACAAGAAGCAAAACTTCCTACATATTTTTGGGAAGAAGCTATTAGCACAAGTAGCTTTACACAGAACAAATCCTTGATAAACAAAACATACAAGAAAACACCTTATGAATTGATGACTGGGAGAAAACCTTTTTATATGTGTTTGGTTGTAAATGCTTTGTATTGAGAGATTCATCAGAGACAAGAGGAAAATTTGATAACAAGTTTGATGAAGCAATCTTCTTAGGTTATTCTCTGTCAAGTAAGGCATACAGAGTATATAATCTAAGAACAAAGGTCATTGTGGATCAATTCAAGTTGTATTTGATGACAGAAAGATTCCAGGAATGATTGGACAAGGATTGCATGAACCTCTCAGTTTTGAAAATGAATTGGATGCATGGGAATATCCATCAGAGACTAGTGAAAAACCCTAAGATAATAATGATCCCTACATAATTGAGGGGGAGTTAACAGTTGTGCATGAAGTACTAAGGACTAATACTCTATCAAAGACTAGAGTATTAGAATCAAATGAAACACAAGAGACTAGTGACATTAGTATACCATCGGAGACTAATGGTTCACCAGGGACTAGTGTCACTGATGCACAATCTGAGACTATATTGACACCATGGACTATATAGATAAACAGCACAGGGGGAGCTAATAATGAAGAAATCAATGGTTTAGGGGGATCAGTCTCTGATCATGAGGCTAGCTTGGACAACATCAATCTAGAAAAAATGAAGTCTCCACTTCAAGATCAAATCTACCACGTACAATTCCATGGTTGAGAGACCACACACCAGATTTGATTATTAGAAGTCTAGAGGATGGAGTTAAGACTAGAAGTGCAACTCAAAATGAATGCTTATATCTCAGTTTTCTCTCAAAGATTGAGCTAAAGAAAATTGAGGAAGCACTTTAAGATCCTGACTGGATAATAGCCATGCAAGAGGAGTTAAACCAATTCACAAGAAACAAAGTCTGGAGACTGGTACCCAAACCAAGGAATAGATCAATTATAGGTGCCAAATGGGTCTTTAGAAATAAACTGGATGAAACTGGTACAATTACAAGGAATAAAGCAAGACTGGTTGCAAAAGGATATTCTCAAGAAGAAGGAATAGACTATGATGAAACTTTTGCACCAGTAGCAAGACTTGAAGCAATCAGAATCTTCTTGGCTTTTGCAGTATACAAGAACTTCAAGGTGTACCAGATGGATGTCAAAAGTGCTTTCTTGAATGGAAAATTGGAAGAGGAAGTCTATGTTTGCCAACCCCCAGGTTTTGTGGATTCCAAACTTCCAAATCATGTCTATAGGTTAGACAAATCACTTTATGGCTTAAAACAAGCACCAAGAGCTTGGTATGATACTCTATCTCAATTTTTACTTGAAAACAAATTTGTTAGAGGTATCATAGATAAAGCTTTATTTTATAGAAAGCAAGGCTCTGACATTATACTTGTGCAAATATATGTAGATGATATTATGTTTGGTTCTACAAATGAATAACTCTGTGAAAAATTTTCAAAGCTAATGCAGTCTAGATATGAAATAAATACGATGGGAGAATTAACATTTTAATTAGGATTGCAAATAAAATAATCAACTGATGGAATTTTTATCAGTCAGTCCAAATACATCAAAGACTTATTGAGAAAATATGACTTGGTTGATTGTGCATCTGTAAAAACACCCATGCCTATTGCCACTAAGCTAGATAAGGATTTAAAAGGAAAGAAAATTGATAGTACTAGCTATAGAGGCATGATAGGCTCTCTTTTGTACCTAACTGCAAGTAGACCTGATATAATGTTTAATACATGTTTATGTGCTAGATTTCAAGCTGACCCCAGAGAGTCACATTTGATTGCTGTAAAAAGAATACTAAGATATCTAAAGGGTACCCCAAACCTTGGTTTATGGTATCCCAAAGAATCTGATTTTAAACTAATTGGTTATTCAGATGCTGACTATGCTGGTTGCAAGCTTGACAGAAAAAACACAAGTGGAAGCTGCCAACTTCTTGGAGGCAGACTTGTTTCTTGGTTTAGCAAGAAACAATATTCAGTTTCTACTTCAACAACAGAAGCTGAATACATTGCAGCTGGGAGTTGCTGTGCTCAAATTCTTTGGATCAAGAATCAACTCCTAGACTATGGTATGTCATTATCCAAAATTCCTATCTATTGTGATAATATAAGTGTCGTAGCTATAACAGAAAATCCAGTGCAACATTCAAGAACAAAACACATAGATATTAGATATCACTTCATAAGAGAACATGTAAGTGAAGGAAATATTGAATTGCACTGGGTTACAACTGATAAACAACTTGTAGACATATTCACAAAGCCTTTAGATGAATCTACATTTTCTAGATTAGTTTTTGAATTAGGAATGTTGAATTATGCTTCTAAAAATTAATTTCATATTTTGAAAGCAAGTTGTTTAGTTGTGAGAAGCTAGAATTTAATTTCTAGATTGAAGCTGTTCTTAATGAACAGAAATTTTAGAAGCTAGAATTCAATTTCTAGATTGTAGCTGTTCTTGTGAACAAAAATTTTAGTAGCTAGAGTTTAATTTCTGGTTGAAGCTATTTTAATTAAACAGAATTTTTTTTTGAAGCTAATAATCATTAACTTGATTGTTGGAAATGTTTTGAAAAACAAAACAGTAGCAGGGACTACATTTACTTAGTCCTTGAAAGCTTAAGAGTAAGAGACAACCTTAGTCCCTGACAGTATTTTTGATTAGTCCCCGACTTAATCAAAAATGAACTATCGGAGACTACCTTAGTCCCTGACAGTGTTTTTGATTAGTCCCCGACTCAATCAAAAATGAACTATCAGAGACTACATTAGTCCCAAACTCAATCAAAAATGAACTATCGGAGACTACCTTAGTCCCCGACAGTATTTTTGATTAGTCTCTGACTCAATCAAAAATGAACTATCAGAGACTAATCGTCTAGTCTCTTATGAGTGCACATATCAGAGATTAGGGCAATCTCCGATTGAGGGTAAATCTGGTCGTTACTCATACCCACGATCGAAAACGTTTCATTATCTTTTGAATTGCAAACATTTCTAACACTTTGATAAAAGTAAATTCAAACACCTTTGCAATCACAATCTCTCAAGCTTTGAAATTATTTTCTCTCTACAAATACTCTGCAATTTAACCCTTTTTCAAAGAATTTCTTCCTAAGTTCATGCAGCTCTCTTCTATGGCGGCCAAAACAGTATGCTTTAAGTTTGGAGACTTTAATATCATCAAGACTAATCATGCAGGGGTGGCTAACAAGCATGAATTTGAAGCACAGTACCACCCTTTTGTGGATTTTCTTCAAAACTCCAAACTTTCCTATGTCATATATGAAGCTCCCACACAAGCCGCTGAAGTTATCACGGCTATGTGGTCCACTGCTACTGTCCAGGACGAGGATGCTGACTCTCCTGTGGTAAGTTTCAGGTATGATAATACTGTCTATAATATAGATCATAATGTTGTTAATAATGCTTTACATTTACCTGTGTATGAAAATTTTGACCCTCCTGCCTCTGATGAAGAAATTTTTGGTATGTTTAAAAATTTACATTATTCTTCAGAAATTGTTTCTGTTGGGTCTAACACACGACCCCATCTAAGGCAGGAGTGGTCACTGTTCTTTGACATTATTACAAAAGCTTTTACTTCTAAATGCAGTGGCTATGATGCTATCACTACACTCACACAACAAATTGCTTTTAGTGTGTTATATGATAGACATCTAAACATTGGGCTTTTAATTCTGCAAAATCTTTTGGTAAAACTTAAATCTGGTAATAAAAATAAAATTTATTATGCTAGGTTTTTGATGATAATTGCATATTATCTAATCCCTAACCTTAATATTACTGGCTTGCAAGTTATACCAACTGTTTTGCAGAGTAAAATAATTTTTACTTATGTGAAGCATAAATCTACAAAGGTAAAGGTTCCTTTATTTTTTCCTCCTGTCATGAGATCTACTCTCATTGATAGGCTTCCTAACCTTTATTCTTTGTCAAATTTTGAGGATACTGATCAACAAATCCCTATTAATCCTCCAACCACTTCACCACAACAATCACTAGCCCCCTCCACAGTCTCCCAAAAGACTGTGGTTGCAAAAACAAAGATAGCCAAAAAGCTCCCAATAAAAAGAAAAATAATTGAGGGAGTAAGTGAGGCTGAGGGAGATAAAGAAGCTAAGGTGGCACCTCAAAGAAAGAAGAGAGTAATAATCCTAAGCCAAAAAGAATCCATTGCTTCCCAAAAGGCAATGGAGGATATAAGGAAAAACAGTGAACTGTCCATATCCTCTTAAAAGGATGTTGACATTGAAGAAAGTTCCCATCCAGGAACAACATGTACAGAGTCTGCACAACCTCTTGTTCACCAACAAGAGGAACCACAAAGAGAGAAAATACAAGAAAAGAATGACACCAGGAGTGCACATACAGAGTCATCTATTGATGTTCCTCAATTTTCACTGTCTAAGGAATAGCCAACACTCCAAACTGTACATTCTTCTCCTTTTTCTCCCATTCTTGATTCTTTTGATACTATAAATTTACATCTTCTTGATTTTTCCCAAGAGGAGCCAATACTCAAGACAAGCTCTCAAACTCATTCCATGGAGAGATCCCTAGCCCCAGAAACACAAATGGAACCCACTCTCCATGCAGTCACAAGTAATTCTCTTTTACCCCTCACTTCTTTAGGACAGAGTGTACATATCCTTATGAGTGAGGATGTGAGAATAATTAGTGAGAGTCAAGCTCTTGACCTGGAAAAAGGAGAGGACATACACATACAAGAGAGTCAAGCTTTAGACAGCTTGGAAAAAGGAGAGCTAGAGAAGTTGGGTGTCCAACCCCAGGCAAAAGAAGAGGGTGTGAGCAAGGATGAGATCCTTGAAGAAAATAAAAGAGAGAAATTTTCATCAAGTGCATTTTTAAAACCTATTGAAACCACCACACCAGAAGCTCAAGTTTTTTCTGCTCCCTCCACTACAATCCAAACAGAAGAAATTGGGACCAGTTCAAGCATAGGGGATGCCGCATTACATGTTCTATCCAAAATGTCCAATGCAGACTTTGAACTCTTATATGGTCTACAACAAAGACAAGACCACATTTTTGCATTGAAGACAGGGCTTGCAAATGACCCTGTGTCTAAAGAACCTGAAGAGGAGAATGTGGATGTTTGGCTTGATGCAAACTACACAAACTCTCTTGAGGATGCAGCTGCCCAACTAAGGTAGGACTATGTGACCAACATTGGGTCAAATGTAGCTGCACCATCAATCAAAGACATTCTAGAAGAAGTAACCAAGGTGGATAAGAAACATACAAAGTTTCACCACTTCTTGGTTACTGGAATAAATGGTGCAGTAAAAAGAATGGAGGAAAGGATGGAGTTGGAAACAGAAAAAATAAGGAGGTGCTATGAAGGACACTTGCCAAGGAGGACTATCACTTCAATTGATACAATCATCAAAGACAAGTCCAAGACTGATAGTAGAATTCAAGCCCTTGAATCCAATGTCCAACTCCTGCTTCAAAAACAAGATCGAATGGAACAACTCCTGCTACAGGCAATTCCACACTTGGCCACCTCCTCACAACCTAAAGATGCTGATGTCAAAAAGCGGGAGAGTGGTCATTCCAAACATGTTCCTGTACCAAAATCGTAACCAAAATCTGTTCTAGTCCTTGATGCAAATTTGCAAGCAATGATGGAGAGAATTTTGAAGAAACATTCTGATCTTGAAGTAGCTACAAAGTCAACAACAACAACACAACCACCACCACCAACAACAACAAAAATACCAGCAGCAACAACAACAGCTTCTCCTTCCACTGCACAAGCCCCAAGCACAACAAAGGACAAAGGCAAGGGAGTCATGGTTGAAGAACCAAAGAAACAAATTTATTCTCAACCAGGACAACCCAAGCTATTGGGGGATGCCATGAAGACTGCTCACTTTCCCATTCCAGTTGAATTGATAGTGGATGGGAAAGTAGAGTTAGTTTATCCTCAAGAGCAGAAATTAATTGAAGCTGATGCTTTACTAGCTCAAAAACTACAAGAGGAGGAGGACATAACAGCAGCAAGGGAGGAGGAGGAGGAGACAAAGAAAAGGAAAATCTCTGCAAGAAGGTCAAGTGCACAGAAGGCAGCCATCACCAAAAAGAAGAATAAGGAGATAAAAGAGGCAGAGAAGAAATCAAGGAGAAGATCTTTAGTCCAGGTAGCTGCAAAGAAATCTATGACTAAAGAATCTATCAAAAAGCCTGCATCTCAAGAATATCCAAGGCCAAAGAAATCTTATAAGGTTGAGATGGCTAGCACAGAAGAAATTATCAAAGCCCTGAAATGGAGTACAAAGTATATAAACTTGATCAAGGGTAAAAATAACAAAGAACTGTTCCATGTCTTTTTAAAAGATAGAGAGTCTTTAAAATTTGAGAGGCCAACCTTGGAGGGACAAACTGAAGAAAATTTGGAGTGGTTGCTGACTGGAGTGCTTGAGACTTCTGATCTCAACAAGGATTTTCGAAGCCAAATCGAGAAGGTGATGAAGCTGAAACATAACTTAGACACAATGCCAGAAGTTGATCCTAAGCCTCTTGGATTATGGTATGAGACTTTCCATGGAGAGAAAGTTTTCTTCAACTATAACAGAGATATCAACAGTGTCACTGAGAGACACATTGAAGGATTTATCAGTCTACTTAAGGATGCTGAAGAAGAAACAGAGATTATCCTGAGAAAGCTATTGATAGAAAGGTTGGAAGTGCTGAGGAAAAATAGAAGGTAAAGCTGTTGTGTTGGAAGGTATGTTGATTGTTGAATAAGCTATAATTTTTATTGAAGCTAGACTTAAAGGATTTAAACCTGAGTCTTGGTGGAAGCTGAATGACAGATCAAAGATCTTAATTCAGATACATTTGTAGTTAATAATTCTTTATTCTTTATTCTATGTAATGCTTGTAAAGTTTGAGTTTTGACATCATCATCAACCTTGAAATTATGCTTATCATTATGATATTCATAATTAGGGGGAGATTGTTAGGTTTTATAACATTTGATGATGATTGTCTTTAGATTACTTAGATATACAACTGTATAGAGAGTGTTAATTAGTAACACTGAAGTTTTGTAGGCAGTAGTTATCTCTTTAGTTGTAATTTGTTTATTCTTTGTAAAGAGATAGATTTATTCTTGAATTGTAAGTAACTGCTGGACAGTTGTATCAAAGCTTCAACAAGTCAAAATGTGTATTTGATCCGTCGGTGTTTACAAAAAGGCTTATCGGAGACTAAGGATTTTGCCTATCGGAGAGTAATGCTTACATCATCAGAGTCTAAGTTTAGTGCATCAGAGACTAAGTTGACATCATCAGAGACTAAGCCTAAAGCATCAGAGACTACACAACCTGATCAGAGACTAAAAGACCATAGACTAAACGATCAGGGACTAAAGTTGAAGCGTCAGGGACTAGTCGTGACTTATTTCCTGATGAGATACAAAGTTTGAATTGAATAAGGAATGTCTTCCACGTAGATTAAGATATTATTGAAGATGTAGCTGGTAAGGAAACAAGCCAAAAATTTATTCCTAATCAAAAAGGGAAAGATAGTGTTTGATTTGAATAAGGAAGCTGAATCATTATTGATTTAGAATAGGAAACTGAGTAATTCAGTTTTAGAAGCTGTAATTAGTTTTTATAGAATTGTAATTCGAAGCTATATAGAATTCATAGTTTTGTATCTTTACTATACAGAAAAAGAAAAGAAGCTGACGATCATATTATTGTCATTGTTAGAATTTTTATTCAATTGTTAAAATCAATAAAAGCAATTGTTTATAAATTGATTTGAGTTCTTCTTCTTTATTTCTGCAAGTAGTAATTGATTTCTTGAGGAACAAGAAATTGAAAAGAATTCGAAGAACTTGTATTCAACCCCCCCTTCTACAAGTTCTTGGCTATCTCACTGGGAAAGCATGAATGGACTAAGGGCAAGAAATTTCCCCTTAGATCATGAGAGTTCAAGGGAGGTGACCCCAACTCAGGTCGCACCTTTTGTTTTTCCACCTACTATTATACCAGATGTTCCTTCTAGCTCGCATACAATGATTAGACACACTACCAAGAAGTCTGTCCCCACAAACTTTCGTACCTTTAGTTTCTCCATGCCTGCTCCTAAGCTAACTTATGCACCCCCACCTGAACCAATTCCTCCACCAGTACCAGCACCTGTGGTACCAGTACCGACTGCAGATGCTTTAAGTATGAAGTATAGGCTCCGAAATCAGCTTAGATATTATGAAGCTGACTTACGGGATAAGGAGAAGATGACTTTTCGCCATGTCAGGGAGGTTTGTAGTTGTAGACGGATGTTGGAGCGCTGGCAGTTCGCCAAATGCCATGTCGAAGCTCAGTATAGAATGACAATGCAAACTGTTAATCAACAAATGTTTAAAACAAGACAATTTACACCAGTTTTTGAGGCAACAATGGAGGCCTTGATGGCATTTCCAAACTATGAATTGAGGTTAGCATGTGCCTTTGAAGATATCACAATAAGTTGGGTCTATTCAGGACTTAGTGAGGAAGACCTGATCAGAGGATTAGAAAGTAATTATAGGTTGACTATAGGAAAGGATCTAAGTATGTATACATATATGTAATCAGTATCCACTATAATGACTTTTGGGAATGGTAAAGGAGGTTGTTAATAGGGGTTTATGTTTTGTTAGTATGGATGTGGCGCCCCCGGATATCCCCCAAAGCCGGGCCTCGGGCATTGTCAGCAATTTGGGTGACAGTCTTCGAGATCCCTAGGCTACGCCAGGAAACTACAACACAACATCACATAACAACAATGAAAACAACATAGCCAAGCATTTATAACACTCATGCGAGAAATATAGTCTCAAATACATTATCTTACAAAACCTTAATGCTTGAAAATAAACAAGCTGCAGCGGAAACAAAGCTTTAGATGGCCCATCTGGCCTTACAATCTAAACATTTCTATGATGGCCTCTCGCTTCACTTTCCCTATAAAGGCCATCCAAAGGAGAAATATCAAGAAGCTCTCACTATACCATTCTCTCTTTTCCTTTATCAGGCGACTCGGCCTTCTTCACATAACCTATAAAACATTTCATAACATTCCACATGAGCGTTTACGCTCAGCAAGTATATATTCATAAGCAAGAAGAACAGATAATTCAAAAGCTTTAATATTCTTCGAGGTTAAGCAAAGCAATGCGAACACCTCCTGATAAATCAATAAACATGTATTATTTAGGGTTCCCGAGTGATATCAAAGGTTGACTCTCTTACAATAAATCATGATTCGCCCTCTCTTCATCAGATAATGCATCACCTGACCAGACTGATCATTATCTGACTTCCTTTAACAATCAAATTTCATCCTAGCTGGTCAGCTTGGTCATTTGATTCCATCATTTGACATACGTAGTCACTTGCAGAAACCAATTAATCTGCGAGGGTTTGATTACTGATGCCTCAGTCTCTCATTCCCCATCATCATTAGCCAGAATACCAGGCGAAAGCATTCAACAGCCCTTTAACTTCCCATATGGATATATCTTCTTGAAAACATTTTCTCATTTTGAATAGCCTTGGCGTGCTTGACAATTAAAAGCAGCAACTACCAACAACATTGGCATGCTCAACAAATAAAAACAATGACAGCCAATAGCGTAACTATATATCCATATGGAAGTTACTCGGGTGTGCATACAAGTTCACGACTTGCAACACCCTTACATCATCATTATCATCTTTTGGTGTGCTAGGGACTTTAAACAACTAGCAAATACCCAATAACAAATAGTTCAATCATCAACATCTTTTCATGTATATCGGATTCAATAATTGTACGTTACTTAATCATAAAAAGAGATCATCATCTTGCATAGGCATTAACATCATTCATTTACGTAAATCGAAATAATGATTCTACATAATCAGTAAGAAAGAAAGTGGAATGAGTATATTCTTGCCTTGGTCCTTAGCTAGACTTAATATATTGGTTGCAAAAGGGTTCTGTAAAACATCATTGTTGGTATAACATGAGAATCCATACTTGGAAGATAACCATTCAGATTAGAAAATGGTTATCAAGGCATAAGGTTGCCCGTCAGGGAAAATTTCACTCGTCAAAGACTAACAAATATCTCATCAGAGACTGATGATGTCATCTTAACCCATCGGAGATTAAGGACATCATCAGAGACTATTTAACCTATAAGAGACTGACGACGTCATCTTAACTCATCGGAGACGAAGGCTGACGTCATCATCAGAGACTAATTAACTCATAAGAGACTGATGACGTCATCTTAACCCATCGGGGACTAAATTGACGTCATCATCAGAGACTAATTAACTCATAAGAGACTGATGACGTTATCTTAACTCATCGGAAACTAAGGTTGACATAATCATTAGAGACTAATTAACTCATAAGATATTGATGATGTCATCTTAACCCATCGGGGACTAAGGTTGATGTCATCATCAGAGACTAATATCATTAGTCATCGGGGACTAACTTTGTCTTATCAGAGACTAAGGTTACCTTGTCAGAGACTAGCATTAACTCATCAGGGACTGATGATGTCATCTTAACCCCATCGGAGACTAAGGGTGACGTCATCGGGGACTAACTTCATCAGAGACTAATATTTACTCATCAGAGACTAACATTAACTCATCAGAGACTAATGTTATCTTGTCAGAGACTAATATTAGAGTTTGTCTCTGTTTCGATGGAAGGCCTTACATGAACAAACTCAACCTAGGATGCTTCAAGAACATGAATATGCAACAGAACGTAGCCTTTCTTTTAAAGCTTTATTTTCCTTGAAATATTCTTCCTTGAAACCCTAGAATGAATGGTTACTACTTTCGGACACCATGCAAAAAAGAACAACAGAGGAGAACTTAAAATTCTTACCTCTTGGTTTGACGAAAGAAATTACAGTCGGTTTGAAAGTAATCGTCCAGAAAAGAGAACTTGAAATTATATGGAGGTGGTAGGTTTAAAGAAGAACTTTGGAAGAGAAAATCATTAGAAAAGAGATTGAAATGTTCCTCCGAATGAGGTATTTATAGTAGGCTGAGATTAAGCCTTGAGATAAAATAATTGGTTAATTTGACGGCTACTCATCATGATTCTTAACAATTAAGTATGTGTAATAAGCCTGTTGTCCTTCATGCACATAAGCCAGCCTCTCAAGCAGCGTACTAATCTGATTAACGTACGTAAACAATGATGTCATCATACTTAAACTCTTAAGTCCTTCAGGGGACTTAACCACTATACAAAATGCTTCTTCAAGTACTTACGAACGGTACCACACATATAAACATCATTTGCTTATTCTTGCAACCAACATCCAAACAAAAATAACCCCTTTAATGGGTCCAAAAATATTTAGACATCCAAAAACGTCATATATTATCAATACTCGTTAATATAAAAAAAACAATACGAGTAAATAAATTATTTATAGATAAACAATTTTTCGGGTCGTTACATTCTCCCCTCCTTATAATAAGTTTCGTCCTCGAAACATTATTGGTGAAACAGTTAAGTGTACTTTTGCATCATCATTTCTTCTAGTTCCCATGTTGCTCTTCAACATTGTGGTTTCTCCGTAAAACTTTTACAGATGCAATCTTTTTATTTCTCAAAACCTTTACTTGACGATCCAAAATTTGTATTGGCATTTCTTCATAGTGCAAATTTGGTTGTAGGTTAATGGGCTGGTAGTCAATCATGCCAGAACGATTCCCTCTATAAGGTTGTAGCATTGAGACATGGAAAACATCATGAACATGACCTAGAGCTAGGGGTAGTGCTAGTTGATAAGCCACTTCGCAAATGCGACGAAGTACTTCAAAAGGTCCAATAAAATGAGGACTTAGTTTTCCTCTTTGCCCGAAGCGCAACATGCCTTTCCAAGGTGAGACTTTAAGCAATACATAACCTCCTATTTCCAATGTTTGATCCTTTTGACGTTGGTTGGCATATTGCTTTTGTCGATCTTGAGCTGCTCTTATTTTGGCTCGGATCGTGCAAATTGCATTCTCAGTTTGTTGAACTATTTAAGGTCCTTCTAACTTCCTTTTTCTAACTTCATTCCAATACAATGGTGTTTTGCACTTTCTTCCATACAAAGCTTCAAATGGAGCCATCTCTATGCTTGTATGATAACTATTATTATAAGCAAACTCAACGAGTGGTAGATGTTCATCCCATCGTCCTCCAAAATCCAAAGAACATGCTCTTAGCATATCTTCTATGGTTTGGATTGTTCTTTCAGATTGCCCGTCAGTTTGCGGGTGGAAAGCAGTACTCATGTCTAATCTTGTTCCTAAATATTCTTGAAAGCTTCGCCAGAACCTAGACGTAAAACAAGGATCACGATTAGATATAATTGAAACTAGCACTCCATGACGACTAAGGATTTCTTTTACACACAATCTGACTAATTGATCCATTTTATAGGTATCCTTAATAGGTAGGAAATGTGCAGATTTAGTCAATCTGTCCACTACTACCCAGATTGTATTTAATCCCTTTTGAGTTACTGGTAATCCAATCACAAAATCCATCGTGATATATTCCCATTTCCATTCTGGGATATCCAAGGAATGCAACAAACCACTAGGCTTTTGATTTTCTGGTTTAACTTGTTGACAAGTGAGACATGTATTTACCCATCCAGTTATTTCCTTTTTCATGTTAGGCCACCAAAAATTTTGTTTCAAATCTTGATACATCTTTGTTCCACCTGAATGTATCGAGAACTTAGAGTTGTGAGCTTCCTATAGTAGACTTCTTTTTAATTCCAATTTTGTCGGAGTCTAGATTCTATTTTCAAATCTCATCAATCCATCATCATGAATTCGACATTTTCCCTTCTCCTTCTCTAGTAACTTTTCCTTATCTTTTACATATTCTTCTTGAGCTTCTTTGATGATAGATAATAAACTTGGTTTTACACCAATCTCTTGCTCTATCTCTTCCCTTTGCTGAGTTGTGATAACATTTAATTGTAACCTCTCCAAATCCATCCTTACCTCTTCTTGAATTGTCATCACATTTAACCTTTCACATCTACTTAAAGCATAAGCCACAACATTTGCTTTACAGGGTGATAGTTGATCGAATAATCATAGTCTTTAATGAGCTCCAACCACCGTCTTTGCCTCATGTTCAATTCCTTTTGAGTGAAAATGTACTTTAAAATCTTGTGGTCAGTGTAAATCTCACATTTCTCTCCATAGAGATAATGCCTCCAAATTTTTAATGCGAAAACGATAGCAGCCAACTCTAAGTCATGTGCTAGGTAATGTTTTTCGCAGTCCTTGAGTTGCCGAGATGCATAGGCAATAACTCTGCCATGTTGCATTAGCACAACACCTAATCCATTCATTGAGGCATCACTGTAGATCACAAAATCCCCTTTATTATCAGGTAAACTTAATACTGGGGCGGTGGTTAATCTTTTCTTTAATTCTTGAAAACTTCTTTCACAAGCTGGAGTCCAAATATATTTTTCTGTTTCCTTGTCAGATTCGTTAATGGAACTGCTATCTTAGAGAAATCTTGAACGAATCCTGCTAACCCTAGAAAACTTCGCACTTCAGTAGGTGTCTTTGGTTGTGGCCAATTTATGATAGCTTCAACTTTTATGGGATTAACCAAAATTCCAAATTCATTGATCACATGTCCTAAAAATTTCACTTCGCTTAGCCAAAATTCACACTTTGAAAATTTGGCATAAAGTTTTTCTTGTCTCAATGTCTCTAGTGTTATTCTCAAATGTTCATCATGTTCTTTTCTTGTTTTAGAATAGATGAGAATGTCATCTATAAATACAGTGATGAACTTATCCAAATATGGCTTGAAAACTCGGTTCATCAAATCCATAAAAACAAAGGGGCATTGGTGAGTCCAAAAGGCATTACCACAAATTCATAATGACCATAACGAGTTCTAAAAGTTGACTTAGGGACATCCTCAGCCTTGATCTTTAATTGATGATACCCTAATCTTAAGTCAATCTTTGAAAAGTACTTTGCTCCTTTAAGTTGATCAAACAAGTCATCAATCCTAGGTAGAGGATACCGGTTCTTCACCGTTACCTTGTTTAATTCCCGATAGTCAATACATAACCTTAATGATCCATCTTTCTTCTTTACAAATAAAACAGGTGCTCCCCAGGGTGAAATACATGGCCTAATAGATCCTTGGTCTAACAACTCTTGTAGCTGCATCATGAGTTCTTTTAATTCTGAAGGGCCATCCTATAAGGACCTTTGGAAATTGGAGCAGTTCCTAGCACTAGCTCAATTCCAAATTCAACTTGCCTATCTGGGGGTACACCTGGTAATTCCTCAGGAAACACATCTCCAAATTTTTTCACTACGGGAATGTCTGAAGTTTTTAATTCTTCCATTCTTGTGTCATAAACATAAGCTAAAAATGCTTCACATCCCTTGCGTAACATTTTATTAGCTTTAATTACTGTAAGAAGATGGGAGGGTTTAGTAGACTTACATCCATGGAATAACACTCTACTGTTTGAGGGTGTTCTTAGGGAAACCTTCTTTTTCCTACAATTTATGTTAGCTTGATGCTAATGTAGCCAATCCATGCCTAGTACTAGATCAAACTCTCCCAATGGAAAATGTATTAAATTTGTAGGGAAGTCATGCTTTCCTATTCTTATACTACAATTAGGTAGTATACTCTTAGCAATGTACACCTCTTGATTAGCTACTATAACTTCTAGAGGTGTTTCTAAATATTCAGGAGTAAAATTCTTGTCCTTAAGAAGACGTTCAGATATAAAAGATCTAGTCGCACCAGAATCAAATAAAGCATGCACTTCAATTGAATTAACCAATATCGTACCTAAAACCACGTTTTCAGATAGTAGTGCATCCTGCGCAGTCATATTGTAAGTCCTAGCTTGAGGTCGGCTAGCTACCATACTAGATCCTGTCAATGGGGGTTTACCCTGACTCTTTTTCTGAGGGCATGAAGTGGAGATGTGGCCTTCCTGACCATAACTAAAGCATCTTCTTGTAGCTCCAATCGCACGACTAACTCCTTGTGGTTGATAATATTGCGAAGGATACCTTGGTTGGGAAACCATTGGTGCCTGTCTTGGGCAATTGATGGCAGTATGACCAGATCAATAACATCTAAAACACAAATCAGTTCCTACTAGACACTGAGAAGTTTCATGGTTCCTTCCACATTTTCCACAAATGACAATTCTCCTTTTATTCTCACTTAAGTCCGTATTGAAATTCCTTTTCCTATTATTGTTATGCATATTCCCTTCCTCTTGTTTTACCACAACCGAACTGGTTTGTGGTTTTCCTTGTCCTCCAATCCTTTGATTAAAATTGTTATTAAAATAACTCCCTTTCCTTTTTCCTTCCTTACGTTTCTCCCAATTAAATTCCCGAAGTAGCTTGCCACTCTTCTCTGCTACCTTTGACCTTTGAACAACTTTAGCATAGTTGTTTAGACATAAAATAGCAATCTTATCATGCAACCATGGATTCAAACCATGCTCAAACCTTCTTGTCTTTCTTCTCTCAGTATCTACCAAGTGCGGGGCATATCTTTGTAGTTCATTAAACTTCTTTTCATATTGTTCTATAGTCATGTTCCCTTGTCTTAATTCTAGAAATTTCTTTTCTAGCTCATTTGCAGCACTGGTTCGAAAATACTGGTTATAGAAAAATTCTTTAAACTGGGACCAAGTGAAAACTTAATCAACTTCAGGAACTGCTTGTTCATTCCTATTTGCCAATCTCCTAGTCATTTCTAATCGTTTAGTATTTTCCCACCAATAACTAGCTTCTCCTTTCAATAAATATATATCATATTCCGTCTTAAGGTCATCACTTACTCATGAGATACAAAAAGCTTTCTCTATTTCCTCAATCCAAATTTGAGCGGCAGTGGGACCTTCATCACCATTAAAAGTAGGTGGACAACTATTGGTAAAATCTTTAAATGTTATCCTTCTAAGTTGAACCTGCGGTGGAAGTACTTGGTTATTGTTACTTTGGGAGGCTTCCTTAATCATATTTACCAATAAGACAATTGGATTCTCCTGATTATTATTTTCTTGGTTGTTGTTCAGATTGGGGTTTTCTTAATCAGCTTGGTTGGTAGCTTGACGGGTTCGGGGTCTTCCTTTTGGGGCCATTTCCTATAAATTAAGAAAATAAAATCTTACTATTGAAAATTCTTTTTTTCTTCTTTAAAGAATAACATATATGAAATGACAAGGAAATTCTAAATTAAGCCATCAAAATATACATAAAATAACAAAAGTTACATCATAACAAGTTTGTACAACAAAGCTTCCTTGCTACAAAGTTCGACAAAAACATAACAACACTTATTACAACTGGTGCCTAGTACAAGGATTGGGAATCAAGTTCACTCATTGTCCTACGTGCAAAACGACATGCTCCCTCAACCTTTTCTATAAGGTTATACATTAACTGATCTTGATCTGCTACAGTAGGTTGATGCAACCTAAGATAATTACTAACTGAGATCACCACCTCTGTCAAAGTCTCAGTGAGAACTAAGGACACATCCTGAAATGATACCCTCCAAAGGTCCAATAGTCTACTAGTTCTTTGATGAGCCATCGACTAACGCATCATGGTGGTATTACGTGTTGCCAACTCTGAATGTGTCATACGGATTCTGCGTTGAAGGTAATAACAGAATCCATTTGGAAATGACAAAGGTACTGGATTTACTGGTGGTGGTACTGCAGGTGCAACATTTGATAAGGTAACTGGTGTGGAAACAACATGTGGAGTGGCTGACACCGTAGGTAGTGTGTACCTATTCACACGGGAACCTCTTATTTGGGAAGGACCCAAGGATGGAGAATCTGTTTGATCATGGGGTGAGGAAGGACTCTTCATGTGAACTAAAAAACTGGAACCCTCAAATGGGTTGGTTGGGTTTTGCTTAATTCCTTCAGGGTCTGCTGAGCCCTAATCATTCTTATCAGTCCCTCAGGGTATTTCAAAACGAAAGACCTGAGTTGGTTTATTCACTCTTTTGCGAGGAGTCACTCGCCAACATGCACCTGTCCTCCCACGATTGACATCCAACAGATGGTGTCTACCAGGTTTGAAAGGTTGAGTAGCATTACTACTAGGGATATGCTCCTTCTCTAAACTTTTAATCATAGGTGCCTTGCCCTTATCTACATGTCCTGGAGTAGGTGGGTTCATCTATAAAGGAAGCATAGCTTAAATCAATATCAACTTAACATTTATAATAAGGATTTAACATGCCTACTAATACTGCAGCAGGATGTATAATAAATTCAACGTGAATTATTCTATCTTATAACCTTATATCTTATTTAATAACCCATGAACAACTGTAAATCAGCTTAAACATCTATCTCTTATTCAACCTTTCTTATCCTTTCAGTCATTTCCTTATATCACTAGATCCCAAATTCTATTTTCCAGCAGAGAACATGTCTCATAACTGGTGCTTGGCTATTTGTGCTCTGATACCAACTGTGGCGCCCCCAGAAATCCCCCAAAGCTGGACCTTGAGTACTGTCAGCAATTTGGGTGACAGTCCTCGAGATCCCCAGGCTGGAACCCCGGGCTACGCCAGTAAACTACAACACAACATCACATAACAACAATGAAAACAACACAGTCAAGCATTTACAACACTCATGCGAGAAATATATTCTCAAATACATCATCTTACAAAACCATAATGCTTGAAAATAAATAAATTGCAGCGCAAACAAAGCTTTAGATGGCCCATCTGGCCTTACAATCTAAACATTTCTATGATGGCCTCTCGCTTCACTTTCCCTATAAAGGCCATCCAAAGGAGAAATATCAAGAAGCTTTCACTATACCATTCTCTTTTTTCCTTTATCAGGCGACTCGACCTTCTTCACATAACCTATAAAACATTTCATAACATTCCACATGAGCGTTTACGCTCAGCAAGTATATATTCATAAGCAAGAAGAACAAATAATTCAAAAGCTTTAATATTCTTCGAGGTTGGGCGAAGCAATGCCAACACCTCCTGATAAATAAATAAACATGTATTATTTAGGGTTCCCGAGTGATATCAAAGGTTGACTCTCTTACAATAAATCATGATTCGCCCTCTCTTCATCAGATAATGCATCACCTGACCAGACTGATCATTATCTGACTTCCTTTAACAATCAAATTTCATCCTAGCTGGTCAGCTTGGTCGTTTGATTCCATCATTTGGCATACGTAGTCACTTGCAGAAACCAATTAATCTACGAGGGTTTGATTACTGATGCCTCAGTCTCTCATTCCCCATCATCATTAGCCAGAATACCAAGCGAAAGCATTCAACAGCCCTTTAACTTCCCATATGGATATATCTTCTTGAAAACATTTTCTCATTTTGAATAGCCTTGGCGTGCTTGACAATTAAAAGCAGCGACTGCCAACAACATTGGCGTGCTCAACAAATAAAAGCAATGACAACCAATAGCGTAACTATATATCCATATGGAAGTTACTCGGGTGTGCATACAAGTTCACGACTTGCAACACCCTTACATCATCTTTATCATCTTTTGGTGCGCTAGGGACTTTAAACAACTAGCAAATACCCAATAACACATAGTTCAATCATTAACATCTTTTCACGTACATCGGATTCAATGATCGTACGTTACTTAATCATAAAAGGAGATCATCATCTTGCATAGGCATTAACATCATTCATTTACATAAATTGAAATAATGATTCTACGTAATCAGTAAGAAAGAAAGTGGAATGAGTATATAGTTGCCTTGGTCCTTAGCCAGACTCAATATATTGGTTGCAAAAGGGTTCTGTAAAACATCATTGTTGGTATAACATGAGAATCCATACTTGAAAGATGACCATTCAGATTAGAAAATGGTTATCAGGGCATAAGGTTGCCCTTCAAAGAAAATTTCACTCGTCAGAGACTAACAAATATCTCATCAGAGACTGAGGATGTCATCTTAACCCATCGGAGATTAAGGACATCATCAGAGACTATTTAGCCCATAAGAGACTGATGACGTCATCTTAACTCATCGGAGACGAAGGCTGACGTCATCATCAGAGACTAATTAACTCATAAGACACTGATGATGTCATCTTAACTCATTGGGGACTAAGGTTGATGTCATCATTAGAGACTAATTAACTCATAAGAGACTAATGACGTCATTTTAACGCATCGGGGACTAAGGTTGACGTCATCAGACTAATTAACTCATAGAGACTGATGACGTCATCTTAACTCATTGGGGACTAAGGTTGTCGTCATCATTAGAGACTAATATCATTAGTCATCAGAGACTAACTTTTTCTTATTAGAGACTAAGGTTATCTCGTCAGAGACTAACATTAACTCATTAGGGACTTATGATGTCATCTTAACCCCATCGGAGACTAAGGGTGACGTCATCGGGGACTAACTTCATTAGAGACTAATATTTACTCATCAGAGACTAACATTAACTCATCAGAGACTAGTGTTATCTCGTCAGAGACTAATATTAGAGCTTGTCTTCGTTTCGATGGAAGGCCTTACATGAACAAACTCAACCTAGGATGCTTCATGAACATGAATATGCAACAGAACGTAGCCTTTCTTTTAAAGCTTTATTTTTCCTTGAAATATTCTTTGTTGAAACCCTAGCATGAATGACTACTACTCTCAAACACCATACAAAATGGAACAATAAAGGAGAACTTAAAATTCTTACCTCTTGGTTTGACGAAAGAAATCACAATCGGTTTGAAAGTAATCGTCCAGAAAAGAGAACTTGAAATTATATGGAGGTGGTAGGGTTAAAGAAGAACTTTGGAAGAGAAAATCTTTAGAAAAAAGACTGAAATGTTCCTCCGAATGAGGTATTTATAGTAGGCTGAGATTAAGCCTTGAGATAAAATCAATGGTTAATAAAACGGCTACTCATCATAATTCTTAACAGCTAAGTATGTGTAATAAGCCTACTGTCCTTCATGCACATAGGCCAGCCTCTCAAGCAGCGCACTAATCTGATTAACGTACGTAAACAATGATGTCATCATACTTAAACTCTTAAGTCCTTCAGGGGACTTAACCACTAAACACAAAGCTTCTTCAAGTACTTACGAACTGTACCACACATATAAACATCATTTGCTTATTCTTGCAACCAACATCCAAACAAAAATAACCCCTTTAATGGGTCCAAAAATATTTAGACATCCAAAAACGTCATATATTATCAATACTCGTTAATATAAAAAAACAATACGAGTAAATAAATTATTTATAGATAAACAATTTTCTAGGTCGTTACAATGGATGTTGTGAAATTATGAACTAATAGTTGACAGGGTCCTTCTTGTTATAAGATTTTATCCTGGGGTTGTCGTATGCTTGTAAGCCAACCCGGGAGAGGAGACTTAGCATGTCTCCAAAAAATTTTATCATGTTTTAACATAACGACACATGTAAATAGTTTATTTTACTATCTTATGTGACTTGTTACACTCTTATTTAACAAATGAGCTTTATTTTTGCATATAGATTGAATGTTAGAAATGAGAACAATTTCAAAATGAAGAATTTAGAGGTTATTAGAACGATGTATGTTGTTTAATAGAAAATGATACACACCGAAGAAAAGATGATGAGGGAATAACTTAAGTAAGGTTATCTAATGATAACACCAATCAATAAAGAATGAAAATGTCACCACTATAACAGAGACAAGTTCTAACTTAGTCTCTGACAACATGAAATTAGTCTCCGATGAACAATTTTTGTTAGTCTCTGATGAACAATTTTTGTTAGTCTCTAATGAACAATTTTTTAGTCTTTGATGAACAATTTTGTTAGTCTCCGATGAACAATTTTGTTAGTCTCCGATGAACAATTTTGTTAGTATCCGATGAACAATTTTGTTAGTCTTCGATGAACAATTTTGTTAGTCTCCAATGAACAATTTTGTTAGTCTCCGATTAAGAATTTTTTTTTTTGTTAGTCTCCGATGAACAAACTATACATTATCGAAGAGTTTGACGCTGGCTTATAATGTTTAGCGACAAGTCTGGAGCTGGCTTATAAAGTTTGGCGACGAGTTTGACGTTGGCTTATAAAGTTTGTCGATAAGTTTGGCGCTGGCTTATAACGTTTTGCAATGAGTTTGGCGACAGCAAGTAACTTTGGCGGTAGACAAATGGATTATCGACGAGTTTGGCAATAAACAAATTTATCCACTGATGGCCAACTTATCCACTGACGGAAATTATCCCCTGATGAGTAATTTATCCCTTGACGGGTAGTTTATCCACTGATGGTTAAATTATCTCCTAACGAGTAATTTATCCCCTGATGAATTATATAGATATTTGTTAGAGTTAAATGATGATGATGATGATTATGTAATAAGTTGTGCAACTATAAATACTTGAGGTATTTTATAGACCTTAAGATCAGCACAAGTTTTGCATCCAGTGATAATAAACTTATTCATCAGTGGATGGTCAATCTCTTCACAAGACAAGTCAGAAAACAGAAACATTCAAAGGACTTGACAAAGTGAAGAAGCATGTCTGATATTACTTGTAAACAGTCAAAGTACTCTGCACATTAGAAATTCTAAACAAAGTTACGTTGATTAATTTCCATCAGGGGGAACCCATCAGGGGGAACTCATCAGGGAAACCTGTCAGGGTATGACGAAGGCAGACCAACCCGTCAGGGAAACACTTCAGGACATGTCAGTGTGAGGCCAACCCATTAGGGTAACCCGTCCGTGGGAATGGCCAACATGGCGTCAGTGGAAGCCATCAGTGTGTACCATCAGTCATAACCATCAGGATCAAGAAGCACTGAGTGAAACTCAAGTGAAAGTTGAAGCCTTGATCCAGTCAATAAGCATCAGGGGATTCAGAAGCACTAATCAAAGTCCATCAGGGCTGGTAGTCAGTGGATCGTTATGACAACATGCACTCGTAATCAATGCTCACACGAAAATCAACGTAACGTGTTACAGAAGTAAGAAATATCAACGGGAAAGATATTTCTTAAAGTTTGTTTTTGATCCAATGAGAACTCTCTCGCATTAAATACACACAGATCAGGGGAAGAAAACGTAGCAACAAAGCATGCAGCAGTTTGACACATAGAGCTTCGATGTGACATACTTGCGGCTAAGTTGAGAGAAGGAGCACGTCTCAAGCACGTGATTTCAACCACTGATTCGACATAGAAGCAAAGGAGTTCTCATTACAAAAGAGATACAGAGAGATTGAATCTATCAGATAGATCAAAAAAACATAGAAGCACACAACACTAGGAAGCTCTGTAATATATTTCTTGAGAGATTTATTTTTAGAGAAAAGTTTTCGTAGCTAGTAAGTGTGAGAAGCTGTGCATTTTATTTATAGAATTTGTAGCCGTAAATCACATTTGTGATTATACAGATTCCAGAAAAACCCCAAGTTTTAATATAACTATTTTAACTTGAATCTGTGTGTTCATATTACATAGTTTTTTTGATCTGTGCAGTTGTTTTTGGTAACTTCTTTTAAAAGATAAAAAGAGCAAAAAGTTTGTAGTGTTTATATTCATCCCCCCCTTCTACAAACACTTGAGCCTATTTTGCACCAACAATTGGTATCAGAGCCTCTTAGCAGATTTCACTTGCTAAAAACAATCATTATCTATGGCCGACAAAGCTGGAAACAGTAAAGTCCCCATGTTGGAATGGGGCAAATACTTCTTCTGGAGACAAAGAATGATAGTTTATCTAAGAACTATTGATGATGAATATTTACAGATTCTAGAAGAAGGCCCTCACGTTCCCAAGAAGCTCATTCCAATAGAAGTCGTTAATGGAGTCAGTATTCCTGAAAAGCTTGTCCCAAAGACAACTGACGAAATGACAATAGAGGAAAGAGAAAAGGTGAAAAAGGATCTTAAAGTTACTGGGATCCTCTATAATGGTATAGACGATGATATGCTAAATAGTATCATGAATCTTACCACGTCTAAATATATATGGGATACCATACAAATCCTTTGTGATGGTACCGAGGAAGTGAGGGAGAACAAATTGCAGTTGTTGACACAACAATATGAGTGGTTCACAATGAAAAATGGTGAAACACTCACTGAAATGTTTGACAGATTTAACAGGTTGGTAAATGACCTGAGATTATATGGGAAGGCTTATGCTAACAAGGATGTGAACAAAAAGTTCATGAGAGCCCTTCCCATATCATGGGATCCTAAGACGACAGTCATCAGGGAATCCAAGGACATGAATCTTCTAGACTTGGATAGGCTATATGGTACTCTCAAGACATATGAACTAGAGGTTCAACAAAGATCTGAAATGTCAGGGGATGCCAGAAAGCTTAAATCTGTAGCCCTGATGGCTGCCACGAAGGACAAACAAGAAGCAAGACCAAGTGTCTTGATGAAGCAGCAACTAGAAGATGTTGACATAGAAGGGGAAACCATGGTCTTTCTTGCAAAAAGGTTTTCCAAGCTGAAATTCCAAAAGCCTTTGGGATCTAAAAAATTCTCAGCAAGGAAACCCAGTAGCACGAAAAACTTTATTGACAAATCAAGAATAAAGTGCTACAAATGCAATGAGCTGGGTCACTTTGCAAATGAGTGCCGCAAGGCCACAAAAGATGGTGAATCCAAAAACAAAGAAGCTGTTGTAGACTACAAGAAGAAATACTTTGACCTTTTTAATGCAAACAAGAAGGGAAAAACATATATTGTAGAGGGAAAGGACATGGCTGACTCTAATGAAGAAGAAAATAAAGAGTATGTCAACCTAGCCCTGATGGCCTCATCCATTGATAGTAGCAGCTCACAGGGAAAGGTCAAAAGCAGTCAAATCTGGTTTCTAGACAGTGGCTGCTCAAGACATATGACAGGAAATAAAGCCTTGCTCACAGAATTTCAAGAAAAGGATGGTCCAGTAATTTCTTTTGGTGATAACAGCAAAGGACTAACTCTTGGTTATGGCAAAGCAACAAATGGGAATGTCTCATTTGACAATGTAGCACTGGTTGATGAGCTCAAGCATAATTTGCTAAGCATAAGTCAACTTTGTGACAAAGGATTTATCACTTCCTTCAAAGGAGATCAGTGTCTAATCTCAAATGAAAGTGATGGGAAAATGGTTTGTCAAGGACAAGAAAATGAGATCTCTATGTTACTGATTTTAATTCAATAAATGGAGAATCATGTTTTTACAGCAAGGCAACCCCTGATGAAAGCAGACCATGGCACAATAAGCTTTCTCACTTGAACTTTAAGTCAATCAATGATCTGGTGAAGAGAGAGTTGGTAACTGGACTTCCTCAAATGGAATTTATCCAAGAAGGATTATGTTCAGCATGTCAAAAAGGGAAGCAAAGGAAATCATCCTTTGTTAGCAAGGAAGCTACAATGATCAAAGATCCAATTCAATTGTTACATATTGATCTCTTTGACCCTGTCAATATTATATCAGTGTCAAAAAAAAGATTTGCAATGGTCATTGTGGATGACTACACCAGATACACTTGGGTAAAGTTTCAGCATGCTAAATCAGAAGTTCCTCAACAAATCATTGACCATTTCAAGAAGGTGGAAATAGAATCAGGGTCAGTGGTTAGAATGTTGAGAACAGACAATGAAACTGAGTTCAAGAATGCAGCTGTTGAGGGATTTTGTGTGGAGAAAGGCATAAATCATACATTTTCTGCTCCAAGGACTCCTCAACAGAATGGTGTAGTAGAAAGAAAGAATAGAACCCTGATAGAAGCTGCTAGATCAATGCTAGCAAAGGCAAAGATTCCCACTTATTTTTGGGCTGAAGCAATTTCCACTACTTGCTTTACTCAGAATAGATCTCTAATTAACAAGGCTCACAACAAGACACCATATGAGCTAATGACAAGGAGAAAGCCAAGCATCAAACTCTTGCATGTCTTTGGATGCAAATGCTTTATTCTAAGGAATTTTGGTGAGAACTTAGGAAAATTTGATCCAAAAGTTGATGAAGCAATTTTCCTAGGTTATTCTCTGTCATCCAAGGTCTGCAGGGTTTACAACAAAAGACTTCATGTGGTGATGGAGTCTATAAATGTAGCTTTTTATGATCAAGAGATTTCTGGACTTGAAGACCCTGGTTTTCATGAAGAACTCAGGTTTGAAAATGAAGATGAAAATGATTATCAAGAGACTGAAGCCATTGAGTGCAGACAAATGGAGAATTTATCCATTCCTGATGTCAATCCAATCAATGTAGAAACCCCTTCAGCAGATAGAGTCAATTTCCTGGACAACAGATCAGGGGATACCCCATCAGGGGATATCTTGAACCTTGAATTATCCACTGATTCAGGGGGAGAGTTTTCAGAAGCTGGGAGCACAGGCTTAGGGGGAGGAGATGATAGTCAAGCAAGCTCATCAAGACACATCTCTAATCCTAAATGGGCCAGAAGTCACACAACAAATCTGATTATTGGTGACCTAAGCAAGAGAGTGCAGACCAGGAAAACAACATCTAATGAATGCCTATATGCTTGTTTTCTTTCTCAAATTGAGCCAAAGAAGTTTGAAGAAGCTGTTCAAGATGCAGACTGGATCTTGGTTATACAAGAATAGCTAAATCAATTTGAAAGAAATCAAGTATGGAAGCTTGTACCTAAACCCAAAGAAAGAATCATAATAGGTACTAAGTGGGTATTCAGAAATAAGATGGATGAAGCTGGCATTGTTGTAAGAAACAAAGCAAGACTGGTTGCAAAAGGATATCTTCAAGAAGAAGGGATTGACTTTGATGAGACCTTTGCACCCGTAGCCAGACTTGAGGCTATAAGAATTTTCTTAGCCTATGCAGCACATTCAAATTTTAAAATATATCAAATGGATGTGAAAAGTGCTTTTCTAAATGGGAAATTGGAACAGGAGGTGTATGTCCAACAACCTCCAGGATTTGAATGCTCAAAATTTCCAAATCATGTCTACAAACTGGAAAAGACACTTTACGGACTGAAGCAAGCACCTAGAGCTTGGTATGACACACTGTCAAAGTTTCTAGTTGAAAACAAATTTTCAAGAGGTATCATTGACAAAATCTTGTTCTTCAGACAACACCAAGGTCATCTGATTTTGGTTCAAATTTATGTTGATGATATTATTTTTGGATCGACTGACACAAGACTGTGTGAAAAGTTCTCCAAACTCATGCAAAGCAAATATGAAATGAGCTTGATGGGTGAGTTATCTTACTTCTTGGGATTACAAGTTAAATAAGTCTCTGATGGAATCTACATTCATCAGACAAAATATGTCAAAGAACTTCTCAAGAAATTTGATATGGAGGACTCAAAAGTAGCAAAGACACCTATGGCCACTGCAACCAAGATTGACCTCGATAAGAATGGAAAGAAAGTTGATTTGAAGACTTATAGGGGAATGATTGGATCATTGCTATATCTAACAGCAAGTAGGCCAGACATAATGTTTGCAACATGTCTTTGTGCAAGATATCAAGCTGACCCAAAGGAATCTCATCTCATTGAAGTGAAAAGGATCTTGAGATATATCAAGGGCACTACAGAGTTGGGACTTTGGTATCCAAAGGAGTCTGGATTTGAATTATTATGATATTCTGATGCTGACTTTGGAGGATGCAGGATTAACAGAAAGAGTACAACGAGAAGCTGTCAATTTCTAGGAGGAAAGCTTGTATCTTGGTTCAGCAAAAAGCAACACTCAATCTCTACATCTACTACTGAAGCTGAATATATTGCAGCTGGAAGTTGTTGTGCACAAATTCTATGGATGAAAAATCAGCTACTGGATTATGGTCTGAACTATACCAAGATTCCAATAAGGTGTGATAACACTAGTGCCATTGCCATTGCTGAAAATCCAGTGCAACATTCCAGAACTAAGCATATAGAAATTAGATATCATTTTATCAGGGAGCATGTTATGAATGGGAATATTGAACTACAGTTTGTACCTTCAAATCAGCAGCTGGCAGACATATTCACCAAAGCTCTTGATGAAGCCACATTTTCAAATCTTGTGGGAGTGCTGGGAATGGTGAATTATGCATCAGGGTCAGAGTCAAACTCCTAAATTTTGGTATTTCTAACTCATTTCATAAGTTCTTGATAAAGTCAATTGATATGTGGTTATATATGTTCAACTTCTAAATATGAATATACTTGTATATTCTGCATTTTGTTGTTTTGTTTTTGTTTTGACTGATGCATCAGGGGCAGGGCTTCCTTAAGGATGCATCAGGGTCAGGGTGTCCGACCTGTGTGTTAGGGTCAGGGTGTCCGGCTCGCTTGTCAGGGTCAGGGTGTTCGACTCGTACGTCAGGGTCAGGGTGTCCGACCTGTGCGTCAGAATCAGGGTGTCTGTCTTGTGCATCAGGGTCAGGGTATGTACATACAGTAAATCATCAGGGTAAGTTTAAATTTATTGACTGCATTGGGATTCACGGTCAGTTAAGTGATGACAACTCATCATTAAGTTCTTCTCTCACTGATGACGTGTCATCACATAAACTGAACTGACTCCCTGATGGCGTGTTTTCAGGAGAAGTTTTCAAACGTCAATAGGCGGGTATTAAAACTCTATCTCTCCTATTTTTTAAAACTCCTCAAAACTTTAAATCTTTTTCTGATATTTGCTCGAGTTTTCTTCTTCTTCTCTATCATTTTTACAGAAACCTAGAACTTCAAATCTTCAAAGCATCCATGGCACGCCAACAGATTCCAAGGAACTTGACAGTCCCACCCACGAACTATGTGGGTTTCTCTGACATTGACCAACAATGAACTATCTACTCAACTCAGAGTATAGTAAAGCCATCTTTACCGATGAAGAAATGTCGGGGGAAACACTGTCTCAACTATGGACGAGTGCCAAGTTCATGTACTCCACCACTAGGCCTGATGCGGTCAAGGGAATCTCATTCAAAGTTTCCTCTAAGAAAGGGAAAATAACCCCTTCCAGACTTAACTCTGCTTTGGGGCTACCTACACAAGATCTGGTGGACACACCCAGTGATGCAGATCTACTGAATTTCCTAAGGGAATTGGGCTATAACGCTGCTCCTAATGCAATGTTAAAGTTCAAAGACCTTAAGAGGGTGAATGTTAAGCGGGAGATCTCTTACCTGTTTGATACAATCACCAAGGCATTCTCAGGTAAGTGTTCTAACTTTGAGGTTATTACCTCTTTAACTTTGAAAATAGTATACGTAATAATTAAAAATGTAAATATAAATATAGGTAAAATAATTTTTGATGACCTTGTAAATAAATTAGGTAATTTTAATAATAGGAAAACTGAAATATATTATGCAAGATAAAAATTTATGATAATGAAAGACCAAATTAGTAATTTTTCTTTTGAGAATGATATACCTGTACAGACATACAAGCAAACAAAGAAATTGTTTGCAGAAATAATAAAGAAATCATATACAGCTGAACCATTTGCACTTCCGCAGCATATGGTACAGGTAGTAAATTCTTCACCTTCATCTACTACGGCAGAGAAAACAACTACCTCTCTGCCTACCCAAGTAGAACAACTAATTTCCACCCAACCACTCTCAATAACCCAACCAATAGTCTCCCAAAAGACTATTGGGATTAAAAGAAAACCCAGTGAAGTTACCACATCAACTAAGGGGGAGCAAGGAGAGAGAGTGATTGGCTACAAGCGTAAGAAGAAGAAGGGAGCCACGAGTGTTACCCAACAGCCTGACCAGGCAGTATCCTCTCAAAAGGATACTCTTTTTGATAAGGAATTAAACATATTTCTAACTAGTTCCTCTCAAAAGGAATTAGTTATTGAAAATAGTCCCCAACCAAGGACACAATTGAGTGAGGCACATACATTAACCATAGACACTGATGGACCTAACCATCAGGGTCTCTGAGAGCCACTTGCAGATATCTGACACAGTGAGTACACACACCACTCAAGATGTTGTAGTTCAGAAGCTTTTCAATAAGATCAACATGAGTCATAAGCATTCTTCTACAGCATCTTTTGATGAATCACCTCCTTGTTCAGTGATTCAGCCAACACTCCCATCTACACCACTTCCTTATTTCTCTGTTCCACAAATTTCTTCAGATATAATGACACAAACATTAAGTGTCATATAATCAGATTCTCCACATTCTCAATTCGTGGAGGAGCCAACATTCTTTGACACAGTGTTTGGTAGTCAACACTCTAAAATGGTTGACTCATTTTTACTTGATACAAACATTGATGATCAAACAGGGGACATAGACTCCACTGTACATACTACAGCAATAACTCTTTATGTACCCCCAATTGTATATACTTCCTCTATAGAAACATACACTTCTCCAATTATACATACTCACTTTACTTCTTCTCTTTCTCCTATCACAACTGTCGAACCAGAATCTGCACATACTTCACTTGAATTGGTCACAGTTGATGATTTCCAAGCCCATAGGAGCCCCTCTAGGACAATTTTGAGTGAGACTGAGAAAATACTTAGTGTTGAGAGGCAAAGTCAATCCCTTGAGAGGACTTTGGCAAAAGGAGAGCAAGAGAGTACTGCCTTAGTAGGCAAAGAAAAAAGAGAGAATATGAGTGATGCCTTAGAAGGCAAAGAAAAAGGAGAGGATGAGAGATATAAGGATGAGATCCTTATAAATAAAGAACAGAGAGAAAACACAGTTACTGTATATACTACTTCTACCTCTGAAAGTGATGAAGATAATGCTCCCCAACATGATTTTTCCCAGTTCATCGGAGTTGATTTGTACTTTCAGCAGAATCAAATGTCGGACACTGTATAGTTATTAAAGCAAGAGTTAGCTAGAACTACTAATCCAATCTTGATCAAAGTGTTAAAGTCACAGATCATGATTGGTTAGTCAATAGATATAGAAAATCAAAAATTGTATACACATTTTTCTTCAAAGATACAAAATGTACAGCAAGTTGTTGACTCCCTAGTCACCAGCCAGACCCTCCTCAGAATGAGGAAACAAGTTGACACTGTAGACAAGAAGCTTGCTGATCGCACTTCCCAACTAACCAACATGGAAACTCTACAACATTCCATGGCTGGCACTTTGCAACAAGTTCTTCAAGTCACATCCCGACTCTCAACTCCCACTGATGATGTTGTCAAAAAGGGGGAGAAATCAACCAAGCAGTCATAGGGAATGTTGCTGAGAATTCAAGTAAACCATCAGGGGATGTGACTGCTCCTGTTCCTGCTCCAAAATCCAAGGATAAAGGCAAGGGTATCCTGATTGAGGAACCAAAGAAGAAATCTAACACTCAATCAGGGCCTAAGCTACTTGGAGATGCCATGAAGACAACCCACTTTCCAACACCCGTTGAAGCTGTAATTGATGGGAAAGTGGAGCTGGTCTACCCTCAAGATAAAAAGCTAGAGAAAGCTGATGCACTATTTGCACAGCAACTTCAAGAAGATGAAGAGAGGGAAATGGCAAAGGAACAGGAGGAAGCAAAGAAGAAGAAAAGTGTCAGGCCCAGGACCTCCAAGAATCCTCAGCAAAGAAGATCTCAGAACCCTAAAGGTGCATCAGGGGATAAAAATCAAGATAAATTCGAAGACCCTGATGCCACCAAATCCAAGTCATCTGAAGCCAAGGATCAAGCACCTTCTCCTATTACCATAGCATTTGGTCCACCCACTCTAGCTGAATCCCTCAAAGAAGAAAGGCGCAAAAACTTGTCATTTATGTTCTCCATAAAAAGCATAGATGTCAGGTTCAACAATAGAAGGGATCAGCTGATAACAGTTCAACTTAAAAGTGGGTCGCAATTTAATGTCACAATGGATTGGTTTAGGAGAATGGATGTTGAACAGCTGGGATTAGTTCTGAATTTAATTTCAAAATCATCAGTGGCTAACAGAGACTTGAGGGGACTGATTGATAAGCTGAGGAGAGTCATCAACGATGATAGGAGTCTGCCCACAGCCTTAGAAAGGCCTTTGAAGCTGTTTTATAAATCCACTGATGGGCAGGAGAAAAACATTAAAATCAAAGACGTTGATGGTCTCGACCTGAAGGAAGCGATGCATGTTCTAAGTCAAATAGCTTATCACAAAAATGAACATGTCATCCAGTTCAGAATCCTGCTGATTCAGAAAGTGTTGAAGGAGATTGAAGAAACCAAAGCTGATGATGGGAACACTACAGTAAGGGATGTGCCACCAGTAAAGGGATTCAAAGAATATCCAAAAATGATCACTAGCCCCATAGGTGTTAAATTCAAAAATAAAAAGGGGGAGATCATTACCTTCTACTGGTCACAACTTGCTGTAGCAAATGTTCAAGAAATAAAATCTGTCCTTGAAGCTTTGGAATCCAGCAGGAATGTCAACATTGTCAACTTCAGAAAACTTCTTGAAAAGGAGCTGGGGCAACTGGAAGCAGGAAGAGAAGACAACAGACTAAGGATTCCTGATCAAAACCCAGATCAAAGAAGTCAAGGCCTTGGAAGTGACTCTCAACCGATTGAATCAAGTCATCCATTGCCCTTTGTCTCAGCAAAAAGGAAAAGGGATCCTGATGTCTAATACAACATTCTTTTTGTTATAGTTATAGGAAAATACTTGTACACAAATTCTTTTATTAGTTCATTCAAAATTCTTTCTTGTACTTAGTATTGGTTTTGACATCATCATCAGTGCATCTAGAGATTTATGGTTATCCAATTGATAAACATAAATAGGTGGAGATTGTTAGAGTTAAATGATGATGATGATGTTTATGAAATAAGTTGTGCAACTATAACTACTTGACGTATTTTATAGACCTTAAGATCAGCACAAGTTTTACATCCATTGATAATAAACTTATTCATCAGTGGATGGTCAATCTCTTCACAAGACAAGTCAGAAAACAGAAACATTCAAAGGACTTAACAAAGTGAAGAAGAATGTCTGATGTTACTTGTAAACAGTCAAAGTATTCTGCACATCAAAAATTCTAAACAAAGTTACATTGATTAAGTTCCATCAGGGGGAACTCATCAGGGGAACCCATCAGGGGGAACCCATCAAGGGGAACTCATCAGGGGGAACTCATCAGCGGAACCCATCAGGGGGAACTCATTAGGGAAACCTGTCAGGGTATGACGAAGGCAGACTAACTCGTCAAGGAATCACTTCAGGACATGTTAGTGTCAGGCCAACCCATCAGGGTAACCCGTCAGGGGGAATGACCAACATGGCATCAGTGGAAGCCATCAGTGTGTACCGTCAGTCATAACCATCAGGATCAAGAAGCACTGATTAAAACACAAGTGAAAGTTAAAGCTCTGATCCAGTCAATAAGTATCAGGGGATTCAGAAGCACTGATCAAAGTCCATCAGGGATAGTAGTCAGTGGATCGTTATGACAGCATGCACCTGTCATCAGTATTACACGAAATTCAATGTAACGTGTTACAGAAGCAAGAAATATCAACTGGAAAGATATTTCTTGAAGTTTGTTTTTGATCCAATGAGAACTCTCTCGCATTAAATGCACACAGATCAAGGGAAGAAAAGTAGCAACAAAGCATGCAACTGTCTGACACATAGAGCTTCGATGTGACATACTTGTGGCTAAGTTGAGAGAAGGAGCACGTCTCAAGCACGTGATTTAAACCACTGATTCAACATATAAGTAAAGGAGTTCTCATTATAAAAGAGATACAGAGAGATTGAATCTATCAGATAGATCAAAAAAACATAGAAGCACACAACACTAGGAAGCTCTGTAATATATTTCTTGAGAGATTTATTTTTCAGAGAAAAGTTTTCGTAGCTAGTGAGTGTGAGAAGCTGTGAATTTTATTTACAGAATTTGTAGCTGTAAATCACATTTGTGATTATATAGATTTCCAGAAAAACCCCAAGTTTTAATATAACTATTTTAACTTGAATCTGTTTGTTCATATTACATAGTTTTTCTGATCCGTGCAGCTGTTTCTGGTAACTTCTTTTAAAAGATAAAAAGAGCAAATAGTTTGTAATGTTTGTATTCACCCCCCCCCCCCCCCCCTTTCTACAAACACTTGAGTATATTTTGCACCAACATTATTTAATAGTCTGAAAAATCCCTCAGGCTTGTTTAAATTAAAAATCTCAATTCCCAACACACCGAATGGTTTAATTAAAACATCAAAAAGTGAAGAAATGCACGAATATCACATATGTACATACTCACATTTATATTCAAAGCATAGATTTTCATGTTATGCCAACATACATGTTTTACAGAGGTATTTCACCCAGCAAGTGAATTAAGTTAGCTCAGCTAAGGACAAAGGCAAGTATATTCTCACTCTTATGCTTATTTCAGTTAAACACGTGATCAATTGATTCAACATGTATACAAGGTTATGACTTTTATGTTTAGATTTCCTTGTGAATCAGAATGCTATGTTTTAATTTCTGCTAGCATGATATGAATGAAAATGCATAGATACAACTGAGCTTTAATCTATCAGTTATTTTTCAATATTATATATGTGCAAATGAATGAGACTGTTATGTTTCAAGCAAGGAGACTGTTATGTTCCGTAAAATGTGGAGCATGCCACGTAGTTGACAAGAGGAAATGGAAGGTGTTGACGTGTTTTGTCACCTAACCTAGATGATTTATTGTGATTACGTAGTTCACTAGAGGATCATGTTGTACAGTCTGGCCCACTGATTACGGTATGGTTAGCAGATCTAACGGGTTTTGCCCCCGATTGATAAGAGGTCATTATATTCAAGAAGGATCACATGATTGTGTTATCACCTGAGATCCTTAGAAATTTTATGAGAACTTCAAGGTGAGGGTATTGTTTCACCCAAATCTCACAAATAGAATTGTATTATTATTAAGCACTTCAGAGATTTTATCTTCTTTTTACTCTGTGTTTATATACTTAGTGAGTGTAAATCGCTCATTCTTGTTTAGTTCATAATTTTTAGGACCTAAATTAGACATTGTACTATGACAGCAAAGGAAAAGAATGAATTGATTTGCCTATAAGTAGCACCCGAGGATAATAGTTACAGTTGTTGTATAGATTAGTTTTCACTGCAAGATTTATACTTTGAAATTTTTTAAGGATGTACTACTAATACCTTAGTACATTAATGATGTATGGATGTTATGTTGTCTGTTTTCTATCTCCTGATGGTGCCCGAGTCCCGTGTGGGATTTTGGGGCTGTTACAATGCAAGACCTTGTAAATTTGTTGAGAGAAGCATTTGAGAATATCCAATAGAATCCCCAACCCAATAATCCAACACACAAGTTTACTTTTAAGGATTTCAAGGATTTGAAACCACCTATCTTTACTGGAAGGGAAGGTCCAATAGTAGCCTATGAGTTGGTCAAGGAGGTGGAGAAAGCCTTTAGGATTTGTGAGGTTACAAATCTCTAAAAAAACAACCTTTGCCTCTTACCTGTTAATAGGAGAAGCGAAATTTTGGTGGGAGAATACAGAGTGGTTAGAGTTGACTCAGCGGGCTGCTCACAACAACAACTGGGAAAATTCCTTGGGAAAGATTCACCGAAATCTTCCTTGCAAAGTATCTTTCTTTAAGTATATCTGATGAAATAGAAATCATCTTCCTTAATTTAAAACAAAGAAATATGATTGTATCCGAGTATGAAGCAAAATTCATTGAACTATCTCTCTTTTCTCCACACCACGTGGACACCGAGCGAAGGAGGGCAAGACGTTTCGTGCAAGGACTTAATCATTGGCTTTGTAATAAAGTGGAAATCTTGGCACTGGATGATTTTTATGTTGTCGTTGAGAAAGCTAAGATAGCAGAATGAGGGATAGAAGTTCTCTCAAAATAGAATCATGATAAAGGAAAAGTGAATGGCACGACTTGGAAGGGGAATAGGCCCCAAGGAGGTCCACAAGTTAAACAAGAGCCTGGAACAAGGGTTACTGCTGGCCCCAATTTTAATAAAAACAAACGTCGTTGGAATGAAATTTTTTTCTAGAATAGTGGATTGAGGAAGGGGAGAGTTTGACCCAAGTGTGATAGGAACCATGTGAAAGAACCCTGTTTAAAGGGACTAAGGGTATGTTACCTGTACAAAAAGCTGGGGCATATGTCCCACAACTGCCCCAACCTTCCTGTAATGAGCCAGAACATGCCTCAGAATCAGAATTTGGGAAGATTTATCAATACCACATGTTACACCTGTGGCATGACAGATCATATCTCCCCAAAATTCCCCTAAAAAACTAGGAAGCTCATTGAAGGAGAAAAGAGGCCACCAACAGGATCTAATGCGATTCCTGCATGCCCCATGACACTCACTTACAACATGACTGTTAATGATGCAATGCAATCCACTGATGTGGTGACATGCATGCTTCCAGTTAATTATATACTAGCATACGTGTTATTTGATTCAGGAGCAACTAGATCCTTTATCTCTTCGCGCTTAGTCGAGAAACTAAAACTAGAACCACAAGAGTTGCTCCATCCATTAGAGGTTATGATTGCTAATCAGGAGATGTATCACATTACGAAAGTTTTAAATCAATGTATCATTCAAGTGGGAAAACATGAGTTCCTAGCATATTTGATACCTTTTACGTTGGGAGAATTTGATGTCATCTTGGGTATGGATTGGTTAGGAAAGCATAAGGCTAAGATTGATTATTTTTGGAAGCATGTATCACCTCAAAATAATAAGATAACCTTTTATACTAGCAAACCAACTACTTCTAGCCATATTTTTTCCAACATTCAAGCTAGGAAACTAATCAAAAAAGGGTGTGAAACCTTCCTAGCCTATGCCCAAGACATTATTAAAGAGAAACCTTCAATAGATGATAGTCCAATGATTCGAGAATATAAGGATGTATTCCCCGAAGAATTACCAGGCTTACCTCTTGACCAAATAATAGAGTTTGCAATTGAATTAACTCCTGGTACAACACCGATATCAAAGGCACCATACCGTATAGCCCTAGTAGAATTAATGGAATTGATGATACAATTGCAAGAATTGTTGGATAAAGGTTTCATTCATCCTAGTGTTTCACCATGGGGAGCCCATGTTTTGTTTGTAAAGAAGAAGGATGGATCAATGCGTTTATGCATTGACTATCATGAATTAAATAAGGTAACCATTAAGAGTAGATACCCTTTACCAAGAATAGATGACCTTTTTGATCAATTAAAAGATGCAGCCTATTTTTTCAAAATCGACTTAAGGTTTGGATATCACCATTTAAGGGTGAAAGTTGATGATGTTTTGAAGACAGCATTCCATACCCGATATGGACATTATGAGTTCCTAGCAATGACGTATAGTTCAACGAATGCCCTCACAACATTTATTAACCTAATGAACCAAGTTTCTAAACCCTATCTTGACAAGTTCATTATTGTGTTCATTGATGATATTTTGGTTTATTCCAAAACAATGGAAGAGCATGAAGAACACCTTTGACTTACTATGGAGATTTTGAGAAAAGAGAGGTTGTATGCTAAGCTTTCTAAATGTAATTTTTGGTTACAAAAGGTACATTTCCTTGGTCATGTCATTGACAAAAATTGAATATCAATAGATCCAATGAAAATTGAGGCAGTGACTAAATGGCCTCAACTAACTACTCCCATTAAAGTAAGAAGTTTTCTCGGACTAGTTGGTTACTACCGAGGATTCGTGAAAGATTTCTCAAAAAGCAGTACCACTAACCAACCTTACCAAGGGCATGGTTGAAAATAATATGCCCTCAAGCCAATCACGTTAGACATGATGGAGCATTTATTTTGTAATCTTATTCATTTAATAATAAAAGAATTATTTATTCAAAGGCGTTTATTTATATGTTTAAGTTGTTAAATATATTAACCCATAGTTTAGAGTTATATTTTAGGATAATGATGAGATCATGCTAATGAGATCTAAAATATGTTAACTTGAAACTAAAAATGTTCCTAATCGTAGGATCACTAATAAAGGTGTTAGTGAATCCGAAAAGATTAGTACATACTATGTTTGCTCTTAACAAGAGGATGATTGATCTCATAATA
>CM025781.1:21814076-21826535 GCA_014636745.2 Centella asiatica
CTCAAGCAGTGTATATAAGTGTATGTTCGGGTATAATAAAGTGTACATGGAGATAAGTGAATGATTAACAAAGGATCTACTGCTTCCAATAAAGGGAGAGAATGTCATATGCGATTCCATTAGTGACAACTCGGGAATCTCTGGCCAGAGTGGAATGATAATTAGAATGTGTTTCTAATTGACATTATATTGAGTTATGCATCTATGAATCGGAATGCATATGATTAAATAAAATAAGACATGACAGTAATTCCATGTTTTATATTTAATCGGGTCATTGTGTGGTAGAAGGATTGAATTGTACGATAACTATTTACTGAATAGGTTCTTTGTGATTAAACGTTGATTTCATATTATCCGGATAGTCATGATATGCTGAGAGGTATCCCTCATGATGTAGAATAAGTATAATTAATTATATTAATTATATTTATTGAATTAAACTGTTTAATTTGTATAAATAAAATTAGAATAGTTCTAATTTAATTTATTTCTACAACCGGCTTGATATTTAACCTAAAGGGTCACACCATAAAAAGGGAAATAATAAATTATGAAGATATTGGGAAATAATAATAATTAAGTAATTTAATTTGTACCATAGTGGAATAAATTAAATAGCTTAATATTTATAATTTAGTATTTTAGAAATACTAATTATAAATAAATAAGAATTATTCTTATATTATTATTATTTAATAAATAATCCAATTCCTAAGTAGTCTAGGAATTAGATTAAAAAAGGTGGTGTTATTATTTAATAATAAAGAATCCAATTTCTAAATGGTTTAGGAATTAGATAATGGAGTTTTATTATTATTTAATAAACAACCAATTCCTAAATGGTTTAGGAATTAGTTTAGGGGTTGTCTATATAAGGAGACTTATAATAGATTAAATCCTAATGATCATAATAATTGGTAGCCTCCATAATATTTGTCACCAAAATATTGTGAGAGAAATCCAATATTCTTCATAATCAAAATTCTCTGGTAGATCACCTTTAGAGTATTACACACTTGAGTAGTAAACGTTGGATCCAGTGGAACAATCAAGAATGTGGAATAAATTACAAGACGGATCAAGGTGATCAATTGGAGTGTGAAGGATAAAGATTGCGGTGTTAAATTCGTGCGTAAAGATTCTACATCAACGTCGTTGAATTTACAACGGTGTGATTTTAATCTTTCCTCAATTAATAATATTGTATAAGGTGATTTTTGGGATTGCAGAAAAATTTTAAATTGCTATTTTTATGCTTCCATTTCGTTGTCTATAATTTTCTGCACTAACAGTGGTAAAGTTCACATGGACTCCTAAATGTTAAAGAAGTTTCAAGGAACTAAAGAAGAGATTGAAAATGACACCAGTCCTGACCTTACCCGCTAACACTAGAAATTTTATTATTTACAGTGATGCAATCTTTACAAGGACTTGGTTGTGTGTTAATGCAACAAGGAAATGTTATTGCCAATGCTTCAAGGCAATTAAAGGAATATGAAAAATGATATCCAACTCATGATTTGGAGCTGGCAACAATCATTTTTGCACTTAAGATTTGGAGACATTATCTATATGGGGAGAAATGTGAGATATACATAGATCATAAGAGCTTAAAGTATATCTTCACATAAAAGGAGCTGAATATAAGATAACGTAGATGGTTGGAATTGATCAAGGATTATGATTGTACAATAAATTACCACCTTGGAAAAGCTAATATAGTAGCAATTGCCCTAAGTAGGCGTGAACGTTTGAACATCGTGATCACATAAACTAAGTTGTGCAAGGATTTAGAGCGATTACAACTTAACATATTGTCAGTAGAAGATGAAATACAAATAGGAGAAATGACTCGAGTGGAGCCCCAGTTGTACAACCAAATCAAAAGAGCAGAAGAGGACCATCAAGAAGTTAAAGAGAGACTTCTAGTAAAAGAAAAAGGGAAATGTTGAGTAGATGCCAATGGTCTACTATGATTTAAAAATAGAATCTGGATACCCCCAATGGAAGAATTACGACATGAGATCCTACAAGAGGCACATCAGTCAAAATTCTCGATACATCCTGGGAGAACCAAAATGTATCAAGATTTGCATCTGATTTATTGGTGGCTCAGCATGAAAAAGGAAAGTGTTGATAGGGTAAGTCATTGTTTAACTTGTCAAAGAGTAAAAATAGAGCATCAGAAGCCAAGTGGATTGCTGCAACCTTTGGAAATTCTGGAAAGGAAATGGGAATTGATTGCAATGGATTTTGTAGTTGGATTACCAGCTACAGTCAGATGAAGTAATGCTATTTGGGTTATTGTTGATAGATTGACCAATTCAACACATTTTCTGTCTGTAAAAGATACCTCCAAGATGGATCAACTAGTAAAACTCTAGCTGAAATAGATCGTAAGTAGACATGGAATTCCTGTATCAATTGTGATAGACAGAGATCCCCGTTTTACTTCATGATTTTGGAATAAGTTTCAAGAATATCTTGGTACTCATTTGGATATGAGTACTACGTATCACCCCTCCACAGATGGGCAATCATCAGAAAGGACAATACAAACCTTAGAAGACTTCTTAAGAGCCTGTACATTAGATTTCAAGGGAAGTTGGGATGAACACTTACCATTAATAGAGTTTTCCTACAATAACAGTTACCATGCCAGTATTGGTATGACCCCTTTTGTAGTACTCTATGGTAGGAAGTGTAGAACTCCATTACATTGGAATGAGATTAGGGAGAGGAAGTTAGCAGGACTGGAAATGATTCAACAAACAGAGAAGGTTGTTACTGTCATCCGACAAAGGATGAAAGTCACTCAAGATCAGCAAAAGAGTTATACAGACCAACATCGCAAGGACCAAGTAATGAATATTGGAGATTTTGCCTTTGTTAAAGTGTCCCTTTGGAAAAGAGTTACAAGATTTGGAAAAAGGGGAAAAGAGTAAGAAATGTTGAGGACCACTTATTAAACAAGCTATTAACTTCTAAGCATTTCTTTATATCAGTAGTAAAACACCATGCTTGTGTCTCAGACAATCAGAGTTCTGGGAAATCTAGCAGTGTCTATAAGAATAAAAAGACGATAAGAAATGATGCACACTGTAGAAAAGATGATAAAAGAATGCCCTTTGTATGGTTATCTATTGATAACACTACCCATTAAAGATGAAGAAGTCCCCACCGTATCTGAGATGAGTTCTAACTTAGTCTCTGATAGTATAAATTAGTCCCCGAGAGATTACAATTTAGTCTCTGAGGAACAAATTTTGTTAGTCTATGATGAGCAATTTTGTTAGTCTCCAATGAACAAAATTTTGTTAGTCTCCGATGAACAAAATTTTGTTAGTCTCCGATGAGAAAATTTTTGTTAGTCTTTGATGAACAAGTTTTCTTAGTCTCCGAGAGACAAAAATACTAGCATTCGATGAGTTTGGCGATGACTTATTGAGTTTGACGCTGAACAAATTATCCACCGATGAGTTTGGCGCTAAACAAAATATCCACCGATGAGTTTGGTGTTGACTTATGAGTTTGGCAACAACCAAGAGACTTTGGCGATAGTCAAATAGATTACCGACAAGTTTGACGATGAACAAATTCATCCCTTAATGACCGAGAACCATCCCCTGATGGTCGAGGGTCATCCCCTGACGAGTTAACCATCCCCTGATGGCCGAGACCCATCCTTTGATGGCCAATTCATCCCCTGACGGGTAATTTATCCACTGATGACAAGTCATCCCCTGACGGGTAAAATTATCCACTGATGACTAAGTCCCTGATGACCCTGTTATACTGCCATGACTACCCACTGTTGCACAGTTTATCTTTAAGGGTACAAAATGTTATTTTCTTCAATTATTTAAGATAATATTAATTAATTGTGAGACCTTAACAGTTCAGATGTCAAATTAAGACATTAAAAGTGTAAGGATATCACATGTGCACATTTTCTCATATCTTTATCAAAGGCATAAATTCCTCATGTTTTGTCAATGTACATGTTTTACAGAGTCTTTCGCTCACAAGTGATTTATTTTAGAAATAGCTAAGGACAAAGGCCAATATATACTCACTCTACTTTCTTTCAATTAATATGTATGATCATTTTTTCGATATACGTAATGTATCCAAGATGTTATTATGTCAATATTCATAATTCAATTTCTTTAAGTTAAGTAATGTATGATCCCTTGATCTGATGTACGTGAAAATGTTGTACTAGAATCAAGCATTCTTTGGGTGGAGGTTAGCTATTCAAATTCGCTAACAGGCCAAGGTAAATCCTATATGGATAGAAAAAAAAAAGACTTAATTTTTCTCACCCCATACTTGTAAAGTATATCCGTGTGAGTAACTAAAGGCTAGTGTGATGCATCTGCCTAGCACCTGGGCCTAAAAATGATAGGACACGAAAATTGAGGCATCAGTAACGAACCCTCACAGATAAAAGATTTCTACTTTGACTTCGTATGTCATTATTATGAAGTTAGATAGTGGTCAGGCTGGCCAACTAATATACTATTTGATATGGAGTTCCTAAGGGCACGTGCGCCAAACGGACATGGTTACAAGGCGCATGTGAATTATTCAAGATTTTTTTGTTTAGGAAAAGGGTCAAATCCCTTGTTATCACTTGGGGACCCTGGAAGCTATACATTTTACAAATTTATCAAGAGGTGTTGCCTTTGTCTCTGCCCAACCTCGCAAACATTTAAGCCTTATAAATTTTTTATATTTCAAAGTTCACCCAATACTTGATTATATACTTGCGAGCGTAAATCGCTCACGTTGCTATTATCTAATGTTTTACAAGATATGGCGAGAAGGCTGAGCCGTCTGATAAAGGAAAGGAGAGAATGGAATGCTGAACGTTTCTTGATCGCCCTCTTATAGATGACATTCAAGGGAAGAGTGAAGTGTGAGGCGATTATTGAAATGTTTAGATTGTAAAGCCTATGTGGGCCCCTCATAGACTTTCGCCATTAGAATTATTTTTGGGATGAATGTAATAGAGATTACTATTTATTTCTTGTATTTAATGATATACATGTTTGGATGATGTTATTATTCTTTTGTCAATTATTGACGGTGCCCGAAGTCTGGTATGGGATTTTTGGGGCCACCACAAGGCACCCCTGATCGTTAGCTCAGATAAGGAGTATGTTCCTAATGGCAGTACCACTCCACTCATGGGACGCTCTAATGAGCAAGCCCCCACTACGGATGTTGATGCCATGAGGGAGGCATCCCCTGAGCAAGCTATTGGTGTTGCACTTGCTCTAAGCGATGCTGCCTGTCCTTCAAATCGTCGTAGACGCCTCCATCCGAATGTCATCTGTGGACCTTCGCCACCGCCCGATGTGCAATGGTGTGTTACCCCTCACAAGAGAGTGAATAGACCAACTCAAGTTTTTCATTTTGAGATACCTCAGATATCATATGACAATGTTGAGGATTCCACTAACGCAGAAGAAGATGCACATGATCCCATAGACCTAGAAGAAGATGAATATGACCCCACGGACCCATCTGAGAGGTCAAACTCTTCAGTTTGCATAAGGAGCCCTTCTCCTCCTCGTTACCAATTGGGTTCTTTGCCCCAAGCTCTATCTCAGGTAGAGTCTCATTCTGTCTCTGTGCACACAGTACCTATTGCACTAGCATCACCACTTATTGTTCCACCACCAGCTGATCTGTGAGCCACTCCACCAGACGCCCCACCCACCGCACCACCACCAGAGATTCCTATGCCTATGCCATTACTAGATGGATTTTGTCTCTACCTCCAATGCAGAGTCCACATTGTTCAAGCAAAAATAGCGACACGCAACACTGCTATGATGCGTCACTCGATTGCACACTAAAGGACTAGTAGACTTTTGGACCTTTGGAGGGTTTCATTCCAGGATGTGTCCCTAACCCTTACTGAGACACTGACGGAGGTTCTGATCTTAGTCAGTGATTACTTCAAGCTCACACAGCCTACTATGACAGACCTAGACCGTCTGATGCACGAAATTGTAAAGAAGGTCGAGGAGGCGTGTCGTTTTACACGTAGGATAATGGATGAACTCGATTAATAGCCCCTATATTAGGCATCCACTTTAGTAAATGTTGTTATGATGAGCCACATATGTTTTTCTTGCGATAATTATGGTAGCTATAAAAATATTTTGGCATGACTTCCATAGTTTTACTTCATGGCTCTGTTAACAAGAAGTTTTCCTTTATAAACTTTATTGGATGTAACCTTTTGTTATTAAATATATTTTGATGACTTTATTTTGAAATCTTCTTCAAATCATACATCATTCTCTGCTATGAAATTAAACTATAAAATTATTTTATCATAAAATCGATCTTTGCATGATTTTTGTGGGAAAATTCTTAAAAAAAACGAGGGAATAAATAAAAGCTTTTAACAATGATTATTTATTTCTTTCCAACTTGTAGACAATGGCCCCAGTGGGAAGACCCCGACTCTGCTGAAATAGAAACGTAAACCATAACGCAAATGACCAAGGCGACCAAGAAAGCACCAACCCAAATGACAATCGGGGAAATAATGAAAACAACGAAAATTAGGATAATTCTATCAGCCTATTGATGAACATGATTAGGGAAGCTACCCAACAAAATAACAACCCATCGCCCCTGCCACAGGTACAACCTAGGAGGGTGACATTTAAGGACTTCACGAATAGTTGCCCACCAACTTTTATTGGTGACGGAGGTCCTACTGCAGCTCAAACTTGGATCAAGGAAGTAAAAAAAGCTTTCCGCATTTTTGGGGTAACTGATGACCTCAAAACGGAATACGCCACTTATCTATTCAAAGGAGAAGCCAACTACTGGTGGGAAAATACTGAATGATTAGAAATGACTAGGAGGCAATTCCTAGAACTAAGACAAGGAAATATGATGGTGGAAGAGTATGAAAAGAAGTTTAATGATCTCCAAAGGTACGCTCCACACCCGGTGGATACCGAGAGGAGGAAAACCAAAAGATTTGAGCACGGTTCGTGGCTTCACGACAAGATTGTTGTCTTATGCATGGACACCTATGTTGAGATCGTTCAGAGAACAAAAGTAGCTGAGAAAAGTGACAAAATGCTTCGAGAATACAACTGAGAAAACTGGAACGAAGGAAAAAGGAGGGGAAACCACAACCCTAATAGCTATAATTACAACAATAAAGGAAATGGTGGGCTTAGAAGACCACAGACCAGTACGATTGTGGTCAAGAAGAAGGAAGTACACTGAATAATAATAACAAAAGAAAAAGGGAGCTTCATTATTAATGCAAGTGATAACAAGAAGAAGAACACTATTTGTGATAAATGTGAGAAGAACCATGAGACTTCCTCGTGCTTAAAGGGCACTCACACGTGCTACAAATGTCATCAACCTGGGCACATCTCACCAAACTGCCCAAATCAAGCACCCGCCACTACCTAACCCCAGTATCGTCCACAACAGCAACAACATCAACCTCAAAGCATTAGTAGCACCCTAACAACTGTGAAAACATGTTACACTTGCGGTGTAGAGGGCCACATTTCCACCATTTTCCCTTAGAAGAAGAGTCAAGGAAAACAGCCTTTGATAGGAGCTAACTCTGTACCAGTCCTCTCTCAAGCTAGGACCTGCAATATGACTATTCAGGACACACTGATGTCCGATGACGTAGTTATAGGTACGTTACTGGTTAACTCAGTTCAAGTGCATGCTTTATTTGATTCTGACGCAACCAGGTCCTTTATATCTGAACATCTACTTAAAGACATGAACATCACTCCTAAATGCTTAGAAGCACCCCTACAAGTCATGGTAGCTAATTAAGAGGTATACATTGTCAATAATGTACTACCTGGTTGTAGTGTAAAGATAAGAAAACATGACTTTCCTACAAATTTGATACACTTTCCCATTGGGAGAATTTGACATGATATTAGGCATGGATTGGTTGCACAAGTACCAGGCTAGCATAGATTGTAGAAGGAAGAAGGTTTCCTTAAGAACGCCTTTAAATAATAAAGTGTTATTTCACAGAAGTAAACTACCAAACTGTCTCACTTCCTTACCATAATAAAAGCTAAGAGAATGATATGCAAGGGATGCGAGGCATTCTTAGCTTATGTACATGATGCTGAGAAGGAAGCACCGAGGTTAGAAGATATTCCCATTGTGAGGGAATTCAGAGAAGTATTCCCAGAAAAACTACCGGGTATACCTCCAGACAGACAAGTGGAGTTTGGAATCGAACAAGTACCAGGGACTGCTCCATCTAAGGCTCCGTGTAGAATGGCCCCTTCAAAATTAAAAGAGCTTATGGTACATCTTCAAGAATTGTTGGATAAAGGATTCATCAGGCCAAGTGTCTCACCGTGGGGAGAACCTATATTGTTCGTAAAGAAAAAAGATGGATCAATGAGAGTATACATTGATTACAAAGAATTGAACAAGGTGACAATAAAGAACCGATATCCATTACCAAGGATCGACGACTTGTTTAATCAACTCAAGGATGCAAAATACTTTTCGAAGATCGACTTGAGGTCGGGGTATCACCAATTGAAGATCAAAGTTGAAGACATCTCAAAATCGTCATTCAGAACCCGATATGGTCATTATGAATTTTTAGTGATGCCATTCGGACTCACTAATGCCCCAACTGCTTTCATGGACCTGATGAACAGAGTTTTCAAGCCACAACTGGAAAATTTCATCATTGTGTTCATCGAAGACATTCTCATCTACTACAAGATGGAAGAGGAACATACCGAACATTTAAGAATGACATTGGAGATGTTGAGACAAGAAAAACTCTACGCTAAATTCTCAAAGTACGAATTCTAGCTGAGAGAGGTGAAATTCTTGGGGCATGTGATCAAAGAAAGTGGGATCGCAGTAGACCCCACAAAGATTGAAGCCATCACCCATTGTCCACAACTAAAGATGCCTACAGAAGTACAAGCTTCTTAGGATTAGCAGGTTACTATCATAGATTCGTTCAAGTTTTTTCCAAGCTAGCAACCCCAATGACGAATCTGATAAAGAAGACAGTAAAGTACACATGGACTCAAGAATGTGAGAAAAGCTTCCAAGAACTGAAGAAAAGATTGACCGCTGCACCGGTGTTACGTTTGCCAGATAACAAAGGAGACTTCGTGATCTATAGTAACACCTCGCTGAATGGACTAGGAGCTATTCTGATACAACATGGCAAAGTCATCACCTATGCATCTCGACAACTTAAGGATTGCAAAACAATGATATCCAACACACGACTTGGAGTTAGCTACTATTGCATTGGCGTTGAAGATTTGGAGGCATTATTTGTATAGAGAGAAATGTGAGATCTATACTGACCACAAGAGTTTAAAATACATCTTCACACAAAAGGAGTTGAACATGAGGCAAAGATGATGGTTAGAATTAATTAAGGACTACTACTGCTCAATCATTTATCACCCTGGTAAGGTGAATGTAGTAGCTGATGCTCTGAGTAGACATGAAAAGTTGAACGAGATAGCAATTCAAGAGGAAGTAAGGATGGATTTGGAACGACTACAACTGAATGTTATCACAACTTAACAAAGAAGGGAGAGAGAAGAGGAAGTCAGCGCAAGACTGAAATTACTGGACGTCATCAAGGAGGCCCAAGAGGAATTTGCAAAAGAAAGGGAGAAGCTGATAAAAGGAGAAAATAAAAAGTGTCGAATCCACGACGATGGACTGATGAGATTCGAGGATAGAGTCTGGATTTTGACAAAGTTAAAATTGAGGAGAAACTTATTACAAAAGGCCCTTAGTTCCAAATTTTTGGTACATCCAAGAGGGACAAAGATGTATCAAGATCTTAAACAAAATTTTTGGTGGCCAAACATGAAGAGAGAAATAGTTGAATGGCTCAGCACGTGTCTTACCTATCAACAAGTGAAAGCTGAACATCAGAAACCAAGTGGACTACTACAGTCTTTAGATATCCCAGAATGGAAATAGGAATACATCACAATGGACTTCGTGGTTGGATTACTGACAACACAGAAAGAAACAAATGCAATATGGGTAATTATGGATAGATTGACCAACTCTACACACTTTCTACCCATCAAGGACACCAAAATGGACCAATTGGTCAGGTTGTATGTAAAAGAGATTATCAACTGACATGGAGTACCAATCTCGATCGTGTCAGATCGTGATCTGCGTTTTACATCTAGATTCTGGCGTAGCTTTTAAGATTATTTGGGGACAAAATTGGACATGAGTACTGCATTTCACCAACAGATTGACGGACAATCCAAAAGAACAGTTCAAACCTTGGAGAGTTCAAACTTTCTCGTTATGGTTTCTGGACAGTTCCTACATCTCAAGACTCCTCGTGGATCTGGAGAAAAATTCTCAAACTTCGAGACCTAGCCCGGGGGTTTATCTCTTATAAAGTAGGAAATGGATGTAATATTCTTACTTGGCAAGACCCTTGGATCTCTTCTCAGCCCCTGGCCAACAGGCCAGATATGCCCATTATCTCTAATGCAAATAGCAGTTTTTGCTCGAAACTAAACTCCTTTATATCAGGTAACTCTTGGTGCTTGCCTACATCAAATTACACTCTGCTGATTGATCTGAGAACATCTATTGCTCAACTTCCTAAGCCAAGCAGGGACCATGACATGATTCTCTGGCAAGGAGAAGACATTTCCAAGATCTCTTTAAGTAAAATATGGAACTCAATCCGAATGAAGCTTCCTCTTTCTCCCTGGTGCAACCCGCTATGGAATTCACTTTCTATCCCTCGAATGTCTTTTTTCGGTTGGCTAGCAGTCCAAGACAAAATTCTTCCAAAAATAGTCACACCTTGCCAATTCTGTGATGAACCAGAAGAATCTTCAGCTCACCTTTTGTTTAATTGCAGGTTCAGCTCCTCTATCCTCGCTCGAGTAATGGGCATGGCGGGTTGGATTGGCCCTTGGATCTCTTTCACTCATTATCTTGCTCATTTGATGTCCATAAAGCAAACTGCAGAGGCAAAGCTCATTAGTCATTTATGTATAATTACAGTGATATACAAAATCTGGCTCGAAAGAAACTTTAGGAGACATGGAGGTCAAGGTCACAATGACTTACAAGTGGCTCAGGATTGTATTTATACAGTGAAGTCAAGGCTTCACAGTTGGAAAGGTTTTCCTAAAGCGCTGCGCTTACAACCCAGTTTAGCTCACTGGAAATTGCCTTAATTCTCAAATTAAATGGAAATATTTTATATTGTGAATTTGAGCTAGCTGCCAAATAGTGTCTTCTCTGCTGCACTGCTGAAATGTCTTCTCTGCATCTCTTTGTTGTCTGTAGAAACTTTTGTGTTTTTAGCTGCTGAATTGATGTGTGTTCTGCTGCTAAATTGATGTGTTTTTGCTGCTGCTGCTCCTGCAGAAAACTGCTTCTGCTGTTGGCAGCAGTTCCAATGCTGCATTGTTAGTTATTTGCTGCTGCTGAAGTGGTTATCTTTTTCTTCTGATGTTTGGTGTTTGCTGGTGCTAGCTGCTTCTGCTGGTGTCTGCAGAGTTGTTTGTTGCTGATGTCTGTTGTTGTAGTGCCTACAGTGAGGTTTGCTGCAGCTGTTGCTGGTTGTTGCTGCTGCTGCTGGCTTTCCCTGCTGCTGGTTTTTCCTGCTGCTGTTTTCTGCTTCTGATTTTTTCTGCTGCAGCGCTGGTTGCATCTAAACCCATCTACAGTGCTGGTTACAGAGTAGTGCTGAAGTGCTGGTTGCATCACAGCTGGTGATGGCTGCTGATGTAGTGATGTTTTCTGTAGTAGTGGTTCGAGTGCAGTGTTAGCTGTTTAGTTTGCTGCCTTCCAAGTTCAGTTTTAGTAGCCTGTTCTTCGCTTTTTCTTGCACAATTTTGGTCTCAGCAATGGCTTCTTGTGTGTTTTTCTCCTGCTGCAATGATATTGTTTATGCTGCTGTTGCTTTGATGTTGATTCTTTTTTCCTTTGCTGCTGCGATGGTGGTGCCTCTGAGTTATTCTGAGGAATTCATGATAGTGGTGTTGCTGTCTGATCTGCGCAGTTTCCTGTCTCTTCTGCTGCTGCAATAGAGTTGTTTCTGTTGCTTTGCATTGGTGTTGTTTCTTCTTTGGTGTTGTTTCTGTGTTTCCTTGCTGTTTCAGTGATGTTGCCTCTGTTGTGCTATTGTGAGGAAATCATGTCAGGTTTTGAAATCTTGCTTAGTGTGGCTCTTGCTGTGGGTTTTCGGCTATTGCCTTTCCATGTTTTTTGTTGTTTAGGAGGCGGTTTAGCTTGCTCTGGTTCTGTTTAGCTTGCTGCTTTCCTGTTTGGGTTTTGTTTTCCTAGCTAGCGTTCTGTGCTAGTAGGCCGGGGGGTATGCCCCTCGTTAGTTCTGTTTCTTCTTTTTCTTCTATTGCATTTCCAATTTAACAAAAAAAAAAA
>CM025781.1:21831535-21850507 GCA_014636745.2 Centella asiatica
GAAGTAATTTTAACTGATCGGGGATTAGTTAAACTACACATCGGGGAATAAGTCCTTTAATCTCTTATCACTCTTTTTCTCAGGGACTTAATCCCTGCTTCAGTTTTATCTTTCAAAAACTTTTCCAACAACCATATTGATGATTATTGGCTTCATGTATCTGTTTTATCATATTTAAAACAGCTTCTTTTTCCAGAATTAATTATTCTAGCTTCATGCAACTGTTAAACAACTTGAAAGTTAAAACTTTAATTTTTAGAACCATAATTCAACATTCCTAGTTCAGAAACTAGTCTGTTAAATGTAGATTCATCCAAAGGTTTTGTAAAAATATCTGCAAGTTGTTTATCAGTTGTAACCCAGTGCAATGCAATTCAATAGTTCCTTCACTAACATGTTCCCTAATGAAGTGATATCTTATATCTATGTGTTTAGTTCTTGAGTGTTGCACTGGATTTTCAGTTATGGCTATGGCACTAGTGTTATCACAATAAATTGGGATTTTGGATAGTGTCATACCATAATCTAGGAGTTGATTTTTGATCCACAAGATCTGTGCACAACAACTCCCAGCTGCAATGTATTCAGCTTCTGCTGTTGAAGTAGAAACTGAATTTTGTTTCTTGCTAAACCAAGAAACAAGTCTGCCTCCAAGAAGTTGGCAGCTTCCACTTGTGCTTTTCCTGTCAAGCTTACACCCTGCATAATCAGCATCTGAATAACCAATTAGTTTAAAATCAGATTCTTTGGGATACCATAATCCAAGATTTGGGGTACCCTTTAGATATCTGAGTATTCTTTTTACAGCAATCAAATGTGACTCTCTAGGGTCAGCTTGAAATCTAGCTCATAGACATGTTGAAAACATTATATCAGGTCTACTTGCAGTTAGATACAAAAGTGAACCTATCATGCCTCTATAGCTAGTAATGTCTACTTTCTTTCCTTTTAAATCCTTATCTAGCTTAGTGGCTGTGGGCATAGGTGTTTTTGCAGAAGTACAGTCAACCAAATCATATTTTCTCAGTAAGTCCTTAATGTACTTAGACTGACTGATGAAAATTCCCTCAGTTGACTGTTTAATTTGCAATCCTAAGAAAAATGTTAATTCACCCATCATGCTCATTTCATATCTAGACTGCATAAGTTTTGAAAATTTTGCACACAGTTTTTCATTAGTAGACCCAAAAATAATATCATCAACATATATTTGCACAAGTATAACATCAGAGCCTTGAATTCTATAATACAATGTTTTATCTATGATACCTCTTACAAATTTATTTTCAATTAAAAATTGAGAAAGAGTATCATACCAGGCTCTTGGTGCTTGTTTTAAGCCATAGAGTGCTTTGTCTAACCTGTAAACATGATTAGGAAATTTGGAGTCTACAAAACCTGGGGGTTGTTGAACATAGACTTCTTCTTCCAATTTTCCATTAAGGAAAGCACTCTTGACATCCATCTGGTACACTTTGAAATTTTTGTAGGATGCAAAAGCAAGAAAAATTCTGATTGCTTCAAGTCTAGCCACTGGTGCAAAGGTCTCATCATAGTCAATTCCTTCCTCTTGAGAGTATCCCTTTGCAACCAGTCTTGCCTTATTCCTTGTAATTGTACCAGTTTCATCCAATTTGTTTCTGAAGACCCACTTGGCACCTATTATAGATCTGTTCCTTGGTTTGGGTACCAGTCTCCAGACTTTGTTTCTAACTAATTGGTTTAATTCTTCTTGCATGGCAATAATCCAATCAGGATCTTGAAGTGCTTCCTCAATTTTCTTTGGTTCAATCTTTGATAGAAAACTGAGGTATAAACATTTATTTTGTGTTGCACTTCTAGTCCTAACTCCATCCTCAATATTTCCAATGATCAAATCTGTTGTGTGGTCTCTCAACCATGGTCTGGTTTTTGGCAGATTTGATATTGAACTAGAGGCTTTATTTTCTAGATTGATAAAATTCAATCCAGCTTCATTAGCAGAGTTTGCTCCCCCTAAACTTGATCTTTTCTTCATTAACTCCCCCTGAGTTAGATATCTCAATAGTCTCTGTGTGTGCATCAGGGATACTAGTCTCTGATGTATCATTAGTCTCCGATGGAGAATTAATGTCATCAGTGACTTGTGTTCCATTTTGTTCCAGTACTCTAGTCTCTGATAATACATCAGTCCTTGGTACTTCATGCACAACAGTCAACTCCCCCTCAATTAAAGAGGAATCATTGTTATTTTGGGGATTTTCAGCATTCTCTATTGGATATTCCCATGCATCCAATTCATTCTCAAAACTGAGAGGTTCATGCAATCCTTGACCAAGCATTCCTGGAATCTTTCTATCATCAAATGCAACTTGAATGGATTCCACAATGACCTTGGTTCTTAAGTTATAAACTCTGTATGCTTTGCTTGACAGAGAATAACCTAAGAAGATTGCTTCATCAGACGTATTGTCAAATTTTCCTCTTGTCTCTGATGAATCTCTCAGTACAAAGCACTTACAACCAAACACATGTAAAAACTTGAGAGTTGGTTTTCTCCCAGTCATCAATTCATAAGGTGTTTTGTTGTATGCTTTGTTTATCAAGGACCTGTTTTGTGTAAAACATGCAGTGCTTATAGTTTCCTCCCAAAAATAGGTGGGAAGCTTAGCCTCTTGCAACATGGTCCTTGCTGTTTGAATGAGGGTTCTATTTTTCCTCTCAACAACTCCATTTTGTTGAGGGGTTCTAGGTGCAGAGAATTGATGAGTAATTCCTTTCTCAGTGCAGAATTCAATTACTTGGGAATTTTTGAATTCTGTTCCTCTGTCACTTCTTATTACCCTCACTGTTTTACTTGACTCAGTTTCTATTTTCTTGACATGATCAATAATTAACTGAGCAGCTTCATTCTTTGCAAAGAGGTATTTTACCCAAGTATACCTTGTGTGATCATCAACAATTACCAGTGCATATCTATTCCTTAAGATAGACATCACATTCACTTGACCAAACAAATCCATATGGAGAAGTTGTAAAGGGTCAGTGATTGATGTTGCTGGTTTGTTTTTGAATGATACACTTTTTTGCTTTCCTTTCTGGCATGCATCATATAATCCATCTTGTGTAAATTTCAATTGTGGAATGCCAGCTACCAATCCTTTCCTCACAAGACTATTGATATTCTTGAAATTCAAGTGGGAAAGCTTCTTATGCCAAAGCCAACTTTCATCAGTTGAAGCTTTGCTATAAAGACATGTGATTTGATCAGTTGAAGGAATGAGATTTGTAATGTACAAATTCCCTTTTCTTTTTCCTGTCAAAATCACAGTCCCTGATTCTTTGTCACTTACTAAACATTGATCTTCTTTAAAAGTGACATTGAATCCCTTATCACACAGTTGACTCACACTAAGTAAATTATGCTTTAAGCCATCAACTAGTGATACCTCAGTGAAGATGACATCTCCATGTTCAACAGATCCATATCCTCTAGTATGGCCTTTGCTGTCATCTCCAAAAGTGACTCTTGGGCCACTTCTCTCTTCATACTGTTTTAGCAGGGACTTATCTCCAGTCATGTGCCTTGAACAACCACTGTCCAAGTACCATGATTTCTTCTTTTTGCCCTGCACAGTAGAGAGAACTAGTTTGAGATTTTTGGGACCCAAATCTTCTTGAGTCCTTTCTCACTAGCTGTAGATTCAAGACTTGACTCAGAATGAGTCGATTGCCTCTTTCCATGTTTGATTTTAATTGGGTAATTTACAGTCTTGCTTCCATTGTTTGTGAGACTAATTGACTTTGATTTATTATTTTTAATGCAAAGACTACTTGACTTTTTTACAGGTGATTTATCTTTTGTTGTCTTTGAGTTACTAGTCTCGAGCATAGGAATTTTATTTTTGCTCCAACAGTGCATAGCTATGTGGTTTGGATTACCACATACATGGCATGTTTTTCTAGGAGCATCAGGCATTGAAACATAGTTGGTATATTTGTTAATGCCTAATTTGCCATTCCTATTTTTCTTGCTTCTGTTTGATTCCACAACTTTTTCAGCCTTTTCTATTGGAACAGTTTCCAATTTCTTTATTACCTGTTTCTTTGTCATAAACCCAATATTTAAATGTTTGTTTTCATTCTTCTCAACAATATTCACTGTCTTTTGATTAAAACTTGTTTTTTCAGTGTTTTGTTGATCTTGAATGTTAATAAATCTGGGTTCATGAACAGGAGATACAAAGTTAATTTTTCTAGCAACTTTTAGCTTTTCAGTTGTGGACTCAACAGCTTCAAATAGGTCATCTAATTCTGAATTTTTATTTATCCAATCATCATAGCCTAATCCAGATTGGTGACCCATTGTTTGACTATCTACCAAGTCTTTTAGCTTTTTAGAGGAAGTATTCCACAGTTTGATCTTAGCTTGAGCAATTTCAAGTTGCTCTACTAAGTAATATTCCCTCTTTTTCAAAGCATCAATCATATGATGTGCTTTGTTTAAATCAGACTTGATAGTATCAAACTGTGTCAATCTCTCTTCAAGAAAATTGTTTCTTTTTAAGAGATTGTCACGTGATTCTTTTACATTGGTATGCTCTATAGTTAAAGACCTAAAACTGACATGCAAATCAGATATATCTTTTTGCATGCTTTCAATGCTAGATGTATCAAGTAAATTAAGCACGTTAAAATTCTAATTTGCATTACATACCTTTGCAGAATCACTTGACTCATCACTACGAGCCATTAGGGAAAAGTTGACAACTTCTTCATCAGAATCGCTGTCAATCCAATCTTTTCCCTCAGTAATCAAGGCTTTGCTCTTGGATTTGGCTTTCTTGTCAGCAAAGTCCTTCCTTGATTTTTCATCCTTAGATCTATCATTAGATCTAGGCTTCTTGCACTCATTGGCAAAGTGCCCTAACCCATCACAATTGTAGCATCTTATTTTCTTTAAATCAAAGGTGACTTTTTGACTTTCTCGTTTAGGGTTAGGTTTTCTCGATGATTTTCTTCCTTTTCTGCTAGCCCTAAATTTCTTAAACTGTTTAACCATGAATGCCATGAATTCTTCCATGTCATCATCAGTATCCAGTTCATCTTCATTATCAGTTGAGCTAGCGTCAGAAAATTCCTCATCAAGCTTCTCTTGAGACTTGTTTGTCTCAACCATCAACGCAGCTCCTTTGTCTCTGCCATGCATGCGCTGTCTTTGCTCTACTTCAAGTTCATAGGTCTTTAAATTCCCGTAGAGCCTGTCCAGTGTGAGTGTTTCCATATCATGAGCCTCCCTTACTGCAGTAGTCTTTGGATCCCAGCTAGGAGGAAGGGCTCTCATGAACTTGGTATTGATATCTTCATTATCATATGTCTTACCAAGTATGGTCAAGTCATTAAGCAAAGAGTTGAACCTGTCATAGATTGATGTGATTGGTTCATTAGGCTTTGCTTGAAAGAACTCATATTGTTGAGTTAACAGTGAACGCCTGTTCTTCCTGACTTGATCAGTCCCCTCACATAGCACCTTGATGGTGTCCCAGACTTGTTTAGATGTCGTGCAATTGATGATGTTATTGAACATATGTTTGTCTATTCCATTGTAAAGTATGTTCATAACTTTAGCATCTTTCAACACTTGTAACTTGTCCTCGTTGGTATAATCACTTTCTGGTGCAAGTACAAAGTGTTCTGCGACAATAGATCCTTCAACAGTTTTTGCAGGAATAAATTTCCTGGGTAGATAAGGACCCTTCTCAATCCTATCTATGTAATCTGGATCTGTTGCTCTCAAGTGCATATACATCTTCTGTTTCCACATTGGATATTCATCTCTCTTCAGAATAGGGATCCTGGTTCCACCATCACGTCCTCCATTATACGCAATCATGTTAGAGCTGCTTGCTTCGTCGTTGTTGGCCATCTCAGAATCTTGTTAATTGAGTATTTTCAATTAGAGGCTCTGATACCAATTGTTTTCCCAGTGAGACGACCTAGAACTTGTAGAAGGGGGGTTGAATACAAGTTCTTACAACTTTTTCGAATTCCTGTTCTTTAAGAAATTAAACTTTTCTGTGGAATATAAAGAACAAGATCAAAACTCTATAAACAATTGCTTTTATTGATTTAACAATTGATTACAAGTTTTCTAACAATCAAGACAACCTTTGATCGTCAGCTTCTATTCTGTATATAAAGAAAATACAACTCTTTCAATTCTATATAACTTCGTATTGTTCTTCTGTAATTTTTTTTATAATTACAGCTTCTAAAAACTAAGTTATCAAAAACCTAGCTTCCTAATTCAAATCAAATACAATCTTTCCAATTGAAAGATTTCTAACAAGTTTCCTTGTCAGCTACGTCTTCAATAAAGTCTACGTGTGCATGGAAGACTTTCCTTCTTTGATTTGAACTCTAACTCCATCAGTGATTAAGTCCTCGACTAATCTCCGATGGCTTCTTTCATTAGTCCCTGATCACTTCGAGTAATCTCCGATGCTTTACTTCGAGTAATCTCCGATGCTTTGGCTTTAGTCGTTGGTGACGTCAGCTTTTAATCTCCGAGGTATTGTATTAATCTCTGATGACGTCAGCATTAATCCCTGACTCTTTAGTTACAATCCCTGATGACGTAAGCTTTAATCTCCGATGACCAATCCTTCAATCTCTGATGAACAAAACTTTAATCTCCGATGAAGGATTCTTCAATCTCCGATTAACAAAACTTTAATCTCCGATGGGCAAAGTCCAATCTCTGATGAACAAAAACTTAGTCTCTGGTGGACTTTTCCCTTAATCTCCGACAAGCCAAATTCAATCTCCGAAGGACTAATAAATTTAAAACAACTTGTTGAACAAACTCAACAAGTATTCCAGCAGTACATACAAATGAAATAAATCTATCTCTTTAATATAATGACTAATTTACAAACAAGAGATACTACTGCTAGCAACAAAACTAAAGTGTTACAAACCAACACTTTTCTGTACATTTGTATTCCTAAGTATTCTAAAGACAATCATCATCAAATGTTCATAAAACCTAACAGGTGAGGATGTGAGAACCCAAAAATAATTAAATATAGGGATATGTTGTATGAATAATTAATTTATATTATGTATGAAGGATTTAATTCATATTATGTATGAATAATTAATTCATATGTTCGATGAAAGTTTCTATGGCAATGTGATGTCCAAAGGAATATAAATACATTTTGGCCTCAAATCTTTAAATGATTATTTTAATCAAGCACTAACAAGAAATAATTGAAAGTATTACTTAAGGAAAGCTTATTGCAAGGGAGAACTGCAGTGTAAAATATTGCAAGGGAGAACTGCAAGGGAAAGCTTACATACACATACACAAGATAAAACTTGAATAAAATAATCTTTTAAATACTTGTACTCAATATACATTTAAAAATTTTGGACATCACATTGTCATTGGACTTTCATTTAAGATATGAATTCATCATTCATACCGAAAAGAGAAATTAAACCTTTGTGCATAAAATAAATAAATTACAAAATGAATTAATCATATAACAAAACTCATTTAAAATTTTTGGGTTCTCACAAAAACACTTTGTTTAAAAAGCATGTTTTAAAACATACCCATAACATCAGGAGTTATTGGTTTTTGAAACGTACCAACTATATTAACTTCCAAGCATGTTCTATGTCAGTAGTTGAAACACCATGCTTGTGTCTTAGGCAACCAAAGTTCATGGAGCCTAGCAGTGTCCATAAGAATAAGGCTTCAAAAGTTGTTTGACTCTACAACTGTAAAAGCTACAGTAGGCTGCAGAATTATTCATTTGTAACTACGCGTGGGTGTGTGTGTGTATTGAGAGAAGAAATGATACACACTGCAGAAAAGATGATGAGGGAATACCCTAAGCCAATTTTATCCATTGATAATCATCATCCATTAAAGTACGAAAAGTCCTCTTATATAACAGAGACAAGTTATAACGTAGTCTCCGACGACATGAAATTAGACTCTGGTAGGTTAAAAGTTAGTCTCCGACGATATATAAAGTTAGTCCCCAACGAACAAGTTTTGTTAGTCCCTGATGAACAAATTTTTTTAGTCTTCGATGAGAAATTTTTGTTAGTCCTCAACGAACAAATTTTGTTAGTCCTCGATGAGCAATTTTGTTAGTCTCTGATGAACAATTTTGTTAGTCTCTGATGAGTAGTTTTCTTAGTCTCTGAGAGAAAAATATACTAGTCTCTGATGAATATCAGTTTGGCAATGACTTATTGAGTTTGGCTCTGAACAAATTATTCACCGAGGAGTTTGGTGATGAACAAATTCATCCCCTGATGGTCAAGGTTCATCCCCTGATGATCGAGGACCACCCCCTGATGACTGAAGGCCATCCCCTGATGGGTGAGACATTCCCTGATGAGTAGCTTATCCCCTGACAAAGAAGTTCATCCCTTGAGGACTATCCCCTGATGGCCATGCACATGCTTTGATGGTCACCTTATCCCCTGATGACCACTTTTATGCTTCAGTGACTATCCACTGATGCGCAGTCTAAGCTGTAAGGTGTAAAATATTGTTTTCATTAATTACTTAAGATAATATTAATTATTTAATAAACCTTAGCATTTCAAAGGTCATTTTTAAAGCATTAAAAATATAAGGACATCACATATGCGCTTTCTCATATCTTTATCCAAGGCATAAATTTCTCATATTACGTCATTGTATGTTTTATAGAGTTTTTCACTCACTAGTGATTTGATTTAGAATTGACTTAAAAAAAGAGGCAACAATTAAGATAATTGTGTGGTAGTGTTCAATATCATTCTATATAAAGGTAAATCTTGATAAAGTAATAACTAATAAAGTAATAATCTTGATTATATAATAATTTTTTTTCGGTCCCAACATGTGCCAATAGGTTAAAATAATAACATCACTAAATGCATGTAATAATAAATAAAAAAATTAAATCCTTAAGGGCCCAATAAAAATATAAAGTAATAATTACTGAATTATTATATTACGTAAAAAATGTTGTATTAGAATCAAGCATTCTTTGGGCGGATGTTAGTTATTCAAATTTGCTAACACGCCAAGGTAAATCCTAGACGAATATAAAAAAACTTAATTTTTCTCACCTCATACTTATAAAGTATCCGTGTGGGTAAGTAAAGGCTAGTGGGATGCATCTGCCCAGATCCCCAGGCCTAGGAATGATAACGAACAGAAACTGAGGCATCAGTAACCGAACCCTCGCAAATAAAAGATTTATGCTTTGACTACGTATGTCATTATAATGAAGTCAGATGATGGTCAGGCTGACCAGCTGATATACTGTTTGATATGGAGTTCCTAATGGCGCGTGCACCAAATGGACAGGATTATAAGGCGCATGTGAAATGATTCTTTATTCTTTTAAGTAAAGGGTCAAATCCCTTGTTATCACTAGGGGATCCTGGAATCTATTTTTTCACTAAGTTATTAAGAGGCGTGGACATTGTTTCCGTCCAACCTCGCAAACACTTAAGCCTTATAAATTATCTATCTTTCAAGGCTCATTCAATGCACGACTATATACTAGTGAGCATAAATCGCTCATGTGTCTATTATTAAATGTTTAACAGGTTATAGCGAGAAGGCCGAGTCTTCTAATAAAGGCAAAGCAAAAATGCATGACAAACGCTTTCTGATCATTCTCCTATGGATGGCTTTTAGAGGAAGAGTGAAGCATGAGGTTATTATAGAATTGTTTTGATTGTAAGGCCTGTGTGGGCCCCTCACAGAATTTCGTTGTTAGACAATTATTTTGGATAATGTAATAGAGATTATATTTCTCTTATTTTGTGTTATTCATGCTTGGATGATGTTATCTTTTTGTTGTCATCTTTTGACAGCTCCCAGGGTTCGGTATAGGAGTTTTGGGGCCACCACATCATCTACTGAAGGTTTCTCTCTAGTAATGTCTTGGACTTAGGCTAGGAAGGTTTCACATCCTTTCTTGATTAGTTTCCTAACTTGAATGTTAGAAAGGATATGGATAGAATTAGTTGGTTTGGTTCATAAAAGGTTATCTTATTATTTTAAGGTGTACTGAGTAGTACATGATTTCTAAAACAATCAACCTTAGCCTTATACTTTCCTAACCAATCCATACCCAAGATGACATCGAATTCTCCCAACGTAAAATGTATCAATTCCACTGGGAACTCATGTTTTCCTACTTGAAGGATACATTGATTTAAAATCTTCGTAATGTGATATGTCTCCTGATTGGCAATCATAACCTTTACTGGATGGAGTAACTCTTGCGGTTCTAGTTTTAATTTCTCGACTAAGCACATAGAGATAAAAGATTTAATTGCTCCTGAATCAAATAACATATATGCTAGTATAGAATTAATTGGAAGCATACCTGTCACCACATCAGTGGATTGTAGTGCATCATTAACAATCATGTTATAAGTACGTGCCATAGGGCGTACAAGAATCACATTAGATCCTATTGATGGCCTCTTTTCTCCTTCAATGGGCTTCCTGGTTTTCTGGGCGTAGTTTGGGGAAATATGACCTGTCATGCCACATGTGTAGCATGTGGTATTGATATGTCTTCCCAGATTCTGATTCTAAGGCCTGTTCTGGCTTATTACAAGAAGGTTGGTGTGGTCATGGGACATATGCCCTGGCTGTCTGCATCTCTAACATACCCTTAGTCCCTTCAAACAGGGTTCTTTCCCATGGTTCCTATCACACTTGGGGCAAACACTCCCTTTTCTCAGTCCACTACTCTCCGATGAGTCTCTATTCCAATGACGTTTGTTTTTAGTAAAATTTAGACTAGTAAAACTTCCCACTCCAGGTTCTTGTTTAACATATGGATTTCCTTGAGGCCTATCCTCACCCATGTGGTGTCATTCTTTTCCTTATCATGATTATATTTTGCGAGGACTTTAGTCCCTGGTTCTGCTATCTTAGTTTTCTCTACGATAGCATAAAAATCATCCAGTGCCAAGATTGCCACTTTGTTACAAAGCCAAGGATTCAGTCCTTGCTCGAAACGTCTCGTCCTCCTCCTCTCGGTGTCTACTTGGTGTGGAGAAAAGCGGGATAGTTCAATGAATTTTGCTTCATACTCGACTATAGTCATACTTCCTTTTTTTAAATTAAGGAAGTTGATTTCCATTTCATCAGATATACTTAAAGGAAGACACTTTGCAAAGAACATTTTGGTGAATCTTTCCCAAGGAATTTCCCCGTTGTTGTTGTGAGCAGCTTGCTGAGTCAACTCTAACCGCTCTGCATTCTTCCACCGAAATACCGCTTCTCCTGTTAATAGGTAAGAGGCAAAGGTAGTTTTCTGGAGATTTGTAACGTCACATATCCTAAAGGCTTTCTCAACTTCCTTAACCCACTCACGGGCTGCTATTGGACCTTCCTTTCCAATAAAGATTGGTGGTTTCAAATCCTTGAAATCCTTAAAAGTAACCCTGTATGTTGGGTTATTGGGTTGGGGGTTTGGTTAGGTATTCCCAAATGCTTCTCTTAGCAAATTTACAAGGTCTTGCATAGGGTCAATAATGTTAGCTCTAGTTTGATCTTCTGATTGGCAGGGCCTTCCACGACCTCGACAGTTTTCTCCTTCCATTTTCTGTTAAACAACATACATCGTTGTAATAACCTTTAAATTCTTCATTTTGAAATTGTTCTTATTTCTAACATTTAATTTATATGCAAAAATGAGGTTCATTTGTTAAGTTAAAGTGTAACATATTACATAAGATAGTAAAACGAACTATTTTTATTTGTCGTTATGTTAAAAACATTATACAAAATTTTGGAGACGTGAACATTATACAAAATTTTGGAGACGTGCTAAGTCTTCACTCCTGGATTGGCTTACAAACCTATGACAATTGCAGGATTAAAATCTTATAACAAAAGGAGCTTGCTAACTATTGGTTCATAATTTTACCACATCTAGACTAACAAAACATATACCCTTATTAACAACCTTCTTTACCATTTGTAATGGATATTGTTTACCTATATATGCATACTCAAAACATTCCCTATAGTCAGCCTAGAATTTCTTTCTGATCCTCAAATCAGATATTCCTCATGTTAGAGTGTATGCCCTAGTGGCCAATTATGTAATGATTGTGACACTATATTTTTTGATATGTTTTTGGTTAATGATAATTTATTATGTTTTATTTACTGCGTTATATAAATGTTAACATAATAAATATCCTTAGAAGAATGATACTAATTATATGGATTCAAGTATGTGACTTGAGTATGAGATCATATAAGTATGTGATGTATCATTATTCTTAGATGTCCCTAGTCAAGTATCATTGTAAGTGGGACAACAATAATACATTGAGACTAGTATGTGATTAACTGATGGCCATATCTCATTGGTCATAAATATATACGAGATATATTAAGTTGATACATAGGTACATGTTAGAGAACATAGTACTGGACAGACCCACCATGAGAATTCTACATGGAGCGTTATGCTATGTGTCATAAGTAATTCTCATAGTGACAATGATGTAATGGTCCTTCGACCTGAAGTCATGACATTTCTACATAAGGAGTTATGCATTTTGACATTATCAAAAGTCACCTTTAACCGGGTGCACGATAAAGGTGATTGTTGGATGCATAATGAGTTATGTGAGAAATGGGAATGATGTAGATGGAATTTAACCCTCCTATAAATTAGGGGTGATATCTATAGGCCTCTTGATTGAGTGAAACTATAAAATGTATGGCCATGCTCAAATAGAGATTTGTTTCATATAGTTTACTCATTGATCAAGAAAACTAAGATTAAATAATGAAGAGGATGACACATCCATGCCTTGAATTTAATCTTAGATATCATGGTTAAAAGGATTAAGTTACATTGAAACATTGGTCACGGAAGGTAACGTCGAATCTATGACTTTATTATTACTTGGGTAACAGTGATGTATTACTAGATGCCGCTCACTGTTTATAATTTTATAATATGATTTAAAATTATTGCCAACGTAATAATAACCTACAAGGTCACACACAAAGAACATTCGTCAAGGAGATATAATTTAAATGTCTATGATTTTAATATATCAATAAGATTGATTTAATTAAATCATGGCTTTAAATTATATACATATATATTAATATATGTAATCTGTATAAAATAGAGTCCTTTGGAAGGAAATACGAATATATATATATATATATATCTATTTGTACATATATATATATATTAATTAAGTGAGACTTGATTAAATATATATATATATATCTAATAAATATAAAATTCGGATTTTAAGTCTCCTAATTAGATTAGGTTTTGGAATTACTCTATGAAAGGCTATATATATGATATATCAGCTATTCTCTAACTATCCAACGTTTTTTTACGTATTCTAAGAATCCTAGTTGCTCACAAGAGAAAGACTAGAGTTCAGAGATATAGAGAGAAAAGAGAGTTACAGATCATACAGCTAGTACTGTAACTTTTCTTGTTCGAATTGTGAGACGATTCGCGGGTGTTCGTGTGGATACCGTAGAGACGCTGTCCTGTTGGATTGCGTTAAAGATTTGGAGACGATCAACACCTTCACCAAAGCTTCAGATTCGCACAATTAATCGGTAAAATCTTAAACTATCTGTATTAAATAGTTTCGCATAGATCCTCGGGTTTGGGTTTCGTTTTGTTTTATTTTAAATTGTATTTCATCGCTGCGTTTTAGACCCAATGAAACCCAACAGGAAGGAAGATATTTGAAGTTGTAATGATTATGAACTGTAATTTATAGATGGTTTAGCTTCCGCTGAAATATAATATTTTGGGTTGTAATAACTTTCTACTAATTTCTTTTATTAGTATTTATGCTACGAATGGATGTGAGGTTATCTTTTCCTTCTTTTGACGATGCCCTGGTCCGGTAAGGGGTTTTGGGGTCGTCACAATATACATCTCCTTTTTCACTAATTTCACGAATGAGATGATATCGTCTAAGTATATGTTTGGATCACTGGTGAGATCTTGGTTCCTTGCCAAGTGCGATGGCTCCATTGTTGTCACAGTAGAGATTAACTAGGTCAACAATGGTTGGAACAACATTAAGTTCAGTGGTGAACTTCTTAATCCAAACAGCCTCTCTAGTTGCTTTTGAAGCAGTTATATACTCAGACTCTATTGTAGAATCGGAAACTGATCTTGCTTTAAACTTTTCCAACTCACAGCTCCACCATTTAGGCAAAACACATAACCCGATTGCAATCAGCAGTCATCCTTATTAGTCTGGAAATTAGCATCTGTGTAACCCTTTACTGCCAATTCCTCTTGACCTCCATATATCAAGAATAAATCCTTAGTCCTTTTTTAGGTACTTTAAGATGTTCTTGACAACTGTCCAATGACATTCACCTGGATATAACTAGTATCTGCTCATCATGCTCAAGGCATATGATACATCATGACAAGTACATATCATTGCATACATAATAGATCCAATTGTTGACGTATATGGAATCTTATTCATACGATTCCTATCATCTTGTGATGTTGGACTTTGAGCTTTAAAGAGAGATATACCATGAGACATTGGCATATATCCTCTTTTAGCCTCTTGCATGCTAAATCATTGCAGCACCTTTTTTATGTATGTACTTTGAGTCAATCCGAGCAATCTCCTTGATCTATCTCTATAGATCTTGATGCCTAGAATATAGACAACATTTCTCATGTCCTTCATAGAGAAACATTTTCCCAACCATGTCTTCTCGCAGTGAAGGAATGTCATTCCCAATAAGCAATATGCCATCGACATATAATACTAGGAATACAATATGATTACCACTAACCCTCTTGTATACACAAGGTTCATCTTCATTTTTGACAAAGCTAAATTCTTTGACTGTGTTGTTAAAATGAAGATTCCAACTCCCAGAGGCTTTCTTTAATCCATAAATGGATCGTTACAACTTACATATCTTTTTAGCATCCTTTGGATCAACAAAACCCTAAGGTTGTGTTATATACACATCCTCAAGGAGATTTCCGTTAAGGAAAGTTGTTTTGACATCCATCTACCAAATTTCGTAATCATAAAAGGCTACAATAGCAAGTAAAATCCTGATGGATTTGGACTTCGCAACTGGAGAATAAGTTTCATCATAGTCAATACCATGTACTTAAACATTTCGCTACCAGTCGCCCTTTATAGGTATGTACATTTCCATCCATGTCAGTTTTCTTTTTGAAAACTCACTTGCACCCAATTGATTTTACCCTTTCAGGTGGATCAACCAAGGTCCATACTTGGTTGGTGTACATGGAGTCCATATCAGATTTCATAGCTTCTAGCCATCTATCAAATTCTGGTTCGTTCATAGCTTCTTTGTAGGAAGTAGACTCATCTTGGTCCATGAGCATCACATCGCCAGTCATAGTCACAAGATATCCGTAATATCTTTTAGGCTCTTGGCTTGTTCTACTAGATCTACAAAGGCCTTGTGTTACTTGAGCAGGTTCGTTCTCCACAACGACTTGTGGTTCCTGCTCACATTCCACATCAAGTTCAATGATATCTCGTGGTTCTCGAATTTCTTCGAGTTCTACTTTCCTCCTACTATTTCCTCTAGATATAAACTCCTTTTCTAGAAAAACATCGGTATGAGCAACAAACACTTTGTTCTCTGAAGGTTTGTAGAATTGATACCCTTTAGTTTCTTTTGGATATCCCATAAAATTACATTTATCTTATTTGGATCCGAGCTTATCAAGAGGTTGACGTTTTACATATGGCTCACAACCTTAAACCTTTATGAAAGATATATTAGGACGTTTCCCAATCCACATCTCATATGGTGTCTTTTGAACCGTCTTTGTAGGAACATTATTAAGTGTGAAGGCAATTGTCTCTAGAGCATGTCCCCAAAAACTTATTGGAAGATCTGCATGACTCATCATGGATCGCACCATGTCCAACAAGGTACGATTTCTCCTCTAGGATACACCATTCCATTGTGGTGTTCCAGGTGGGTTGAGTTATGATACAATACCACATTCCTTGAGAAGATTATTAAATTCTTGGCTTAAGTATTCACCTCCTCAATCTGAACGAATGACTTTTATACTTTTGCCAAATTGGTTTTGAACTACATTTTTGAATTCTTTGAACTTTTCAAAGGATTTTGATGTATGTCTCATTAGATATACATATCCATATCTATTGTAGTCATCAGTAAATGTAATGAAGTAACAAAACCCAGCTCTTGCTAGCAAACTCATTGGTCCACAAACATCACTATGTATAAGACCCAAAATGTCGCTAGCCCATTCACTTTGTCCAGTGAAAGGGGATTTAGTCAACTTGCCTAATAAACAAGATTCACACACCTCATATGATTCAAAATCAAATGAATCCAAAAATCCATCTCTATAGAGTTTGGATATGCATTTCTCATTTATATGGCCCAATCGACAATGCCAGAAATATGTTTGATTTGAATCATTTGATTTAAACCATTTAGTATTTATGTTATAGATACGCATTTCCAAATCAATAATATATAGACCATTAAATAATTTTGCAACACCATAGCATAATTCATTTAAGTAAAATGAACAATTATTGTCCTTTATTACAAATGAATAGCCTTTCTTGTCTAAACCAGAACATAAATAATATTCTTGCTAATGGCAGACACATAATAACAGTCCTCTAATTCTAAAACTAGTCCAATGGGCAAAGATAAATGATAAGTTCCTACAGCTAATGCAACAACTCTTGCTCTATTTTCAACTCGTAGGTCAACTTTGCCTTTTGCCAAAGATCTACTCTTTTTTAGTTCCTTCACATTAACACAAATGTGATAACCACATCCAATATCTAATACCCAAGATGTTGAAATAGATAAATTGACTTCTATAACATATATACCTAAATTAGAAGTCATACTTCCTTTCTTCTTCTTAAGTTCTTCCAAGTAAGCCTGGCAATTCCTTTTCCAGTGTTCAGATTTTCCACAGAAGTGACAATCACCTTCTTTTTCTATCCCACTTTTAGGCTTCAATGCCGTTTTATACTTTGGATTGGGTTTGGCACCAATATTAGATCTCATCTTTTTCTTGCCTTTACCTTTAGCCTTTCCTTTGTTCACCATCATTATAGGACTAGGACATGACTTCTTCATGTTGTTTTCAGCAATTCTCAACAAGCTTAACAACTCAGTCAATGGTTTCTCAATTTCATTCATGACAAACTGAGAATAGTGGTTGTTTAATGATTGCAAAACCAAATCAGTTTGAGCTTCCAAGTAATGGGGAAGCCTAACCTATCAAGGTACTCAATATACCCAATCATTTTTAGCACATGTGGACCAACTGGATCACGTTCACCCTGCTTGCAATGATATAGTGATTTACTCATATCATATCTTTCCTATCGAGTATGCCTTTCGGATAATTTTTTTAGGTGCTCGATCATCTCATAAGCCTCCCTTAACTTATGTTTCTTCTGAAGCTTAAGGTTCATGAATGCTAACATGAGACAACTCATGTCAAGAGCATCATCTTGATGTTTCTTATAAGCATTATGCTCCATACGTGGTGTAGTATTAGCAGGTGCTTCAGGAATTGGTGCATCTAGAACATAGAGCTCTCGCTGTTGTTTAAGGACAATCCTCAAATTCCTATGCCAGTCAAGGAAATTAATCTCATTCAACTTGTCCTTCTCAAGGAATAATCGCAATGATATGTTGCTAGTGTTGTTGTTTGCCATTATTGTCTACAAATTATAAATGCAGAAATAAATGAACCAGTTTGCAGAATTTTAGTAATGTATTTGATTATGGCACATTCAAATTAATAGCCCTTGCCATTAGTTCGGAAAGTACTTCTTTTTAATCTTTCTAGTGAGCCAAGATCAATATTTCATTATATCTTATGCTAGCTTTGGCTAGTCACATAAAACATAACTATTTAGGTAAACAACACTTTGTTAATTATATCATATATAACTCTTGGATAGTTTGGTGAACAACTTTTTGTTACAGTCCATCTAAATGGATTTTACCAAACTCCATGCCTTTAAGCCCACAATCCTATTGTGATAGCTTAGATAAGTCAGACCCAATATCATAATAGTTTGGATATCACAATTATTCGATTGCATCTCCCCAAGATAAATAGGGTGTCTTGCTTTGGCAAATCCCACACCCATTGATTGAGGTTTTGATGAGTGTTTAATATTGGAAAGCATCTTAAACTTAACAATTTTATGAGAGATTTAATTAAGAATTTAAGATCTCACCATTCATTAATCATATAAATCATGCACATCATTTATTGTATCACATACATGCATGAATAAAGTGCAAAATAAAAGTTGTCAAGGTTATGACCCAATCCTATGTCAATCTTTTCAAGCTTATGAAAGATTAAAGGTCAATCTAAGATAATACGCCATCTTTATAGCATAAGCCTCCAAACCTGCCTGGCAAGTGCACCTCTTTGTCCTCTTCTCTTGTCCAGTTGATCAAGTACACATATTGAAAAAACCTATACTAACTTTATTCTCATTTATACATTACATGATATAAAGAAACCTCAAGTTACATTCGAGGGGAGTTAGATGAGAAAAGAATTTTACAAAGAGAATGTATAGAGAAAGGCACGACATGCAAGTCGTATTTCAAATACAAAACCACTAGTGATGTAGGGAGTTTAAGCCTACAGCCTTGGATAACTAAATCAACTTATTGATATACGCACAATAAGCTAATTTAGGGTTCCTGAACGAATCACACGTTCAAGGCTATTCGAATCTCACGAATAGGTTCTTGTTTATATCACACAAAAAATAAGAAAAATTACAGAATACTCTGAATTTTATTAATCAGATATCAACCCCCAAATATATTTACAAACAACTATATATAAGCTGTTAAATTCCTAACCTTACATGGAAAGAATAACA
>CM025781.1:21850517-21867246 GCA_014636745.2 Centella asiatica
CCGTCTCTGAAGATAAATCTGTTTCGTTGCATTTTATGCCCACATCAACTAGCCTATAGGTTCAAAGGCCATAATCATGCACCATGCATATCATATAAGCACATAATATAATTTGAACAATTCAAAATTATAAACATTATCCTATGATGGCTTACGCATCAGCAGGTAATTTCTTCATCCCAAAATCAGATTTTCAAAACATCATATGTTCCTAATACCCAAGCAATCATGCATATTCTTAGAGTTTTGAGATTTAATAATACTCATTTACATAACATATAACATATCCAATATGCAGAACATTAAACATGCATCTTATATCAAATACTATGACACATATAATCTATATTAATGTTTTAGAAGTAGCTTTGATGCCATTGTTGGGGTTTCAAGCACATAAATGAAGTGGAAGAGAAAAATTAAAATAATTTATTAAAACCCCAACCAGGATCCATGCAAAATAGGAAATACAGATTTGATAGAAGAGTACCTGTTCAAGCTGTAGATTCTGAGATAGTGATGAACCACAAGCTCAATCTAACTGAACCACGCCTCTATAATGAACCTGGATAGAGGTGTGTCTAGATACAATGAACTTAGACAGAGGTGTGTCTAGATATAATGAACCTAGACAGAAGTGTGTCTAGATACAATGAACTTGGACAAAAGTGTGTTTAGATACAATGAACCTGGACAAAGGTGTGTCTAGATACAATGAACCTGGACAAAGGTGTGTCTAGATACAATAAACTTGGACAGAGATGGCTAACCACCTCTTGCAAGTAGTTATTAACATTTAATACTCTGTAGTGGTTGTTACAATTGACTAAGTTACTAGTAATAATTCTCAACTACAATTTTAAATAAGCAACATTGGCAATAATTTTATAATCATATTATAAAATTATAAATAGTGAATGGCATCTACTAATACATCATTGTTACCCAAATAATAATAATATTGGTGATTCAACATAACCTTTTGTTGTGACCAATGTTTCAATGTAATATAATTCTTTTTGCCCTTGATATCTAATGTAGATACCTCAATTTTGGCTTTGTTTATTTGTGTTACCTTAATATAGTAAAATAAAAAGTATATATATATATGGAGTGAGGCTTGTTGGATTTAATTTTGTTGAGTGCAGGATAGTCAGGTTCCCCTTTGAGGAGTGCATGAACTTGATAACTGCATCATTGGAGATTCGTGAATAAAATTTAAAAGATTACCCATCGCCAAAGTCAGCGCCAAAACAAAGATAAATTACTCAGCGTCGAAGTCATCGGGTAATCCACACCAGCGCCAAAGTTTAGGCAACAACGGATAAATTACTCAACGCCAAAGTCGTCGGGTAATCCACACCACCGCCAAAGTCTAGGCATCAACGGATAAATTACTCAGTGCCAAAGTTTGGGCATCTGGGGATAAATTACTCAGTGCCAAAGTCTGGGCATCAAGGGATAAATTACTCAGTGTCAAAGTCGTCGGGTAATCCACAATAGCGCCAAAGTCTGGACATCAGCGAATAAATTACTAAGTGCCAAAGTCGTCAGGTAATCCACCCCAGCGCTAAAGTTTAGGCATCAGCAGATATATTAGTCAGCGCCAAAGTCTGGGCATTATGGGATAAAAATGACTAGCGCCAAAGTTTGGGCATTAGGGGATAAATTACTCAGTGCCAAACTCTTCGGGAAATCCATCCTAGCGCCAAAGTCTAGTGATCCATTAGAGTCATGTGTTGGTCATACTGATGCAGCTTTTGATAAAATGGTAAGTCTTGTATTGAAGGATATATCCTTAGACTTATTTTCCATTGATGCATATGTGGGACATTGGTTGGGAAGTATTTGTCATTCTGCTATTAATTTGCTTACTAATGTGGAGTTAAGCAATCTTGTAACTTAGTCGAGACTTGGCCGAGGATGGCATCACGAGGTGTTAGGAATGGCATCAAGGGATGTCGAGGAATGGATTAAGGGATGCCGAAAAAGGGGCGTCATATGTCAAGCCTGACATCAGGGGATGTCAAGATACACGTTAGGGGATGACATCATCAGAGGGTAACCAGGGCTTCGTGTGACGTCATCAGGGGCTCGAGTAATTCATTGGTCGATAATTATCCGCTAATGACTGTTTCGGCCATCAGGGATAATTATCCTCCAATAGTCAATTTACCCATTATGGGATAATTATCCACTGACGGCTAATTATCCATTGACAGTTACTGAAGGTCTATTTTTATGTATTTTACTAGTTTTTCCTTGTTTGTTTCGTATTTGTTTCTTATTTATAATAGGTTTTGTTTTATTTCCTTGTTAAATTAGATTTCTTTCCGATGTAATATTCTTTCCAAATAGGATTAGGGTTTGCTCAGCTTATAAATAGTTGCTTGTAATGTACATTGAGGGACAAGCTTTGATAAATAAACTTACGTGAGTTTTACTTGCAATTATCTTGAGAGTTAGTGGTTAATTCCTTTAGACTTTCACAACTAGGTTTGTTTTAGCTTGCGGGTGATTGATTTCTTTAAGCAGACTAAACAAATCGAGCCTTTAGCTTTGATTCTCGGTGATTAAATTATTTACAAAATCATCCTAAAGTTATTTTTTCATAACTTGTGTCTGATCCTACCAGATCAAATACATCGTCTTGGTATCAGAGCTTGTTGGTGGATGAGTTGTTCTCGTATTAACTTACAAACTACAAAATCAATGGCTGGAGAAGAAGAACAAATTATTCTACGAGGGTTGACTATGGAGCAAGCACAAAACTTGCGTCGAGATAGGCAAATAAACGATCTAACGAATAAAATGAACAAGATTCTAGCAAGACTAGACCGGAGGAATCCTTCTATCCGTCCAAACATGACTACTAGATCTATTCATACTTCTGCTTCAGAAGAGGAAGAAGTGGCTAAACCAGTACATCAGACGTAGAGGGAAATTGTTGATGATGTCAAGGGCTTATGTTTGGATATTCCAAATTTTGATGGCAGCATAAAGCATGAGAAATTTCTGGAGTGGCTACAACATATTAAGCGAGTCTTTCACTATAAATACTATGATGACCATAAGAGATTTAAGGTGGCAATGTTGAAACTCATAGGTTATGCCAACCTGTGGTATGAAAATTTGAGAACAAGGAGAAAAGAGGGCAAGGCGCAATTGGAATCGTGGGAGGCACTCAGAACTAGAATGAAGAAACATTTTCTTCCTATGGATTACATACAGGACGTGTTCTTGAAGCTCCAAGGTTTCAAACAAGGAACGTTATCGATGGAAGAGTACACAGTGGAGTTCAAGAAACTCACAATGATGTGTGATCTCGACGAAAGGGCAGAACACAAGATTGCTCGATTCTTAACAGGCCTAAACAATAATATTGCCAAGAGGGTTGAACTCCAACCGTATTGGTCCTTCAAGGAAGTTTGTAAGGTAGCCATGCGCGTCGAGAAACACGCTAAGGCTAAGGGGAGCAATTACAACTGACCTGTCAGTAAGGCATTTGAAAGAGGCATAATAGAAAGGAGAAGCGAGACACAGCCCACAAACATGTTCACTTCTAACTTTGACAAGTTCAAAAAGGACAAGGGTAAGGCTTCTGCACCTTTAGCAACAAAAGACAAGAGAAATTGTTCAGTGCCCATCAGTGGATAATTGTTCAGTGCCAAACTCATTTGTTCAGTGGTAAACCCATCAGTGGATAGTTTATTCAGCGCCAAACTCTTCGGAGACTAACATGATACTCATCAGAGACTAACATTATTAGTCATCGGAGACTAACTTTGTTACTCATCAGAAACTAATATTATTACTCATCAGAGACTAACATTTAGCCATCGGAGACTAACATGTTTTCTTATCAGGGACTAAGTTAGGACTTATCTCTGCTATGATGGGAGAGCTTTCATAAAATCATGGATGATGCTTAATAATGAACAAACCCAACTTAGAGTGCATCATCATCATATTTGTTGTGTGTATTATTTTTTTACATAATACACACACATACATATGCAAAAGAATAATACCGCAACTCTTGAAGCTTTATTCTTTCTTGAAAACTTAACATGCACGACTAATATTCTTAGATGTTATGCATGAGAAAATGGAATAGAGCAGAGCAGAGTATATGATCATAAAGCTCTTACCTCTTCGTCTTTAAAGAAGGAATTGAAAGCTTGTCTACTCTAGAAAAAGATAGTTGCTCGAGGGAATAGGCTTGAAATGTATGAGAATGGTTGGTTTAAAGAGAAGTTCTAAGAGAGAAGGTTTTTAGAAAAGAGATTAGGATTTCATCTCAAATGAGGTATTTATAGTGTTCGTAAATCGACTAGGGCAGTAGGCTAAAATTATGTTTTTAGATAGAATGATTGGCCGGTAAAACGGCTGCTCATCATAATATCTTAATAGTTGGTATATTACCAAGCAGCTGCTGGCATACATGCAGCTTGATCTTAATCAACTGATGACACCCAAGCAGCTTACTAATCAAACACTAATATACGTAATCCCCCAACAGTCTCCTCAAGGACACGCAATCCATTCATCAACTTATCTCCACACATGCTTGATTAATTGATCTTATATGAGATTTGAGATTCTTATATTCATATCCCTTTGAGGGCTTTACAAGGGAATTGACATCATTAAATTTTGGACATCACATTGACATAAAACTCATGCATTTAAAATTCATACCTTATAGGAATTAATCCTATTTATATTTTATTTCTATTATAAACAAAAATTCTAGGTCCTCGCATCATGACTCTCCATGACATTGAAGAAATCAAGGCATCCTATGCCTTGAAGGAAAAAGAAACACTTGAAGAAGAGGAGCAAGCTGGTTGCAGGGAAAATGAAGATGATTTTGAAGTTGACTCAGAAGAAGAACTTGAAACTCATGGTTCACAATTGATTGTACGAAGATTGCTACAATCAAAACCAGTTCCCTTAGAAGCTGACCAAAGGGACAAGATATTCATGACCAGGGTATTGGTGAAAGATAAACTGTGCAACATGATTATTGACACAGGATGTTGTACTAATGTGGTCTCCACCACATTGATTGATAAACTCAATTGGTCTACGAACAACACATCCTAAGCCATACAAGTTACACTGGCTGAGTGATAGGGGAGAAGTCAAGGTCACCAAATAGGCACTGATCTCTTTCGAGATTGGGAAGTTCAAAGACCAGGTGTTATGTGATGTCTGTGCAATGGATGCTTGTTATATTCTATTGGGAAGATCGTGGAAATATGATAGGTTTGTCAAGTTTGATGGTAGGACCAATGTTTACATTGCCAAGGTAGGCAACAAAAGAACAGCACTGAAACCTTTGTCGACTCTTAGCACATTCAAAGAAGGCTTGTTTGTAACTAAGAAACAATTCAAACAATAACTAGAGCAAGAGGGTCAAGGTTATCTTTTGATTGTTGTGGGATTCCAAGCCGAACAGACAACCATGAAGCCACCTGAAGAATTGGAGGCATTGCTGACAGAATATAGGGATGTGTTTCCTGAGGATTTACCACCAGGATTACCTCCTATCCGAGGGATTAAGCATCAGATCTACTTAATTCCAGGGTCCACTACCCAACAAGGCAGCCTCTAGATGTAATCCTCAAGAGACTAGAGAGATTCAAAGAGGAACTAATGGAAAGGGGCTATGTAAGAGAAAGTATGAGTCCTTGTGCAGTACCGACCTTAGTGGTACCAAAGAAAGATGGAACTTGGAGAATGTGCATCGACAGTAGAGCAATAAATAACATTACCATCAAGTATAGATTTCTAATCCCAAGATTGGATGACTTACTGGATGAGTTACACGGCTCAGTGGTATTTTCCAAGATTGATCTCCACAGTGGATATCATCAGATCAAGATAAGAGACGGAGATGAATGGAAAATAGCATTCAAAACAAAGGTGGGTTTGTACGAATGGTTGGTTATGCCTTTTGGTCTCAGTAATGCACCAAGTACCTTCATGAGATTGATGAATGAAGCATTGAAATTGTTCTTGGGAAAATTTGTTGTTGTTTACTTAGATGACATACTGATCTACAGCAAGAGCAGAGAAGAACATTTTGTGCACTTAAGATCAGTGTTTGAAGTCTTAAGGGTACAAAAGCTATATGCCAAGTTGGAGAAGTGTTACTTCTTGGTGCCTTGCGTAACTTTCCTAGGCTACATAGTTTCTAGGATGGAGTTTCAGTGGATCCATCAAAGGTGGAAGCTATAAAATCTTGGCCAGTACCAAACACAGTCACAGAGGTACGTTCTTTTCATGGACTTGCTTCTTTCTATTGAAGATTTGTGAAGAACTTTAGTAGTGTTATGACACCTATTACTAAATGTATAAAGAAAGGAAAGTTTGAGTGGACGGAAGCTGCTCAAAGAGCTCTTGAAAAGGTGAAGAAGTTGTTGTGTGACACACCTGTCCTAGCTTTGCCAGATTTTTCAAGTCCTTTTGAGGTAGAGTGTGATGCTAGTGGAGTGGGTATAGGAGCTATGTTAGTGTAGAAGAAGAGACCTATTGCTTACTTCAGTGAAAAGTTGAATGGGACCAAACTCAACTACTCTACATATGACAAGGATTTTTATGCAATAGTGAGGGCACTTGACCACTGGAGTCATTACTTACAACCTAATCATTTTATGTTGCACTCAGACCATGAAGCTCTAAAGTATACTCATGGACAGCAGAGGCTTAATCCTCGTCATGCCAAATGGGTTGAGTTCTTACAATCCTTTAATTTCTCTTCTAAGCACAAACAAGGGAAGGACAATGTGGTGGTTGATGTGTTGTCACGAAGATACACATTATTGGGTGTACTAAGTTCAAAACTACTTGGTTTTGAATTAATTAAATAGTACTACAAGCTGGACCTCAATTTCCAACCGATAATCGAATCATGTTCTCGAGGAACTACCGGTACTTATGTGTTCCAAGATGGGTTTTTATTTAAGGGGAATTGTTTGTGTGTTCTATCTTGTTCAATTCGAGAATTGTTGGTAAGGGAAGCTTATGGGGGAGGATTAGCTGGTCATTTTGGCATTACCAAGACTTTGGCTATCTTACAAGAGCATTTCTATTAGCCAAAGATGCAGGGTGATGTAACAAACATTGTTGCTCGTTGTGCTACATGTCAGAGAACAAAGAGTACATTCCATCAAGGGCTATACACTCCATTGCCTGTTCTAGACTCTCCATGGGAAGATGTGTCCATGGATTTCATTGTGGGATTACCTCGTACTCAAAGGGGTAATGACTCTAATGGTTGTGGTGGACAGGTTCTCCAAAATGGCATATTTTATGGCTTATCATAAGAGTGATGATGTGTCTCGAGTGACTAATTTGTATTTGAAGGAAGTGATTCGATTGCATGGTGTTCCATGAACCATTGTCAGTGACCGGGACACAAAATTTGTGAGCTATTTTTGGAAGACGCAATGGAAGTTGTTGGGCTCTAAACTGTGTTTTAGTATTTCTCATCATCCTGAAATGGATGGACAAACTGAAGTGACGAACAGGATGTTGGGAGTTTTATTGCGGGGGTTAGTAAGCAACACTACAAAGGATTGGGATGACAAACTCTCACATGCCGAGTTTGCATACAATTGATCTCCTACTTATGCCACAAAACATTCACCTTTGGAGGTAGTATATGGGCAAAATCCAACGATTCCTGTGGATTTGATTCCTTTGCCAAAGGGTGAGTACATCCATGCAGATACTAAAGCAAAGGCTCACACTATGTTTAAATTGCACGCAAAAGTACGGTGTCGGATTGAGAAGGTTAATGCGTGGTACAAGGTTCTAGCCAATAAACATCACAAACAACATGATTTTCAAGTGGGTGATCTTGTCTGGTTGCATTTGAGGAAGGAAAGGTTCCCTAATCTACGTAAGCATAAGTTAATGCCTTGGTCGGAGGGTCCTTTCAAGATTGTTGAAAAGATCAATAATAATGCCTTCAAGTTGGAGTTGCCAGGAAATTTTGGAGTAAGTGCAACATTTAACGTCGGTGATTTGGCTCCTTACCTACATGACGACGATGTGGCTCAATTGAGGACAATTGTTTTTGAAGAAGAGGAGGATGATCCATTGAAGTCATGTGTTGATCGTACTAATGCATCTTTGGATAAAATGGTAAGTATTGCATTGAAAGATATATCCTTAGACTTATTTTCCATTGATGCATATGCGGACATTGGTTGGGAAGTACTTGTCATTATGTTGTTACTTTGCTTACTAATGTGGAGTTAAGCAACCTTGAAACTTAGCCGAGACTTGGTTGAGGATGGCATCAAGGGGGATCGGGAATGGCATCAAGGGATGCCAAGGAATGGATTAAGGGATGCCGAGAAATGGGCGTCAGGGATTGCAATGGGTGTCAGGGGATGTCATTGGAGTCTCAGCTACATTCAATGTCTCGGACTTGATTCCTTATGTTGGCGATGAATATAAAGAAGATTCGAGGGAAAATATTTTCCCACAAGGAGGGGATGATGTAGGCATGAGCAAGAAGGAATCAGATGTTGACGGTGTGCTCAGGCTGAGAGGTCTAATTACTATATCCAAGTCTAAACAGTTTGAAGCAAGTTTGTCAACTGCGGCAAGTTTAACTTTTGAAGAGTTCCGGACATTGGGGTTATGTTTGGAGTATTATGAAGATGGATTGGAAACTTGGACTTGGCCAAATATGCTTTGTGATCCTTTGCAAAGTACTTATAATTTTGTTATTACCTTTCTTTCACAACTGGAGGCAGGCATGTTGTAGCTTAGCCGAGACTTGACCGAAAACTGGCGTCAGGGGATGCTGCGGGAAGCATTAGGGAATAACTGTGTGCCAGGGGATCCTTAGTCTCTGACAGTATAAATTTACCCGTCAGGGGATAGTTAGTCTCCGACAGTGTAATTTGCTTATCAGGGGATAGCTAGTCTCCTATAGTTAAATTTGTCTGTCAGGGGATAATTAGTCTCCGGTAGCTTAATTATCCACTAACAACTACGGTTATTAATTTTCATGTATTTTATTTAATTTTGTATTCGTTTCGTATTTGTTTCCTAGTTTCAATAGGTTTGTTCCTTTCCTTATTGAATTAGATTTCTTTCCAATGTAATATTCTTTCCAATTAGGATTAGGGATTTAATTATAGATTATAAATAGTTGCTTATACTGTACAACGAAAATAATAATATACTTTGATTAATTTCAAAAAGTGTTCTACACGTTTCTTCTTGTTTGTGAGATATAAACAAAACCCTATTCAAGTTATTCGAGTAGTATTGGACGTGTGATTCATTCAAGATCCTCAATTCGACTTCTTATGTGTATATTAACAAGTTGAGTTAAGCTATTCGAGATTATAGGTTTAAACACCCTACATCATATTAGTATCAGAGCAAGGCTTGGCGTTGGGAGTGGGAAATCAAGAACGTGTGACTCTTTCTTGTTTTCTAGTTTCTTATGTGGAGCATTGTTAGGTGTATTGTGTTCGAACTACAGTCAAGAATTTCTTGTCAGAAATTTGTTTGATTGAATTGAACATGTCTGATTCAAGTGGACACAATAACATAGGCGACACGGGTTTACCTCGTGGAGCAACCTTGCAAGATGCAAAGATCCAACGTTTACAAAATCAATATGCAACAATGACTACTCAATTGGATCGTTTGGAAGAGATGATGACCAAATTGTTGGGACATGAAAACAATCATGCCTAAGGAGCTAATGGTCTAAAACAGGAACAGGAAACTGATGCTCATAATGATCAACCTAATATTCGTGAAGGGCACTCAAATATAAAGCTGAAAGTTCCTTCTTTCACTGGGAGCAGTGATCCTAAAGAATTCTTAGAATGGGTTCAAAAGGTTGAAAAGATCTTTGAATTTCAAAACCACACCGAAGAAAGAAAGTGCAAATTGGCGGCCTTGGAGTTCTCAAAGTATGCTACTCTTTGGTGGGATAACTTGGTTGCACAAAGAAGGCGAGATGGGGAAGAACCCATTGTCAGCTGGCGTGTGATGAAGAACCTGATGAGGAAGAGGTTTGTTCCTGATTATTATAAACAGGAACTATACTTGCATCTACAAACACTTAGACAAGGAGGAATGAGTGTTGAGGATTACGTGAAAGAATTCAAATCCTTGAAATTGCGATGTGAACTTGTTGAGCCGGAAGAGCAAACTATTGCTCGTTTCTTAAGAGGATTACGTAGAGAAATAGCAGATACGGTTGAGCTTTGTCCATATGTGTTCTTTGAAGTTGTTGTTAAACTAGCCGTGAAGGTAGAGAGGCAATGTAAAGCGAATGCAAATAGATCATATTCAAAGCCTTATAAAAACACTAGTTCATGGAGATTGGAGGATAGAAAAGCAGAATCTAGTGATTTCAAGAGTAAGGGAAAAGAGAAAGTGGTGGATAGTATGGCAAAGAAGGATAAGCCAAAGAAGGATCTGAGTAACATTACTTATTACAAGTGTAAGGGGCTAGGCCATTATGCCATGGATTGTCCAGACAAGAAGATTTTCACTATACAAGAAGTAAGAGAGGCGTTTGCAATGGAAACTGTTTGTGATAGTTATTCTGACCCTAAAGAAGGGTATGATGATGATTTCCAGGATTAGGAAGTGGAGTGTGATGATGGTGAATTGTTGGTGTTGAGACGTCTACTTAATGCCAAAGTGGTAGACGAAGCTAATCAACACAAGACTATATTCCAGACCAGGTGTATTGTAATGAAGAAGGTGTGCAACTTACTCATTGATGGAAGAAGTAGTACAAACGTGGTTTCAAGCGAGGTTGTAGAGAAGCTGCAACTCAAGACAAGGAAACACCCTAGTCCATAAAAGTTGCAATGGATTAATCAAGACAATGTGGTGAACGTAGACAAGTAAGTCTTGATTTCATTTTCTGTTGGAAACGTGTATAAAGATGAAGTATTGTTTGATGTCGTACCACAGATGGACGCATGTCATATGCTTTTGGGAAGGCCTTGGCAGTTTGATCGCAATGTTATTCATGACAGAAAACATAGCACTTATGCTTTTCACAAGGAAGGCCAGAAGATTATGTTAAAGTCGATGACACCCAAGCAAATTTTGGATGATCAGAAAGCCAGAGCTAAGGTGAATCAAGCACCTAAAGTGAAAGGAGCAAAAGAGTCTTTGCTGGTAAGTAGACATGAGGTAGCAAACACTCTGTGAGACGGTGGGGCTGTCTTATTATTATTGGCGTGTGAAATGATGAATCTGAATTTGATGATTGTTAATCCACGAATTCAAGAACTACTTGATGAATTTAAAGCATTGTTTCCCAAGGAATTTCCTAAAGAATTACCACCAATCTGAGGCATAGAACATCAGATTGACTTGATACCGGGAGCATCCTTACCAAACAGAGCAACCTATAGATGTAATCCAGAGGAGGCGAAGGAAGAAGAGGCAAGTTGATGAATTGATTGATAGAGGATATGTTCGCGAATCCATGAGTCCATGTTCAGTACCAGCTTTGCTAGTACCAAAGAAGGACGGATCAATGAGGATGTGTATGGACAGTCGCGCAATCAACAAGATAACGGTTAAATATCATTATCCAATTCCTAGACTCGATGATATGTTGGATGAACTACATGGGGCTGTAGTGTTTTCAAAGGTTGACCTGAGAAGCAGGTACCATCAAATCCGAATGCGAGAAGGGGATGAATGAAAAACTGCATTCTAGATCAAGCGGGTTGTATGAGTGGATGGTCATGTCATTCAGACTATCAAATGCACCAAGCATTTTTATGAGGCCTATGAACCATGTTCTACACAGGTTCATCGGTAAGTTCGCTATGGTATACTTTGATGACATCCTAATTTACAGCAACAACATGGATGATCACTTATTACATTTACGTGAGGTGTTTATTGTCATAAGTGAAAATCAGTTGTATATTAATCTGAAGAAGAGTGCATTTGCTCAGGACAAATTAAAATTCCTAGGATACGTTGTATCTAAGAATGGAATAGAGGTGGACGAAGAGAAGGTAAGAGCAATACAGAAATGGCCAGAACCAAAATCAGTAGATGATATAAGGAGTTTTCATGGTTTGGCTTCATTCTATCGAAGATTTGTGAAGAACTTTAGCACAATTGCATCACCTATGCTTGAGTGTTTAAAGAAAAGGGGTGAGTTCAAATGGACAAAAATTTCCCAGGAGAGTTTTGATTTGCTGAAACAGAAGCTGTGTGAAACACCTGTGTTAACATTGCCAAACTTCAACAGGACCTTTGAGGTGGACTGTGATGCAAGCGGCGTTGGCATAGGGGCTGTTTTGATGCAAGAGGGAAGACCAGTAGCTTATTTCAGTGAGAAATTAAGCGGTGCAAGTCTGAACTATTCCACATATGAAAAGGAATTTTACTCACTGATCCGAGCTTTAGAGACATGGCAACATTACCTATTGCCCAAGGAATTCATAATACATACTGATCACGAATCCTTGAAGTACATTAGGGGGCAGGGCAAACTGAACCGAAGACAAGCTAAGTGGGTTGAATTCCTGGAGAGTTTTCTATATGTGATCAAGTACAAGCAAGGAAAAGGGAATGTTGTAGCTGATGCACTGTCCAGAAGATATACTCTACTATCATTGCTCAATTCTCGTCTATTGTGATTTGATCTAATTAAGGAACAATATGCGCATGATCCTTTCTTCGCTAAAGTATTAGAAGAATGTGGAAAGGGTGCAAATGAATAGTATTTTGTGCATGATGGCTTCCTTTTTAAAGGAAAACGAGTTTGTATACCAAATTCGTCTTTACGAGAGCTCTTAATTAGAGAAGCACATGGAGAAGGAATTGTTGGTCACTTTGGTTAGGGAAAGACTTTGAAGGCATTGAAAGAACATTTTTATTGGCCGAGCATGGATCGTGATGTGCATCAGGTCATTGAAAGGTGTGTCACTTGCATAAAAGCAAAAGCACATCAACAACCACATGGACCATATATGCCATTACCAGTTCCAAATCATCTATGGATTAATTTAAGTATGGATTTCGTGTTGGCATTGCCACGAACGTCAAGGGGCAAAGATTCTATCTATGTTGTTGTTGATAGATTTTCAAAAATGGCACATTTTATACCTTGCCATAAGACGGATGATGCTTTACATGTAGCTAATCTGTTCTTTTGAGAAGTAGCACGCTTACATGGCATGCCAAAAATCATTGTGAGTGACAAAGATGTGAAGTTCCTTAGTTATTTCTGGAAGACTTTGTGGCATAAATTGGGAAAAAAGTTGTTGTTCAGTACAGCTAGTCATCTGCAAATAGATGGGCAAACTGAAGTGGTAAACAGAACCTTAGGAGATCTGTTGTGTGTCTTTGTGGGAAAATCTTTGAAGGATTGGGATGAGAAGCTTGCATTTGTTGAATTTGCATACAACAGAAGTGTGCATTCTGGATCTCGAATGTGTTTGTTTGAAGTCATTTATGGCTTTGTGCCATTGACTTCGTTGGATATGTTGCCAATTCTAATCGAGCATGCAATTAATTTTGAAGGACAAGCTAAGGCAGATTATGTCAAGAAGTTGCATCAAGAGGTTCAGGAATGGTTGCAACGAGCTAATGAGGCTTACATTCGGTGTACAAAGAAAGGAAAAAAAAGTCATATTTTTGAGGTAGGAGATTTGGTTTGGATCTACCTTCGTAAAGAATATTTTCCTTTGAAATACAGATCTAAGCTACAAAAGAAAGTTGAAGGGTCATTTTGAGTACTTGAAAAGATCAGTGATAATGCATACAAGATCAATCTTCTGGGTGACATTGGAGTCTCAACTACATTCAATGTCTCAGACTTGATTCCTTATGTTGGCGATGAATATGAAGAAGATTTGAGGGAAAATCTTTTCCCACAAGGAGGGGATGATGTGGGCATGAACAAGAAGGAATCAAATGGTGACAGTGAGCTCAGGCTGAGGGGTCCAATTACTAGATCCAAGTCTAAAAAGTTTGAAGCAAGTTTGTCAACTGCGACAAGTTTGACTTTGGAAGAGTTCCGGACATTGGGGTTATGTTTGGAGTATTATGAAGATGGATTGGAAACTTGGACTTGGCCAAATATACGTTGTGATCCTTTGCGAAGTACTTATAATTCTGTCATTACCTTGCTTTCACAACTGGAGGTAGGCACGTTGTAGCTTAGCTGAGACTTGACTGAAAACTGGCGTCAGGGGATGCCGAGAAAATCATCAGGGGATATAGAGATGGACGACAGGGGTTGCCGCGGGAAGCGTAAGGGAATAACTATGTGCCAGGGGATCCTTAGTCTCCGACAGTATAAATTTACCCGTCAAGGGATAGTTAGTCTCCGACAGTGTAATTTGCTTGTCAGGGGATAGCTAGTCTCCGATAGTTAAATTTGTCTGTCAGGGGATAATCAGTGTCCGGTAGCTTAATTATCCACTGACAACTACGGTTATTAATTTTCATGTATTTTATTTAATTTCATATTCGTTTCGTATTTGTTTCCTAGTTTTAATAGGGTTGTTCCTTTCCTTATTGGATTAGATTTCTTTCCAATGTAATATTCTTTCCAATTAGGATTAGGGATTTATTTACAACTTATAAATAGTTGCTTATACTGTACAACGAAAATAATAATAGACTTTGATTAATTTCAGAAAGTGTTCTGCACGTTTCTTCTTATTTGTGAGATATAAATAAAACCCTATTCGAGTAATTCGAGTAGTATTGGACGTGTGATTCGTTCAAGATCCTTAATTCGACTTCTTCTGCGTATATCGACAAGTTGAATTAAGCTATCCGAGGTTGTAGGCTTAAACACCCTACATCAATCTAGCATCATCAGAGGATGTTATCCACCTAAAATGCATTGTATCTTCATGGGATGATGTCCTGTGTTGGCAAAGGAAAGATCAAATCAACTCTCACTACTCACCTACAACATTGCCCTATCAAAGACTCAGCTTTAACCCATCGGAGACTAAGCCTTAGCCCACCAGAGATTAAGGATTAGCTTGTCGGGAACTAAAGTTGCAATATCAAAGACTAAGAAATTTGCTATATCAGAGATTGTGCTTAGGATTACAAGAACTCATCAGTACATCAAAGACAAGATGATCATCAGAGATTGAAGATGACTTGTGGAATGACACACGACTGATTCCAACAATCCATTAACTCAGCTAAAGCTAAGAAATAAAAAAAATAAAGAAGATGTTCCAATAGGAAATGACCACCCGCAATAGGGGTCACATAATAGGTTTGGTGTGCAACAAAGGTCATCTAAAAAAGGAAAGCCAGGTGATAGAGCTACAATTACCAAGGAAATATCAGAGATATTTTGAAACACAACTTATGGAGGAAGCCTGGAGAATGAAGGAGCTGGCCTATAAATAGAGACCCCAAACAATAGAAAAACAAAGACCGAGAAAAAGAGCAAGGGGTGATAAAAAAATACACAGAGAGAAAAGTTGTAAGAGAGTTTCAGAACCCCTTGTAGAGTTTTAATTAAGGAAAAGGCCCTAATTCCTTATACAAAAATCATCCTTGTAATTTCCTATTCTATATCAATCAAAAAAACCACGGCCTATAACTGTTTATTTATCTCGCCTTTTGATTCTCCATTTTTTGCTTTGGTCAAGGTTAGTTCATATTCCTACAATAGGGTGGTTTCCAGTACAAAATAGCTTCGTCCATAGCTATCTCTATTTGGAAATACCCTCATGTTTAATCATTTATACACCTCCATGTCATACAATCTCACATTCTATCAAGATATATTTTGTTCTACCATGATTTATGTATGATTTTCGTTTATATAATGTAATCTAAAAAATTGATTTGATCTTTATTATGATATTTTCATGTATATATTTGCAAAATTATGATTCATTTTTAACCTTTTGTTTTTGTGTCATGCCTGAGCTAATGATTCATGGATGTTAAAACCCTTCCTGGACAACAGCTGAGAATCTGTAGTATCGGGGCCAACATTCATGGAAACTCACCTTGTCTAGTTCTAAGTTAGCTAGATTTTACATAGACGATGTTGTAATTTCTGGTTTTGCCTTGTGTAGGAGTTAATTGTTTGTACTCTAGGACTGGTCCTTCACCTCCAGTTTATCTATTGTAATATGCAACCCAAAAGCTAATTGTGGAAATGCACTAAGCGTATACACACACACACTGGCACACACGTGCACTTTTAATTTTTCATTCAAAAACAACTTCAAGTTTTAAGAGATGATTTAATAAAAATAAAATCTAAAAAAGCAGTCGCTAGTTATAGTGAGGATAGGGGGTTCCTAACACCTTCCCCCTGTTCAACCTAGCAACGAACTTAGGTTTTCTTGGTTTCTCCTCGACCATAATTTAAGAGTCATCATGTAATTTCAGATTTGTTAGGTGGCAACTCATTTTAAAAATGATCTTATCACCCCGTCACATCTATAAAAAACTCAGACTATTAGATAAAGGTTTTTGAAAAAACTTTTAAATGAGCAATCTCACAACGCAACCACCATATTTTTCAAAATTTTCTAGGCGGGACAACTGGCGACTCTGCTAGGGACACACTTGAGCTTTTATAAAATTTTGTTTTTCTAAAATTATCTCTTAAAATAAAAAGAAGTTTAACGAATGGTGTGTTCAGTTAACTGTATGTGATATGGGCTAAAATAATAAAGTCTTAAAAGCATAATGAATGATG
>CM025781.1:21877246-21907386 GCA_014636745.2 Centella asiatica
GTCTTCCAAAGGGCTGAAGCCCCACCATTCTTGGGAGATTTTCTCTGTAGGTTAGCGAGACATTAAATTCGTGGTCAAACTTGGTCAACGATTAGGGCATTTCAAAACCCTAATCCAAGGTGCGTAATTTGACGTATCAGTATGTTTTCTCAGATTACATTTTGTTTAAGTTATATATATTGGAATTTTATATTTTGCAATCGCACCTTTTAGAAAGATGTCTTGACTACCATAACCCCCCGAAGGCCGCTCCTTCGATAAGGTGATGGGAAATAGCACCGCTTAGATCCACTCCAAGGATGATCCAGGAACCTCCATGCTGATTATAGGAAACCCAAAACAGCTAGACGCACACGCTATAGGGTTTAGTTGATAAACAAGCTATTAACGTGCCATTTGCAGGATTTGTGAACTACAAATTCTTGTACTTCTTTGATGTATTTGTGAAATTTTTCATGCACCATGTATCATAACTCCTAAATAATTTTGCATTTTTGCTAGCATGATTGCATGATCCTTTTTTTCATTGTCATTTTTTTTTTGCATAACTAAGTTTACTTAGTCACATGTGTATTGCATCCAAATGATTTTAAAAATTGCACCTTTCATTCATAAAGTATGTCACGATATCATCCAAAAAATTTTACTCCTGCATAACATATAGGCCATGCATCTATTTATCTAATAGATTTTATGCTAAAATCATCACTTTTGCTTTGATTAGGGTAAACAAGAGAAATCAAGATTGCACCAGTCACTCAATCACAAGCCAACAAACTGGGAGAAATGGAGAAACCATCCACCTCCAAGGTGGTGACTAAGGGAGAATTCAACAAATTAGAGGACCAGCTAGAAGAAATCCGAATGACGATGGCACAGATGACAACCTTCATCCAAAATTCAGGAAATAGGAGAGAAGAAGGGGAAATCTCTAGAGCAAAGAAAAAGAATAATGCAAAAGACAAAAGAGATGAGTCGACTAATGAGAAAGAGGAGAAGCTAGCAAGAAATAGCAAAAAGAAGATTATTGAGGAGGCCACCATCGACAAAAAGATTCAGGCCCTGGAGGAAAGCATAGGAAATATGAAAGGAGTGAAAGGTTCCAGGGGAATGGATCAAGCGGAGCTATACCTATTCCCAGAAACTAATTTTCCTAAAAACTTCAAGATGCCAGAATTTACAAAATATACTGGATCAGGTCTTCCATTGCAGCACCTAATCATGTACAGAACACAAATGGGACCATACGGAAAGGATAATGGGATAAAGATAAACTTATTCTCCACGAGCCTTATAGGACCCGCTCTACATTGGTACACTCAACTAGACAAATCCAAGATAAAAACTTGGAAGGATAATTTAGCTGATATGTTCTTGGAACAATATAGCTTTCAAAAGGAACTTGTACCAGACCGATGGAAGTTGGGGCAATTGAAGAAGAAACCCAATGAGTCTTTCAGGGAGTTTGGTCAGCGGTTTAGAGAAATGGCAGCAATGATAAACTCCCCAATCGAAGGGAGAGAAATGTTGAAGATTTTCATTAAGGGACAAGAGCCACCTTTCTATGAAAAACTACTAGAAAAGAAGAACTCCAACTTTCTGGAAGTGATAGTGTATGTCATGGATGTGGAGAAGGCTTTAAAGACAAGGAAAATGGTGGATCTAGCAGCTTTAAGGGTCGTGGTTAAACAAATCCAAACTGGTTCATACCACAAAAGAGGAGGAAAGAAGTCTAAAAATGAAGTAGCATTTGTAGTACCGGAACAAAGGCCCCAAAAAAGCCTTTTTAGGCACCGAACAATCCAAAACCCAACTTCAATGATCAACAAAATGCGGAGGCCCAAATAAAGGAAGTTTACCCCTCTGAGGGAGCCATTAGCTAATATCCTACAAGCCTTGTTAAGCCAAGGCATAATCAAAAAGTCAACAAGAGTTTCGGATCGAAACAGCAGAGGATATAGTCCAGAAAAAAAAATGTGCATATCATTATGACTTAATTGATCGAGGAGATATCGTGATTAAGGGAATGCCAAATGTGGAGAACAATCTGTTACCAAAGCATGGTGGTAATGTAAATGTGATAGGAGTCGAAGGAGAGATGGAGGAGAAGGTAAAGTACATGTTCCCGATAGCAGAAGGAAGAGATGTAGTGGGAGCAGTCAACCAAAATCCGCCAAGGATGGTTATCAAAAGGTCACGAGACCCGAGCAGGAAGGTTATAACCATCAGGGGACAACCCGTGAGAAATGACCAAGAACAACAAACCCAGGTATTGGTGCTAAAACCTGCCTAAACAATGATAATCCAGATTCCAAAACAAGATCCAGCAAAAGATCTGAAGGCACTACCATGGAAATACCAGGGTAAAATATTCCAACGCAAAAGGAGCTGAGATAGTAGGGAATACAAAATAGGAGGAGGCAGTGAGCTATGAAAAGGGAAGCTAAAGAAAAATCAAGCAGCCAAGAAAAATATCCAATAAAGCGGCAGAGGAATTTCTAGAGAAAATTAACCACTTGGAGTATAAGGTCATCAAGGAGTTGGGGCACGAGCCAAAGAAAGCGTCAATGTTTGACATAGTAATGAAATTAAAAGGACATCGAAAAGTGTTAATGGAAGCTTTGGCAGGAACCTATGTCCAGAAGAGCCTGACTAAAGAGCAGTTCCAAAATGTGGTGGGATATGTCACGACAAATGACGTGATCATGTTTTCTGAGGATGACATTCCTATCAAAGGTCGGGGACATATAAAGTCCCTGCATTTAGCCGTTCAATGTTGTGGCTTTGTTGTTAGAGGTGTACTGGTAGATAGAGGTTCTACTTTGAATATTTGTCCTTCCGAGACCCTAAGAAGGTTGAGCATTGACAAAGAAAGGTTGTGTAGTAGTGGAATTATTGTCAGAACCTTTGATAGATCAAGAGGGGAAGTGATGAGCAAGATTGAATTGCCAGTAGATATCGGACCACATATGTTCATGGTACATTTTCAAGTCCTGGAAATCAATTCGGGATACAACTTCTTACTAGGTCGTCCGTGGATCCATCAGCAGGGGCAGTTCCATCAACCCTCCACCAACAGATCAAGTATATTATAGACAAAGAGCTCATTACGATCATCACCAAAAATGGGAAGAAAAAAGGAGACGTGCTGTGCATCGAACTAGATTCAGAAATAACACCTGCATCTTATAATGTCTTAGAGGTGGTCCCAGTGAATCACCACCAGGTTAACCCACCAATTAGATTCTCCAGGGAAGTTATGAATATGGCAAAATAAATGGTATCTCATGGTTTTAAAGATGGCAGGGGTCTCAGTCAAAATCTACAAGGGACAACACAACTAATCCAACCTCCAGCTCAAAGAAGCAAGGTGGGTTTAGGGTACAAAGGAAAGACAAGGAAAGGAGAGAAAGAAGACCATGGAAATTCCACCAATTAATCAGTCCTTCGTTAATAATGGAAACAATCAAGGGGAAGAAGGTTTAGTACATCTAGATGAGGCTTGAGCAAAGGAAAATAGTCATAAGGCATTAAGGATAAGCCTCTCAAAAATTGACTGGAACTTTATTGACGCCTCCCAGTTGTTTGAAGAACCAGAAATAGAAAAAGTGGTTGTCCTGATAGGGGACAATGAAGATGAAGCGAATTTGGAGATAACCCCATATCAGCCAGGAAGATTGAAGAACTAGACCATTCAACCATTGCCTGGAATTAAGGCATCCCGGTACCTAGGGTGTTAAAGGGTTGTGGGAAAACTGTACCTGCTTTTGAAATTTTGTTTTGTTATGTAAACTTGTTATCTTTAAGATAGAGTTTGCTTTATGTTTTGGAGTTAGTGGTCAAGCAAATGTTTTAGAATCGCCAATTTTGGATGTCTTTTCATTTTGATTATATGTTTGAATTATGATTGATTTCTGTAAATTCATTGTTGTACTTTGACTTTATAGGGGAATCCTTTGTTGCACTGAAAAGGCCACCTCTCTGCCTAAAGTTAAAATCGATGATTATAATCAAAGCAACGGACTGAATTCTGAATTCATGGAAATCGAATCTGAAGAGCCTTTTGATAGTGAGGAGATTCAAAAAGAAATCAAAAGGATGTCAGAAGAAGTCCCCAAACCAAATCTAGATCAAACCATTAGGGTAAATCTAGGAACGGAGACCAACCCCGAGGAGGTACAAATTAGGGCAGGGCTGACAAAGGAACAACAAGAAGAATTAATAGGATTCCTTAGATCCAATATTGAAGTGTTTGTGTGGTCCCATAAAGATATGGTGGGTCTATCCAGCAGTATCATAATTCATAAATTACCAATCAAATCGGGTCATTCACCAGCAAAGTAGAAGCTCAGGTAGAAGCCTAAATGGATCCTGAAAGTGAAAGAAGAGGTCATCAAACAATTTGAAGTAGGGATTATAATGGTGGCCACATACTCGAATTAGCTAGCCAATATAGTGCCCGTACCAAAGCCTGGAGGAAAGGTAAGGGTATGTGTGGATTACCGAGATTTAAATAGAGCCAGTTAGAAAGATAATTTTCTCGTACCTTCCATATATGTCCTGATCGACAATACGGTCAGGTATGAGATATATGACTTTGTAGATTGCTTTGCGGGATACCACCAAATTTTAACAGTTGAGGAAGACAAGGAAAAGACTACATTTATTACATCTTGATGAACTTTCTGCTATCGTACACTACCTTTCGAACTAATCAATGTTGGGCCAACCTACAACTGAGCAACGATGGAAATACTACATGATCTAATGCACAAGGAGATAGAAGTATATGTGGACGACATCATAGTAAAGTTGAGGAAAAAATAAGACCATCTGTGTAACTTGAAGAAGATGTTCAATCGGTTGAGGAAATACAACTTGAACCTCAATCTAGCGAAATGTGCATTCAAAGTTACCGTCGGGAAATTTTTAGGCTTCCTGATAAGAAGTGGGGGTATTGAGATTGACCTTGCCAAGTTCAAAGTAATTGTTGAGATGCCACCTCCCAAGACAAAAAAGAACATTAGGGGATTTCTAGGTAGAATCAACTTTATTGGAAGATTTATCTTGCATTTGACAAGTACCCTAAAGCTCGTGTTCAGGTTATTAAGGAAGAATGCTTCAAAAGGGTGGAATGAAGATTGTCAAAAAAACGTTTGAAGCTATAAAGAAACAGTTACTAGAAGTGCCTGTGCTAGTGCCTCCCACACCGAGAGTACCTTTATTCTTATACCTGACAGTGACTAGAGATGCCATCAGATGCATATTGGGCTAGAAAGATGAACAAAACAAAGAAAGGGAATCTACTATTTGAGCAAAAGATTCGCCCAATGTGAGTAGAAATATTCATCGATTGAAAAGACCTGTTGCACCTTGGCGTGGGCAGCCAACTGTCTCCAACATTATCTTCACAGCCATACAACTTATCTGATTTCTAGGATGGATCCATTGCAATACATATTGGATAAACCCACCTTGAATTGTCGACTCTCGAAATGGCAGTTGATACTTCAACAATTCAATATCATCTACGTTTCTCAGACAGCAGTCAAGGGACTAGCTATTGTCGATCAGTTGGTTGAGGCACCGGCAGCTGAAGCAGAACCATTCGAGACAAGATTCCCCAACGAAAGCTTAATGTAATGTTGACACATGTCATAGGTATACAATCCCATTTTGGAGCCTATATTTTGATGGAGCTATGAACACCACTTGTGCTGGGGCAAGAGCAGTTTTAGTATCTATAACAGGGAAGCAGTACCCAATGCTAGCCAAACTCCAATTCTGCAATTCCAATAATATAGCAGAGTATGAAACGTGTATCATGGGATTACAAATGGTTGTGAAAATGGACATCAAAAAATTAACTGCATTTAGAGATTTGGAGTTGGTAATCCGACAGTCGGAGAAAGTCTAAGTCACAGAAGAATTTTGACTTTTCCCATATCATCAACATGTCCCCCTGCAGTTAATTAAACATTTTGAATATGTGAGATTTGAACATATACCACGGGATAGGAATGACATTGCAAATGCCCTTGCAACCATTGTTTCTCTAATCCATGCTTCAAACCAAAAAAATTCTGCCACATGTGGGAATTGAATTAAAGGACAAACCAACATATTGTTGTTAAATTGAAAAGGGAATTCCCATGACAGAAAAAACATGGATTCAAAATATAAAGAGCTATCTGGAGAATGGCTCCTTACCTAACGATGCGGATCCGGTACAAAAAAGAAGGATACAATGAATGGCCATTCATTTCTTCCTAAACGGAGACGTGTTATATAAGAAGAATCCAGAAGCGGGGGCACTAGTTTGTCTAAGAAAAGGAGAAGCATTGAAGTTAATGGAAGAAGTTCATGGAGGAATTTGTGGATTACACATGAATGGTGATATGTTAGCCAAGAAGATTATAAGAACGGGTCACTGGTGGATCACTCTGAGAACAAATTGCGAGGAACATGTCAGAAAAAGTTATCAGTGCCAAGTCCATGCCAATGCGCTCCATGCTTCGCTGACCGAGTTACATTATATGGTTTCTCCTTAGCCGTTTGCAATGTGGGGGTATGGATGGGATTGGTCTGATTGCGCCCAAAGGATCAAATGGACATTGTTTCATTTTTATAGTCATTGAGTACTTTACAAAGTAGGTGGAGGAAGCCTCTTTAGCAAAAGTCACGAAGGAGGTAATTTGCGTTTTTGTTAGAAATAATATTGTATGCAGGTATGGGCAACCTGAAGTAATAGTATCAGACAATGCCCGAAATTTGAACAATGACATAATGCGACGCCTATGTAAGTTTTTCAACATCAAATTTCTCAACTGAGCTATTTATCGTCCAAAAATGAATGGGGCTGTGGAAGCTGTAAATAAGAATATCAAGAAGATCATTAAGAAGATGGTGGGTAACCATAGAGGATGGCCTAATTTGTTACCTTTCTCACTATTGACATATCGAACATCCGTTCGGACGTCAATCAGAGCAACGCCTTATTCATTAGTATATGGAATGGAGGCAGTTCTTCCTATCAAAGTGGAAATTCCATCATTATGAGTTTTGGTGGAATCAAACTTACCAGAGGTGGATTGGATCCAAGTTCGATACGATCATTTGGCATTGATTGATGAAAAAAGGATGCAAGCTGTTTATTATGGCCAATTATAGAGGCAAAGGATTTCAAGGGCATACAACAAAAAGGTTTGACCCAAGTCTTTTAAAAAGAATGATTTGGTGCTCAAAAGGTTTCTATCTTTCCAAGATGAAGCAAAAGGGAAATTCGCACCAAATTGGCAAGAACTACGTTTTGACCTGATCTCCTTCAAGGGGGTACGTAGGCAGTCTGACTATGGCATGGTCCAAATCATAAAAGAAAATATCCTAATGAGATCCAAACCCCAAATGGAAGACAAAATGCCTTGAATCATTTTCCCGTTATACGGGAAACATCTTTTCAAACCCATGGGAAATTGAGATAAATCTAATCATAATTGACGGATCACCCCAAGATCAACCTTCCAACTCAAAAGCTTTATGTCTCCTAAATTATGTCACCCGATAAAAGAGTATTTGATTCCCCAAAAGCAAAGGTCGCGATATTCATGGGAATTCTCAAATTGTTTGTGAATAAGGAATCTTTATCAAGAGATTGATGGGATTGATACCATAAAGAACTAGCATTTGTCATGTTTTTCATAGATGATATTTATAAAAAAAAAAATCAATCAATAAAAAATAAAAAGCATAATCCGAGGGGCATTGCGAAAAACCAAAAGGGCATAACGAGTAAGATAGAAAATTGTCAACCTAATGAAAACCAGAAATCGCCGGAAGGTGAAACAATGTCAATATCGGGTCTAGCGAAAACCCAGAAATGGGCGTTAGAAGTAAAAATCTATATGAAGAAAAAAAAAGAAGAAAAAGGAAGGAAAGGGGGCAATTGGTGGAATGTTATTTGCAATGGATATGGAAGGAGTACAAATGAAGCACCGACTTAATGTCCGGGATATCCAAAAGAAAAAAGTTGATCGAATCAAAGTCGAGAGAATTAGAGGATTTGATCAGATGACAAGAACTCAAAACGTTGACCGAGGTATAATCATTGATTTCGATGAAGGTAGGGAGCGGTCATCCTAGAAAACAAACGTTATGTTTTTTAAGAAAAAAATAAGCTCAAGTGTTTGTAGAAAGGGGGCGAGGGTTGAATACAAACAATACAAACTTTTTGCTCTATTAAAAAGTTTGTTAAGCACGGCTGGAATAGCTACAAGGTCAGAAAAACTTAGCTGAAATTAAAATGAATACACAAGGATTCAAGTTAAAATAGTTGTATTAAAACTTGATGTTATTCTAGAAATCTATTAAATCACAATTGTGATCAACAACTACAAATCAATAAAGAGTTACAGCTTCTCTACAATAAAATTACAGCTTCTTTTTCCACACTCACTAGCTACAAATATTCTTTGAATATCTCTCTTGAGATCTATAACAAACCTTCCTTCTAGTATTTTTTTTTTTTTTTGTGTGGCTTCTTGCTTGCTTCTCTTTCTATTTTCCGTGTAACAACTCTTTCTGTATGTATAGCAAATTAGTTGGTGAACCCACGTGCTAGACATGTTTCAAGTTTCAATACAACTGCAGTATGTCACATCAAGGTCCTTTAGGAGTGGTGTGTCAGACTGCTGCTTGCTTTTGTTTCTTCTTTTTCATCCCTGATTTGTATGTATTTAATGCTCGAGAGTTGTTATTGGATAACCAAACTTCAAGGAATATCTTTCCAGTTATACCCCTTACTTCCGTGTCAAGTATCAATGATTTGCATAAAAGTCCTGATGACGTGTCGATTAGGTCATAACGATCCAGTGATGCCAAGCTCTGATGTCGACTTGATCAGTGCTTCTAGATCCGTTGATGACAAGTTACTGAAGGCAACTTGATCAGTGCTTCTTTGTCCACCGCTGTCAAGCCCTAATGGAGACTTGACCAGTGCTTCATTTATCCACTGATGTCAAACCCTGATGGAGGCTTGATCAGTGCTTCCTTTATCAACTGATCTTATGACCTACTTGTTATCCACCGAAGGATTCCACTGACGAGTTGATCTATTGTCGTTGCCAAACTTGTCGGGCAATCTAAGTCATCGCCAAACTCGTCAGGCAAGTTAAGTCATCGCCAAACTTGTCGTCAGTGTATAAAAATGACTATCACCAAAGTCATTGTTAGCCATCACCAAACTCGTCGTTGGTGGATAAAAATAACTATCTCCAAAGTCACTTTTACCCATCGCCAAACTCGTCGCAAGATAAACTATCGCCAAAGTTATGTTTATTCATCGCCAAACTCATCGGGAGGTATGTTGTCGCCAAAATCTGGACACAAGAGTTTTCCCCTGACGAGGTCATCCCCTAATGCCTTCCCCTGACGGCTTCCCCTGACTAGGTCATCCCCTAATGAGTTCCCCTGAGAGGTTCCCCTGACGAGGTCATCGCCTGACAGGTTCCCCTGATGGCTTCCCCTGACGAAGTCATCCCCTGACGAAGTCATCCCCTGACGGGTTCCCCTGATGGCTTCCCCTGATGAGGTCATCGCCTGACGGGTTCTCCTAATGGTGTCATCACCTTGATACAGTATTTTTAGGCTTCCCCTGATGTGTTCTTCTTATTGATGCCCCTTAAAAAATATTTATCCTTTTGATCATCGATACTTTCTTGGTTGTGCCAGGAATGTCTGTTGTGCGGAATACTTATCTTTTTAAGTAACAATAGCCATTCATTGACACTGTCGAGTCCGTTTAAGTAAACACTGATGACTCGCCCAGTGCAGTGCAGTTCATCCCCTGATGACTAAGTCGTCCATCAATGGATGTAAAACTCATGCAAATATACTAAGGTTTATAGAAACCTTGAGTATTTACAGATACACATTTATTCTCTAAACATCATCATCATCATCATCATCATTTATATCTAACAATCTCCCCCTATTTATGTTTATCAGTTTGATAACCATAAATCTTACTATTGTACTGATGATGATTTCAAAACTCAAAAATTACAAAATTAAAGACATTAAAGAATAAATGTATTTCTATAGTTACAAAGAATAATTATGTACAAGTATTTTACTTTCTATACAAACAAGTTTCTATTCATCTTGTTGTTCCTCCTCCACAGCCTTCTCCTTTTGATGTTGTTTTCCATCTAATGTCCTTGGCCTTTTGGAGCAGGAACAGTAGTCACATCTACTGATGGTTGATTCAACAACAACCACTGACAATGACTTTGAAGATTTCTCCCCTTTTGAAGAACAAAGAAGATTTCTCCCCCTTGTGGGATTTCTCCTCCTCTGTGGGATTTCTCCCTCTTTGTATTTCTCCCCCTTTTTGGCAGCATCATCAGTGGAAGTTGAGAATTGGAATGTGACTTGAGGAACTTATTTTCTCTATATTCTTCATTTACAAGGATCTCATCCTTATTTCCCACAACCTCTCCTTTTTATATGCCTTCTAAGGCATCACTCTTTTCCTCTCCTTTTTCATTGCCTTCTAAGGCAGTATGCTCATTCTCTCCTTCTGCCAAGGTCCTCTCAATGGGTTGATCTTTCCTTTTTTCACTAAGTATTCTCTCATCCTCACTCAAAGTTGTCCTTATTGGGCTCCTATGGGCTGTGTTATCAACAACTGTGGACTAAGTAAGTAATGTTTCTATTTTCATTGTGTCCACAGAAGTGATTTAAGCAAAAGTGTAGTGGAAAAGATATGTTTATACACAATAGGAGAAGTATAGATATTTATTGAATTAGTATTTATGTCACTGAGTATTGGCTCCTCCAAGAAGTGAAAATTTAGAGGATCTGATGTCATAACACTTAGAACTTGTGTCATGACATCTGAAGAATGTTGACACAAAAAAAAGAAGTATAGAGGTATAGAAGGGAGTTTTGGCTGAATCACTGAATAAGGAGGTGATTCATCAAGGGAAGTTGTGTGTGCACTCACCATGTAAGATATCTGTAAGTGGCTCTTAGAGATCCTGATGTTGGTTTCATCAGAGACTATGGTCAATGTATGTGCCTCACTCAACTGTGTCCCTGGTTGGAGACTTTATTCAATAACTAAATCCTTTTGGAAGGAAACAATTAGAGATGAGTGTATTTCCTTATTAAGGTCAGTATCCTTTTGAGAGGATACTGCCTGGTTTGGTTTGGGTCAACACTCATGGCTATCCTCTTCTTCTTGTTTCTCTTCAAGCCAATCACTTCTCTCACCTTGCTCCCCCTCATTAGATGAGATTACTTCTGAGAGTTTTCTTTTAGTACCATTAGTCTTTTGGGAGACTAAGGGTTGGGTTATTAAGAGTGGTTGTATGGAAATTGATAATACTACTTGGGTAGGCAAAGAAATGGTTATTGTCTCTGACATAATAGTTGAAATAGAAGAGATAAGACATTAAAAACAAATGTGTAAGTGATACATGTTTCATATGAAATGTTGATGCTGATGTACCACCTTTAATACACATCCTGTCAAAACAAAAAGAACACACACACACATACACAAATATATATATATATATGATAGTAATAATTTATTTTTTTTTACATATATACATAAACATATAATCATGTATCAGTTATATTATTAGGAAATTATGAGATGAGTTAGAAATACCAGCACTTAAGACCTTTGACAGATTGAACTCTCCGTCAATTTTTCTGGCATGACTTCAGCAAGTTGATTAAGCATCATCTTGTATAATTCACCATTCTCAGCTTTCCCACTAGATTTACAAAAATGGCTTCAACAAGAGCTTTGGTGAAGATGTTTTCCATCTGCTTATTTGTTGGTACAAAATGTAGTTCAATGGTTCCATTCATGACATGTTCCCTAATAAAGTGATACCTGATCTCTATATGTTTAGTTCTGGAATGTTAAACAGGGTTTTCAGCAATTGCAATGGCACTTGTATTATCACACAAAATTGGAATTTTGTTAAAATTTAGGCCATAGTCCAATAACTGATTTTTCATCCATTGAATTTGTGCACAGCAACTTCCAACTGCGATGTATTCAGCTTCAGCAGGAGATGTTGATATTGAGTGTTGCTTTTTGCTGAACCAAGATACAAGCCTTCCTCTTAGAAATTGACAGCTTCCTATTGTACTCTTTATGTCAATTCTACATCCTCCAAAGTGTGCATCAGAATACCCCAATAATTCAAATCCAAACTCCTTTGGATACCAAAGTCTTAACTCTGTAGTGCCCTTGATGTACCTCAAGATTCTTTTCACTGCAATAAGATGAGACTCCTTTGGATCAGCTTGATACCTTGCACAAAGACATGTTGCAAACATGATGTCAGGCCTACTTGCTGTCAGATACAACAAAGAACCAATCATTCCCCTATAAGTCTTAAGATCAACTTTCCTTCCATTCTTATCAAGGTTAATCTTGGTTGTTGTGGCCATAGGTGTTTTTGCTACCTTTGAGTCCTCCATGTCAAATTTCTTGAGAAGTTCTTTGGCATATTTGGTCTAATGGATATAAATCCTATCAGTGACTTGTTTGATCTACAGCCCCAAGAAATATGACAATTCACCTATTAAACTCATTTCATACTTATTTTGCATGAGCTTGGAGAACTTTTCACACAGTTTAGTGTCAGTGGATCCAAAGTTGATATCATCAACATATATTTGAACCAGAATCAGATGACCTTGGTGTTGTCTAGAGAAAAGTGTCTTGTCAATGATACCTCTTGTGAACTTGTTATCCACCAAAAACTTTGACAGTGTCATACCAAGCTCTAGGAGCTTCCTTCAGTCCATAAAGTGTTTTCTCTAGTTTGTAAACATGATTTGGGAATCTTGAACTTTCAAATCCTTGTGGTTGTTAGACATACACCTCATGTTCTAACTTCCCATTGAGAAAGACACTTTTCACATCCATTTGAAAAACTTTAAAGCTTAAATGTGCTGTATAGGCTAAGAATATTCTTATAGCCTCAAGTCTAGCCACTGGTGCAAAAGTTTTATCAAAGTCAATCCCTTTATCTTGAAGATATCCCTTTGCCACCAGTCTTGCTTTGTTCATTATAACAATGCCAGCTTCTTCCATCTTGTTTCTAAATACCCACTTGGTACCTATTATAATTTTGTCTTTGGGTTTAGGCACCAGCTTCCATACTTGATTTCTTTTAAATTGATTCAGCTCTTCCTGTATAGCCATGATCCATTATGCATCTTGAATGGCTTCTTCAAATTTCTTTGGCTCAATTTGTGAAAGAAAGCAAGCATATAGGCATTCATTAGATGTTACTTTTCTAGTTAGCACTTTATGGTTTGGATCACCAATTATTAAGTCTGTTGGGTGACTCCTAGACCATTTAGGCTTAGAAATGTATCTTGATGAGCTTGCATGATCATTGTTTCCTCCCCCTAAGTCAGTGCTACTAGCTTCTGAGAAAACTCCCCCTGAATTTATGTTTAAATCAAGGTAAAAGTTATCCCCTGATGATGCATTCCCTGATGGATTATCCCCTGATGAAGTATTCCCTAACCTATTGTCTAGGATGTTAACTCCATCCACTTAAGGGGCTTCTTGGTTGTTTGGATTGACATCAGGGATGGTTAAATTTTCCATTTGTCTGCACTCATAAACTTCATTCTCTTGATAATCAGAATCATCTTCATTTTCAAATTTGAGCTCTTCATGAATACCAGGGTCTTCAAGTCCAAAAATCTCTTGATCATCAAAAGCTACATGTATAGACTCCATCACCACCTAAAGTTTCTTATTGTATACCTTGTAGGCCTTAGATGTCAAGGAGTAACTTAGGAAAATAGCTTCATCAACTTTTGAGTCAAATTTTCCTAAGTTCTCACCAAAGTTCCTTAGTACAAAGCATTTGCATCCAAAAACATGTTGGAACTTGATGTTTGGTTTCCTCCCTATCATTAGCTCATATGGTGTTTTATTGTAAGCCTTGTTGATCAAAGTCCTATTTTGAGTGAAGCAAGCAGTGGAAATTGCCTCAACCCAAAAATAGGTTGGAATCTTTGCCTCTGTTAGCATTGTCCTAATAGCTTCTATCAAGGTTCGATTCTTCCTTTCTACTACACCATTCTGTTGAGGAGTTCTTGAAGCAGAAAATGTATGATTGATGTCTCTCTCCGCACAGAATCCATCAATAGTTGTATTCTTGAATTCAGTTCCATTATCTGTTCACAAAATTCTAACTACTGACCTTGACTCAGTTTCCACTTTCTTTATATGGTTAATGATTTGTTGAGGTATTTCAGATTTGGCATGTTGGAACTTGACCCAAATATATATGGTGTAGTTATCCACAATGACCAATGCAAATCTCTTCGTTGATACTAACATTATGTTGACAGGACCAAAGAGATCCATATGAAGCAATTGAATTGGATCTTTGATCATTATGGCTTCCTTGCTGACAAATGATGGTTTCCTTTGCTTCCCTTGTTGGCATGCTGAACATAACCCTTCTTCAATGAATTCCACTTGAGGTAGTCTAGTTACCAACTCTCTCTTCACCAAATCATTGATAGTTTTGTAGTTCATGTGAGAGAGCATCTTATGCCACAATTTGCTCTCATCAGGGGTTGCCTTGCTGTAGAAACATGACTCTCCATTCACTGACTTAAAATCAGCAATGTGAAGATCTCCTTTCCTAATCCCTGATAAGACCAGCTTTCCATCACTTTCTTTTGAGATTAAGCACTGATCCCCTTTGAAAGTAATGATGAAACCTTTATTGCATAGTTGACTTATGCTTAATAGATTGTCCTTTAGTCCATCAACTAGTGCTACATCTTCAGATGAGACATCCCCATTTACTACTTTGCCATAACCAAGAGTCAATCCTTTGTTGTTGTCACCAAAAGAGATCATTGGACCAACCTTTTCTTGGAAATTTGTGAGCTGGGCTTTGTTTCCTCTCATGTGTCTTGAGAAGCCACTGTCTAGAAACCAGGTTTGACTGCCTTTGACTTTTCCCTACACAAAGAACATTTAATTTTTTTTTGGTACCCAAGTGGATTTGGGTCCTCTAGGTTTAGTCACAGCTAATGGTAACACAGTTTTTTCATTGCTTATGACTTTTGGTTTTGGCAATATACACAATTTCTCCTTTTTAGGAGCTTCAATATACACTTTAGATTTCTCAACAGTTTTCTTAACTTTACCCTTAAGGGTACATGCATAAGCAGTTGGTAAATCATCAGCATATAAAATTGTACCAATTAGAATCTGTGGTTTTTCTTTACATTGAAAAGATAAATGATTATTACTACCACAGTTCCAACACACTTTCCTAGGGGCTTCTTGACTAGGGGTGTAGTTACTAGCTTTGTTTACACCTAATTTGTCATTCCTATTCTTTTTCTTATCCCCTGTCAGGCCTTTATCCCTTGAAGGGCTTCGACGGCATGATGCACTCTTATCCCCTGATAACTGTGTATCCACTGATGCACAGTCTTGTTCCTTCTTGAATAGGGGTTTGAGTGCTTTGGCAAGAACAGGTTTCTTGCCACTCCAACCACTTGTGAAAGCTACACTCATCGGGAAAACATTCTCTTTCTCTAGCTTAACAGATTTCTGATAGCTTAATTGATCATCTATTTTTTTCTCGACTCATTCCACCTCTTTATGACCTCTCTTTCCTATTTCAAAAGCTTAGAGGTTCATTCTTCTCTCTTTATGGCACAGTCAAGAAGATTCCTAGTCTTTGAGAGATCTTTTTCAAGATTCTCAAGTCTAGTAAGTTCTGATTCTAACAGAGTATTTCTAATGGTCAAATGTTCATTGATTTTATGTAATCTCTCAATCTCAGCTACAGCATTTCTTAAAATGTCATAAAGGTCTCTTATCTCACAAGTTATTTCCTTAACAGTTTTAACACAATCAGTTTTAGACATGTTTGAGGAAATTTTGAGACTTACTTGTGAGCTAGGTTGACATATTCCTCAGTGTCTTCTTCATCTAAGTCAGCCCAGTCCTTTCCCTCTACAATATAAGCTTTTCCATTCTTATTGGCATTAAGAAGGTCAAAGTATTTCTTCTTGTAGTCCACTTCAGCTTTCTTTCCTTTCGATTCACCTTCCTTTGTGGCCTTGTGGCACTCATTTGCAAAGTGGCCCATCTCATTGCATTTGTAGCACTTTATTCTTAATTTATCAATAAAGTTGCTTGTGCTACTAGGTTTCTGTGAGAACCCGAAAATCTCAATGAAATTTTGATTATGAGATTTATTTTATTTTCTGCATGAAGGTTTATTTCCTTATTGGTTATAAATAATGAAATTATACTTTCTTATAAAAATTCAATGGCAATGTGATGTCCAAAAGGATTTTAAATGTATTTTAAAGCTCAAGTTTTAAAAAGGGTATTGCATTCAAGAACTGTCTTGTAAGAGGGTGTGTTCACAGGGGGAAAAAGGGCTCACCAAGTGTGAACAAGATTAGCTACAGTACCCGTTTTATTTTAAAACCTACTGCGGGGAGACAGTAGCATTTAATGTGCATCACCTCCATCTGTACCATAGAGTGGGCTATGATAAACGACCGATGGGTACTAGCAGTCATTGCAACCAACCTTTTTCTCATCAGTCACTTCATTTCTTTTCATAGCCAACATCTTATATCAAATAAATCCGAAGGCCATTGTTGCTAAACAGGTGACATATATATATCACGTTGGTACAACCCTTGCCCAACTTTCATAAACTTCTCTACGGTGTACCACCAAATCCAAACTTACTCTCTAAACAACTGTCTTTTTGGGAAGAACAACTAAAGCCTTTAACTCTTTCTTGCTACCAAGGAGGTAAGAGCATCTCATTAAAGTCCTGCTCTGTTTCTTACACTTTTGTTCAGTTATACATACCGCGTTTAATATCTTGTTCATTTATTTCCAAAAGTATGACTTGATGCATGTTTTAACGCCCAGAGTTAATGTCATTTATTTCAAAAGCTACCCAAGATGAGTGTAAGAATGTTGACAACCACCTGGTAGACAAACTCTTAACTACCAAACATTCTTTTGTCAGTAGTTGCAACCCCATGCTTGAGTATTCTTCAACCTAAGTTTGAACCCTAAACCGTGTCTAGGATGGCATGCAGGCCATAGGAATGTTATGTATCACTGAGAGAATGATGAGTTTTGACCTAAGTGTGGTTATGGTTGAGAGCACCACCCATGGAGGAGTGAGGAAGATGACCCTGTATCTGAGACAGGCCTTAACCTAGTCTCCGACGGGTTTGAGTTAGTCTCTGACCTTGTAAAATAGTCTCTAAGAGACTCTAAGTTAGTCTCTGATGAGATGAGTTAGTCTCCGATGAAAGAAGTTAGTCTCTGATGATGTCATCTTTAGTCCCCGATGAGTTAAGACGACGTCATCAGTCCCTGAGGAGTTGTTTAGTCTCCGATGACGTCAGCCTTAATCTTTGACAGGCTAAGTTTAGTCTCTGATGACGTCAGCCTTAGTCTCCGACAGGCTAAGTTTAGTCTCCGATGACGTCAGCCTTAGTCTCCGACAGGCTAAGTTTAGTCTCCGATGACGTCAGCCTTAGTCTCCGATAGGCTAAGTTTAGTCTCTGATGACGTCAGCCTTAGTCTCCGACAAGCTAAGTTTAGTCTCTGATGACGTCATCCGTAGTCTCCGATGAGTTAAAGTGAAGTAATTCTCTGATGCACAGTTTGTTTTTAAAACTATAAAATATTATTTTCTTAAATTATTTTAAGATGTTTTAATTGATTTCTTAACCTCAACAGCTTTTATATCAGATTGAGACGTTAAAAGTTAAGGACATCACATCTGCATTTTCTCTCATATTTTAACCAAGATATTAAATTCATCTTGTGATATGTATATTTTTACAGAATTTTCCACTCAGGAGTAAATTAAATTTGATTGAGTGCAAAAGACCGAGACAAGTATATTCACAATCTTATGTTTAATTTCAGGTTGATGCAAATATATACATTCAATCTGATGTTTATTTCAGTCAACGCATTATCATTTGATTCGATATGCGTGCCAGGCTTGAATTATGTTTCAATTGTTTTTTTTTTATGAATGAGCATGCTATGCTTTAAATTCCGCTAGCATGATATAAATGATGATGCATGGATATAAATGAGCTTTGAATTTCAGCTATGTTACAATCTTATATCTGTGCAAATGAATGAGAATGATGTCTCTTAAGCGGGTTATGCCACATGGTTGGCAAGAGGAAAGGAAAGGTGCTGATGTGTTCTTCACCTGACCTAAAGGAATGATAAGTGACTACGTAGTCCACACAAGAGGGATCATGCAGTCCAGTTTGGCCAGCTGTGTACTGTATGGTTAGCAGATCCACGGGTTTAGCCCCCGATGGATATTTTGAGGAAGTTATGCTCGGGTGTATACCTGTCTTTCTTCAAGGAGGGTCACATGTAGTATATCATCAGTGAATCCTCAATGATCTTTGAAGGTTTCCGAGGCCTTGGCATTGCTTCACCAAGCCTCATAAATAGACTTGAACTTCCTTCGATGTTCCAGTTACATTCTTTTAAATTGCTTATATACTTCTTTGATGTATATATACTTGTTGGGCGTAAATCGCTCACCCATGTTGAATTTTAATGTCTTACAGGACAGAACGCTAAGGCTGAACCCTATGATAAGGGGAAAGCAAAGTTGATAAACTACTAAGTTATTTATCTTTTTGATAAGAATGAGGAAGGAAGGAAGGAAGATATGAAGGGAGGGAGGAAGATATTAGAAGTAATGTTGATTTTGGGTTTGAAATTAAAGATGATGTAATAGCTTCCGCTGTAATTGTATTATTCTTGGGTTGTAATAACTTTCTAATACTATCCTTATCCAGTATTTATGCTATGAATGGATGTATGGTTATCTTTTCCTTCTTTTGACGAAGCCCTGATCCATTAAGGGATTTTGGGGTCGTCACAGTTTCCTTGCTAAAATCTTTTTGATCCAGATGGCTTTTGGAATTTCATCTTGGAAAACCTTTTTGCAAGAAAGGCCATGGTTTCATCCATCTCTTCTAACTCTTCACGAGTGTACTCAGTCCCCTTCGAGTCAGCTTCATAGTCCCCTTATTCTTCAGCATCTCCTGATTGCTGCTTCATCAAGACACTTGGTCTTGCTTCAAATTTATCCTTCTTCGCAGCCATCAGAGCTACAAATTTAAGCTTTCTAGTATCCTCAAACATTTATGATCTTTGTTGAACCTCCAATTCATATGTCTTGAGAGTACCATAGAGCCTATCCAAGTCTAGGAGATTCATGTCCTTGGATTCTCTTATGGTTGTTGTCTTAGGATCCCATGATATGGGAAGTGTCCTCATGAACTTTCTGTTCAGATCTTTGTTGGCATATGTCTTCCCATACATCCTCAGGTCATTGATCAACTTGTTGAATCTGTCAAACATTTTAGTGAATGTTTCACCATTTTTCATTGTGAACCACTCATACTGTTGTGTTAACAACTGCAGTTTATTTTCCCTCACATCTTCTATACCATCACATAAGATTTGTATAGTATCCCATATAGACTTAGACGTTGTAAGATTCATGATACTGTTTAGCACATCATCGTCTAAGTCATTATATAGAATACCTTTAACTTTTAGATATTTCTTCACTTTCTCTCTTTTCTCTAGAGTCATTTTTCAGTAGTCTTTGAGACTAATCTTTCAAGGACATTGACTCCATTCACCACTTTTTGAGGAATGAGCTTCTTTTGTACGTGAGGGCCTTCTTCAAGAATCTGTAGATATTCATCATCGATTGCTTTCAGATGAACTATCATGCATTGTCTCTAGAAGAAGTACTTTCCCCTTTCCAACATGGGAACTTTACTATTTCCAGCTTTGTTGGCCATAGATCAAGATCTTTTAGCAAGTGTAATATGCTAGCAGGCTGTGGCGGCCCCAAAAATCTCTACCGGACTCCGGGCGCCGTCAAAATTGTCAAAAGAACAAAAACATCATCCAAGCATATATATCATTAAATAAGAAAAGAAAATTGTATTCTCTTTATTACAATCATCCAAAAATAAATCTAACAATAGAAGTCCATGAGGGCCCACATAGGCCGTACAACCTAAACAAAACAAAAATCTTCTCACGTTTCACTCTTTCTTAAAAAAAAAAAAAACCATCCACAAGAAAGAAATGAGAAAGCGTTCACTATGCCATCCTTTCCTTGCCTTTAGCAGACAGCTCAGCCTTCCCATCATAACCTGTAAAACATATATAATAGCAACATGAGCAATTTACGCCCGCAAGTATATAATCAAGTATTGGCGGCTTTTAAATGAGAGAAAATTTTCTTGGCTTAAGTGTTTATGAGGATTGGACGAAAACAATGTCCACACCTCTGACTAATCTTCAAAGAAAATACATATATAGTTTCCAGGGTCCCCGAATGATAACGAGGGATTTGACCCTTTACTTGGAAGAAATCTTGAATCGTTCATCTGCCCTCTCTTCATCAAATAGTGCGCTACTTGGTCGGCTTGACCACTATCTGACTTCATCTCTTCATCAAATGACATATCAGCCGACCAGCCTAATCGTTTGACTTCATCATAATGACATACGTAGTCGAAGCAAAATCTTTAGTCTGTGAGGGTTCGGTTACTGATGCCTCAGTTTTCGTTCCCTATCATCCTTAGGCCTAGGGTGCCAGGCAGACGCAACCCATTAGCCTTTAATTACCCACACGGATATACTTTACAAGTTGGGGTAAGAAGAATTTGGTTCCGCTATATCCGTATAGGATTTACCTTGGCACGTTAGCGAATTTGAATGAGTAACGTCCGCCCAAAGAATGCTTGATTCTAGAACAACATTTTCACGTACATCAGATCAAGAGATTGTACGTTACTTAACTTTGAAGAAAATTTAATCATGAGTATTGTCATAAAAATATCTTGGATACATTACGCATATCGAAGGAATGATCTTGCGTATTAACTGATAGAAAATAAAGTGAGTATATACTTGCCTTGGTCCTTAGCTAAAATATCAAACTCAGATCACTTGTGAGTGGAACACTCAGTAAAACATGCATATAACATGAGAAATCTATATTTTTGAAAAAAAATATATATGATAAAGATGCACATGTGATGTCCGTGAATTTTTAAACGTCTAAGTTTGCATTCTAAACCTTTGAGGTCTAATAAATAATCAATAATATCTTAAAATAATTTAAGAAAATAATATTTATACTTTCAAAGCAAACTACGCATTTAGTTGAAAAACATTGAAGTAGGAAAGGTGATCATCAAGGGTTTCAGTCTTATCTATCAGGGGATGACTGCTTGTCAGGGGACAGTCTTCGGCTGTCAAGGGATGATCCTCGACCATCAGGGAATGATCCTCGACCATCAGGGGATGATCCTCGACCATCAAGGAATGATCCTCGACCATCAGGGGATGATCTTGATCATCGCCAAACTCCTCGAAGAAAAGTTGTTCAGCGCCAAACGCTACAAGTCAGTGCCAAACTCTTCGGGTAACAACTTGCTCAACGCCGAACTCACTAAGCCATCGCCAAACTCCTCGGGGACCAAAATCCTTCGCCATCAGAGACTATGGATGACGTCATCAGGGACTAAGCTTAGCCTGTCGGAGACTAAGGCTGACGTCATCAGAGACTAACGTTAACTCATCAGAGACTAACTCATCTCATCAGAGACTAATGTTAACTCGTCAAAGACTAACATATCTCATCAGAGACTAATGTTAACTCGTCAGAGACTAACATATCTTGTCAGAGACTAACTCAAATACTGTCAGAGACTAACTTGGAGTCTCCCAGGGACTATTTTACAGGGTTAGAGACTAACTCCAACCCGTCGAATACTAAGTTTAGAACTTGTCTCAGGTATAGTGGTGTCTTCTTCACTCCTCCATGGGTGGTGTTCTCACCAGGTGACCAAGACCACGACTAGGGAAACTCTCAACATCTCATGTACAGTAAGTAACATTCTTATCGTCTACCACAGCTCATAGACGCTACTACACCTCAAGGACTCAGGTTGAAGAAAACTCAAGCATGGTGTTTTCATTACTGAATAAAAGAAATGTTTGGTAGTTAAAAGTTGTCTACTAGGTGGTTAAAGAGGATAGCTTTTGAAATAAAAGAGACTAATATCATATGTTAAAAGCATGCATTAAGTCATACTTTTGGAAGTGAATGAACCTAGTATGCCCCCAAACATAGCATGCATAATAGAACAAAAAGCATAGAAACAGAGCAGAGCTTTAGTATAGTGTTCTTACCTTTTTGGCTGCAGGGAAGAAGTTAAGAACTTGGTTTGTTTTCTGAGAAAGACAGTTGTTTCTCAAGAGTGAATAGTTGTATAGAAGATTTATGAAAGTGGGGCTAGGATTGTAACCAGGAGATATATATATATATATCTCACTTGCAAAGTAACAACAACAGTTGGATTATTTGGAAAAAGATTTCAGTCGTTGGCTGTGAAAGGAAATAACAAGCTTTAGAAGGAAATGATTGGTGAGAAAAGGTGGATGCAACGGTTGCTAAAGTCAGTCAATCACAAATCATAGCCAACAATCCAGTGTACTGTTGGAGTAGATTAGCTGGTTTGACGGTCATGTGCTCTCAATCCTGACATAGTGCAATTAATACTCTTGCCTCACTGCCGTCTTTGGTTCAAAACGGTTACTGTAGTGTGAAAACCTTCTCCACGTGAGAAATACACTTACTCTTGATAAGTGCTTGAATACAAGTAAAGAGAAATATGATAATCATAATAAAAATAATAAAAAAAAAACATTAAAGGGGTTTGAGTTTAAAAATATATTTAAAAACTTTAGACATCACATTGCTATAAGGTTTCCTTTAAAATATGAATTTATTATTCACACCCAAAATAAAAACAATATAAAATAGGAAAAGAAATAATTTAAACCTTTATACATGAAATTAATCATAAAGTGAAATAAATCATACAACAAAATTCATCTTATTATTTTTTTTTATTATTTTTTTTTTTCGGCTTCTCACATAGGCTCTAATACTAATTGTTAGAACAAAATAAGCTCAAGTGTTTGTACAAGGGGGGATTAAATACAAACACTACAAACTTTTTGCTCTTTTTAAAAGTTTGTTAAGCACGACTGGAATAGCTACAAGGTCAGAAAAACTTAGCTAAAATTAAAATGAATACATAAGCATTCAAGTTAAAATAGTTGTATTAAAACTTGATGTTTTTCTGGAAATCTATTGAATCACAATCGTGATTAACAGCTACAAATTTGTAAAGAGTTACAGCTTCTCTGTAATAAAATTATAGCTTCTTTTTCCACACTCACTAGCTACAAATATTCTTTGAATATCTCTCTTCAGATCTATTACAAACCTTCCTTCTAGTGTTTTTTTTTGTGTGGCTTCTTGCTTGCTTCTCTCTCTATTTTCCGTGTAACAACTCTTTCTGTATGTATAGCAGATTAGTTGGTGAACCCACGTGCTAAACATGCTTCAAGTTTTAACATAACCGCAGTATATCACATCAAGATCCTTTAGGAGTGGTGTGTCAAACTGCTCACTACTACAAAAAAGACCTATACCAACACCGCAAAAATGTTGTATTAAGGCCTAAAAGTGTTGCCTTATGGAAAAAGCAACACTTTTGCAAGTGCCACCATAGCTAATGTCGCCTTTGCTTAAAGCCAACACTTTTTGTGAGAATAGCCAACACATCTCTTAAGTGTTGCTTCTACTTGATAAAGGCAACACTTATTTAGCTCAAACACAACACTTTTTTTAATCATTTTTGACAAACTAAAACAACACTTTTTCATGTCAAGTGCAACACTTTTTAGATTTCCCACCAAATCAAAGCAACACTTTTTCCTGTTAAATCCAACACTTCTCTCATGTTTTGTAACATATAAAGGCGGCTCTTTGGCAACATACATAAAACACTTTTTTTTCCCCACAAATTTTGCAATTACAAGAGAGATTATATACTTTTTTTTTTTAAATTGGACATGTATAAAAAGAAAAAGAAGATACAAGATAACGAGAGGCATACCTCCCTACCTACTAGCACAACTCGCTAGCTAGGAAAAGACAACCGACAAGATGGAAAAGGAACATACAATAAAAAATAATGAAGGGCAGCCGACTGCTGAAAATAAAAAAAAACCAACACTGCAGCAAATACAACACTACAGCAGCCAAAGACCCCTGCGCTAAATACTGCTGCAGCAAGAACAACACTGCAACAGCAAACCTGCAGCAGCAAACCTGCAGCAGCAAACTTCACCTCAGCAAATCACCCTTTCAGCACCCAAATGACCACTGCATCATCCAAGGCCACTGTGGCAAAAAACAACACTGCTGGAGCGAGAGTACAGCTCTGCAGCAGCAACCCAACACCACAACAAACTTCCAAAATAGCAGCCAAAGAAACACTGCAGCGAACCAACAAAGCAGCAACCGAAACATTAGATAACGAGGAAAATAAATTAAAATTAGATGGAAAACATTCTTCATTGATGCAGGATTGATATAGAACAACACAAGTATGATATTTGTATACCCCTATTACAAAAGGAAGCCACTTTGCCATCAGGGGAAGCTCTACTCGTGTCAGGGGATACATCAGGGATACGCTGCATGCATCAGGGGATCTATTACAAGCATCAGGGGATCTATTACAAGCATCAGGGGTTACGCTGCCAGGGGTCAGGGTATGAGTAACTTTGCCTAGAACAGGTTGAGTACTTGCATCAGGAGATACTTCTTCTTGCTTTAGGGGATGTCGAGCCAAGCTTCAGGGGAAGTTTCCATCAGGGGCTGTTGCCTGTGCAGTTCCATCAGGGTCTACTGGTAAGTGCAAATTCCATCAGGTGCTGCTGGCCAGCAGTTCGGTTTGCAGGCATCAGGGGATCTGCTGCTGTTTCAGGAGAATTCTTGCTGCATTCATCAGAGGCTTCTAGCCAGCGGAGCTGCTGTATGCTATATGCTGGTGCTGCTGTATGCTGCTGTTGCTGTTTTTGCTGCTGCTGTATGCTATATGCTGGTGCTGCTATTTTGCTGTTGCTGTATGCTGCTGCTGCTATTTTGCTGCTGCTATTTTGCTGCTGCTGTATGCTGCTGCTGCTGTTTCCTGCTATTGTATGCTGCTGCTGCTGTCTTGCTGCTGCTGTATGCTGCTGCTGCTGTTTCCTGCTATTGTATGCTGCTGCTGCTGCTGTCTTGCTGCTGTTTACCACTGTCTGCTATTTGCTTGTACTTTATTTCTTGTTCTCCTAGCTAGAGTCTATCTGTTCTAGCAGTTAGGGGGCATGCCTCTCGTTACTTTTATAATTTTTTCTCATTTTATATTATACCCAACTTAACAAAAAAAAAATAAGGAAGCCACTTCGGTCCCTTAACATGTTTCTGTACGAAGGGGATCCCTGAAACCAATACATGTAAAGCATTACACAAGGACATGCACCAACAAAGCACTCAAAATAGGGAAAAATTGACCATCACCATACCTGTCAAGCCATGAACTGCACTAAGCATTCCACCGATTCCACAGCCAGCCTAAAAGATTAAATTTATATGATACCAAAAACAAGGACATGAAAGACAAGTAGATGATGGAGAATGCTCATCAATTACACACGTGTATATACACCTAAACGAATTATTACAGCAGATATAAAAAATAGAATAGGTTTCGGTCCTCAGTCTACATCATATGCAGGTCATGCACATTTTGAATTTTATCTTGAGACGGTGCCCTGGATATATTCTTGAAATTAAGGATCAAGTTGAATTGTCCAAGTCATAAGTAAGACTTGTTTTCACTTGTTTCAATTGAATTAAGAGTTCATGAAAAACAATTTTATAGACATTTAAGAAAAGAAGAATCTTCTTTTCACTAATACGCCTTTCTTCTGTTTAAACTTCTAATGAAAGTCTAAGCAATGAATTCAAGATGTAGCTTCAACAAAGCCACATACCACAGCACAACTGTAAGGTAAAGTAAGACAAAGCACAAACAAAAGGAAAACAAGAAAGCCACATACCACAACAGTTGCATCGTGCAAAACTGGAGTAACAGTCCACTCCCTATTATCCTGTTTCAAATCAATAAACCCGAACAAGAATGAATAACAGCAAATGATGGAACAGGCATTTCATCGAACATCTGTCGTGCATGACTCCAAGTATAGAAAAAAATGAAACACAAACCGAATTACTATCTAAAAGGGAGAGACAACGAGGGCAGCGAGGGTTGCCAAGACCAGGGTTGATGGTGGGATCATAGTCTAAATTTCCTCTTCTCAGTTTCTTTTCGTACACTTCTCTCCTTCCCATTTCATCCACTTCTCTCGCACAAATACCACAACCAAAAAATTAAACAGTTAAACCCAATTGAAACAATTTAACAAACACCTTCAATCCATGGTAAAATACGTATCAACTCCAACAATAAAATCTCTTTCTAATTTATGCAAAAAAAAAAATAGGCATTTGATATCCCAAAACACAGATACTAGAGACTTGGTTTTCTTACCTGCTCCAATGTGCTTTAGGTTGAGAATGACAGATGTAATCCCGCCTTCAATTTACCACAATTTCTGAAATTCAAAGTTCACCCACCTAGAAGCAGAAAACTGGGTCGAAGGAGATGAACATTGAAAAAGGAACTGGTCGGGTCGATGAAGATGGCAGAGGGAAAGGAAGAAGAAGGAGAAAGAGACGGCGATCGAAAAGAAAGGGGATCAGAGGGAAAGGAAGATGAAGGAGAGAGAGACCGAAGTTTTTGAACTTTTTTGGGTAAGTGTCGTACGCGGGAACATGAAAATATATATATTATTTTACACACATATATATAGTAGTATATTACATTACACACACATATATATATATTACATTTTCATAGTATAAAAAACAAAATATGAAATTGCTGAGAAAAATGAAAACGAAAAAAGTGAAAACACATTTTTTTCAAAAATGAGGGTCAAAATGAAAATGTTTTCATTTTTTTTGGAAACAAAAATAATACCAAACAATCCATCTGCTGTGTTTGTTTTCAAAAACTAAAATGAAAATGAATAAGAATTCAAAGAGGGCCTTTATTTTCCTTTTTCTCTTTTTCCTTTTCTTCTCACCCTTTGTCTGCCAATATTTTCACATTTTTTTGCTAATTTCATGAACACTCGATAAATTTGGGCGGTAATTTACCTGCCAAAGATTTTCACAAATAACAAAAATATTTTTAATTTTTTGACATAAAAAATAGATTTTATTTATATGTACTATATATATATAAAGGTGACACTTTTATAAAAGTGTTGTCTTTTCTTATAAGTAAAGGCGACATTTTCATAAAAGTGTTGTCTTTTCCTATTAACAAAGGCGACATTTTTATAAAAGTGTTGTCTTTTCCTATAAATAATGGCAGCACTTTAGTAAAAGTGTTGTATTAGACATTTAAATGGAACACTTTTTAAACTTTGTCGCCTTTTATATTAAAAAGCAACACTTTTAAAAGTGTCGCTTATGAAATGTTGCCATAGGTCTATTTTGTAGTAGTGGCTGCTTGCTTTTGTTGCTTCTTTTTCATCCCCTGATCTGCATGTGACGGCCCCCAAGTTCCCTACCGAACTAGGGCTCCATGAAAAGAGAAATAAAATAGCGTCTCATCCATTTATAGCATAAATAAAGCTTAAAAGAAAATAATAGCGAGTTATTACATCCCAAAATAGTACAATTCTAGCGGAAGCTAAGCTATCACTATATTATGGTCCATAACATTTCAACTTCAAAACATCTTCCTTCCTTCCTTAGTGGCCACCCAAAGGAGTCAACAAAGCTCAGTAGTCAACAAAGCTCAGTAGTCAATCATCTTTGCTTTCCCCTGTCAGAGGGTTCAGCCTTTGTACCATGCCCTGCAAGTCATTAAGTTCAACAAGAATGAGCGATTTACGCTTAAGAAGTATATAAACAAATCAGAGGAGCAAATTTGGAATGTTAATGGGGATTAAATTTTGTTTTGTGAGGCTCAGTGAAATAATACCAATGCCTCATAAATCTTTGAAGAACTTTGAGGATCACTGATGATAGACAACGTGTGCTCTTCCTTAAAGAAAGACAGGTATCCGCTTGTGTATAATTTTCCCAAGATAATATCCATCAGGGGCTAAATCCGTTGAATATGCTAAACATACAGTATACAGTTGGCCTAATTGTGACTGTATGATCCCTCCTAGTGTGAACATACGTAGTCACTTATAATTCTTCTATGTCAGGTGACAGAACAAATCAGTACCTTTCTTTTCCTCTAGCAAACCATGTGGCATAACCCATTTAAAGGACATATCATTCTCATTTGTTTGCACGGATATAGTATTAAGAATACTGATAATCAAAGTTCAGCTATATCCATGCACATTCAATCATATCATGCTAGCAGAATTTAAAGCATAGCATTCTCATTCATAAAAGCAATTGAAATATATGAACCATAGCCTTGTACACATATCAATCAAAAGATAATGCGTTAAATTGAAATAAGCATCAGATTGAATATATACTTGCCTTTGTCCTCAATTAAATCTAACTCAAATCACTTGTGAGCGAAAGATTCTGTAAAACATGCATATAACATGAGAAGATATGAGGAAAAATGCACATGTGATGTCCTTAAACTTTTAAATGTCTCAAATCTGACATAAGAACTATTAAGGTTAAATAAATAATTAAAACATCACAAAATAATTTAAGAAAATAATGTTTTATAGTTTCGAAGACAAACTACGCATCAGGGGATAAACGTTGGAGCATAAAAATGGTCATCAGTGTTTAAGAATGACCATCGGAGGATAAATCAACCATCAGTGGAAAATTTTCCACATTAGGGAATGGTTGGTCATCAAGGACTAGCTCACCCATCAGGGGATAGTTTTCGGTCATTAGGGGATGATCTCTTGGCCATAAAGGGATAGCCTTCGACCATCAGGGGATGATTCACCTGTCAGGGAATAGTCATCAGGTGATTACTTACCCATCAGGGGATAATTCACCCGTTAAAGAATAGTCATCAGGTGATGACTTACCCATCAAGGGATAATTTGTTCATTGCCAAACTCGTCAGGTGATGACTTTGACTATTGCCGAACTCTCTTGGTTGTCAGGGGATGATTTGTCCATCGCCAAACTTAGTAAGTCATCGCTGAACTCATCAGTGGATAATTTGTCCAGCGCCAAACTCCTCGGAGAAAAGTTGTTCAACGCCAAACTGGATAAGTCATCGCTGAACTCCTCGAGGACTAAGAAAATTTACTCATCAGAGACTAACAAAATTTGTTCATCGGAGACTAAGAAATTTCCTTCATCAGAGACTAACAGTTTTAGCCTATCAGAGACTAAAATCATACTGTCGGAGACTAACTTGGAATCTCCCAGGGACTATTTTATACAGTCAAAGACTAACTCCAAACCGTCGGAGACTAAATTAAAATTTGTCTCAGATACAGTGGTGTCTTCTTCACTCCTCCATGGGTGGTGTTCTCTCGACAATAACCATACATAGATCAACTCTCATCATCCTTACAGTAATAAAATATTTCTTGTTGTCTACAAGCTCTTATAGACACTGTTTAGGCTTCCAAACTTAGGTTGACAGAGGTCCAAACATGGTGTTTTGACTACTGTTGAAAAGAATATTTGGAAGTTAATGGTTGTCAGCATTTCTTACGCTCATCTTGGATAGCTTTTTCAAATGAAAGGCATTAACTCCCAAGTGTTAAAAGCATGCATTAAATCGTACTTTTGGAAATGAATGAACAAAGTATTTAAACATGGCATGCATAAGAGAACAAAAGTGCAAGAAACAAAGTAGGACTTTAATGTAATGCTCTTACCTCCTTGGCTGCAAAGAAGAAGTTACAAGCTTGGGTCGTTCTTCAAAAAGGACAATTGCTCTAAAAGTGAACCTAGATTTGGTGGTTGACTATATAGAAAGTTTATGAAAGTCGGGCTAGGGTTATACCCAAATGATATATATATATATATATGTGAAGACCCAGAATTGTAAATAAATTTCGTTATGAAATTTAATTA
>CM025781.1:21922386-21943508 GCA_014636745.2 Centella asiatica
AACACTTTGAACTTGCTCCAGAATGTGATTATACAAACGAAGACAAGTTGCAAGTGTTAAAGGATGTTAAGGTGATGAACATACTTTATAATGGAATTGATAAAAATATGTTCACAAACATCATAAATTGCACTACATCAAAGCAAATCTGGGACACCATCAAAGTCCTGTGTGAAGGGACTGACCAAGTCCGAAAGAACAAAAGATCATTGTTGACACAACAATATGAGTTCTTTCAAGCAAAGCCTGGTGAACCAATAACATCAGTTTATGATAGGTTCAACACTTTGCTCAATGATTTGAAAATACTTGGAAAGTCCTATGACAATGAGGATGTAAATACAAAGTTCATGAGATCTCTACCTCCAAGTTGGGATCCAAAGACAATGGCAATAAGAGAGGCTCATGACTTGGATATCCTCACACTGGACAGGCTCTACGGGAATTTAAAGACTTATGAACTTGAAGTAGAGCAACGACAACGCATGCATGGCAAGGATAGAGGAACTGCGTTGATGGTTAAGACAAGCAAGTCTCAAGAGAAGCTTGATGATGAATCTTCCAGTGCTAGCTCGACTGATCAGGAAGATGAACTGGATTCTGATGATGACATGGAGAATTCATGGCATTTATGGTCAAACAGTTCAAGAAATTTAGAGCAAATAGGAAAGGAAGAAAATCGTCAAGGAAGCCTAACCCAAAACGTGAAGGTTAAAAAGTCACCTTCTACTTAAAAAAGATAAGATGCTACAACTGTGATGGGTTAGGGCACTTTGCCAATGAGTGCAGGAAGCCTAGATCTAGTGATAGATCTAAGGATGAAAAATCAAGGAAAGACTTTGCTGACAAGAAAGCTAAATCTAAGAGCAAAGCCGTGATAACTGAGGGAAAAGATTGGATTGACAGCGACTCTGATGAAGAAGTTGTCAACTTTGCCTTAATGGCTCGTAGTGACGAGTCAAGTGATTTTTCAAAGGTATGTGATGCAAATCAGAATTTTAACGTGCTTAATTTACTTGATACATCTAGCATTGAAAGCATGCAAAAAGATATGTCTGATTTGCATGTCAGTTTTAAATCATTAACTATTGAATATACCAATGTAAAAGAATCACGTGACAATCTCATGAAAAGAAACAAGTTTCTTGAAGAGAGATTGGCACAATTTGACACTATCAAGTTTGATTTAAACAAAGCTCATCACATGATTGATGCTTTGAAAAAGAGGGAATATTACTTAGTAGAGCAACTTGAAATTGCTCAAGCTAAGATTAAACAATGGAACACTTCCTCAAAAAAATTAACTGACTTGGTAGAGTGTCAAACAATAGGTCAAAAATCTGGACTAGGTTATGATGAAAATCTAGACAAAAGTTCAGATTTAAATGATCTATTCGAAGCTGCCAACTCCTCAATTAATAAGCCAAATTTTAAGAGAATTTATTTTGTCTCTCCTGTTATTGAACCTAAATTCATTAACACTCAAGATCAACAAATCATTGCAAAAACAGAAAGTGATCAAAAGACAGTGAATGTTGTTGATAAGAGTGAAACAAAAAGATTAAATATTGGGTTCATGACAAAGACACAATTAAATAAAAGACTGGAAACTCTTCCAGACAAAAAGGCTAAAAAATTTGTGGAGTTAAACAAAAAGAAGAAAAATAGGAATGGAAAGATAGGCATTAATAAACATACAAACTATGCTAGAATGCCTGATGCTCCTAGAAAGACATGTCATGTATGTGGTAACCCCAACCACATAGCTGTAAACTGTAGGAGCGAAAATAAAATTCCTATAATTGAGACTGCATCTTCAAAGAGAATAAAAGATAAATCACCAATAAAAAGGTTAGAACATCTTTGCATTAAAACTGAAAATTCTAATTTTGGCAGTCTCTCACAAACAAGTAGCAAGACTAATGATTGTCCTATTAAAGTTAAAACTGTTAAAAGACAATCAACTCAATCTGAGCCAAGTCTTGAGTCTACAACTAGTGAGAAAGGACCCAAGAAAATTTGGGTCCCAAAAATCTCAAACTAGTTACTCTCTACTGTGCAGGGAAAAAAGAAGAAATCATGGTACTTGGACAGTGGCTGTTCAAGGCACATGACCGGAGATAAGACCCTGCTAAAACAGTTTGAAGAGAAAAGTGGACCAAAAGTCACTTTTGGAGATGACAACAAAGGCCATACAAGAGGATATGACAATGTTGAACATGGAGATGTCATCTTCACAGAAGTAGCACTGATTGACGGCTTAAAGCACAATTTACTTAGTGTGAGTCAACTATGTGATAAAGGATTCCATGTCACCTTTAAAGAAGATCTATGCTTAGTGTGTGACAAAGAGTCTGAGAATGTGATTTTGACAGGGAAAAGAAAAGGAAATTTGTATGTTGCAAATCTTATTTCTTTTACTGATCAAATCACATGTCTGTATAGCAAAGCTTCTACTGATGAAAGTTGGCTTTGGCATAAGAAGCTTTCCCACTTGAATTTCAAGAACATCAACAAGTTTGTGAGGAAAGGATTGGTAGCTGGCATTCCACAATTAGAATTTACACAAAAAGGATTATGTGATACATGCCAGAAAGGGAAACAAAAGAGTGTATCATTCAAGAGTAAACTAGCAACATCAATCACTGACCCGCTACAACTGCTACACATGGATTTGTTTGGTCAAGTGAATGTGATATCTATCTTAAGAAATAGATATGCACTGGTTATTGTGGATGATCACACGAGGTATACTTGAGTAAAATACCTCTTTACAAAAGATGAAGCTGCTCAGTTGATAATTGATCATATCAAGAAGATAGAAACTGAGTCAAGAAAAACAGTAAGGGTTAAGGAGCGATAGAGGAACAGAATTCAAGAATTCCCAAGTACTTGAATTCTGCACTGAAAAAGGAATAACACATCAATTCTTAGCTCCAAGAACCCCTCAACAAAATGGAGTTGTTGAGAGGAAAAATAGAACCCTTATTGAAGCAGCAAGGACTATGTTACAAGAAGCTAAGCTTCCCACATATTTTTGGGAGGAAGCTATAAGCACTGCTTGCTTTACACAGAATAGATCCTTGATAAACAAAGCATACAACAAAACACCTTACGAGTTAATGACTGGGAGAAAACCAACTCTCAAGTTCTTACATGTATTTGGTTGTAAATGCTTTGTACTGAGAGATTCATCAGAGTCAAGAGAAAAGTTTGACAATAAATCTGATGAAGCAATCTTCTTAGGTTATTCTCTGTCAAGTAAAGCATACAGAGTATATAATCTAAGAACAAAAGTCATTGTGGAATTAATACAAGTCGTGTTTGATGATAAAAAGATTCCAGGAATGATTGGACAAGGATTGCATAAAACTCTCAGTTTTGAGAATGAATTGGATGCATGGGAATCTCCATCAGAGACTACTGATCAACCCCAAGATGGTAATGATCCCTACATAATTGAGGGGGAGCTAACAGTTGTGCATGAAGTGCCAAGATCTAATAATTTATTAGAGAATAGAGTATTAGATGAAACTCAAGAGAGTGGTGACATTAGTAGTCCATCGGAGACTAATGTTTCACTAGAGACTAGAGTCACTGATGCACAATCAGAAACTATATTGACACCAGAAATAATAGAAATAAACAACTCAGGGGGAGCTAATAATGGAGAAGTCAATGGTTTAGGGGGAGCAGTCTCTTTTCATGAAGCTAGAATGGATAACACCAATCTAGAAAATGAAGCCTCAACTTCAAGGTCAAATCTGCCACGTGCAATTCCATGGTTGAGAAACCACACGCCAGATTTGATAATTGGAAGTTTAGAGGATGGAGTCAAGACTAGAAATGCAACTCAAAATGAATGTTTATATCTCAGTTTTCTTTCAAAGATTGAGACAAAGAAAATTGAGGAAACAATTCAAGATCCTGACTGGATAATTTCCATGCAAGAGGAGTTAAAACAATTCACTCAAAACAAAGTCTGGAGACTGGTACCCAAACCAAGGAATAGATCAATAATTGGTGCCAAGTGGGTCTTCAGAAATAAATTGGATGAAGCAGGTACAATTACAAGGAACAACGAAGACTGGTTGCAAAAGGATATTCTCAAGAAGAAGGAATAAATTATGATGAGACTTTTGCACCAGTAGCAAGACTTGAAGCGATAAGAATCTTCTTGGCATATGCAGCCTACAAGAACTTCAAGGTGTACCAGATGGATGTCAAAAGTGCTTTCTTGAATGGAAAATTGGAAGAGGAAGTCTATGTTTGCCAACCCCCAGGTTTTGTGGACTCCAAATTTCCAAATCATGTCTACAGGTTAGAAAATGCACTTTATGGCTTAAAACAAGCACCAAGAGCCTGGTATGATACTCTATCTCAATTTTTGCTTGAAAATAAATTTGTTAGAGGTATCATAGATAAAACCTTATTTTATAGAAAGCAAGGCTTAGACATAATATTGGTGCAAATATATGTAGATGATATTATATTTGGGTCTACAAATAAAAAACTTTGTGAAAAATTTTCAAAACTTATGCAGTTTAGATATGAAATGAGTATGATGGGAGAATTAACATTTTTCTTAGCTTTGCAAATAAAACAATCAACTGATGGAATATTTATCAGTCAATCCAAGTATATCAAAGACTTATTAAGAAAATATGATTTGGTTGATTGTGCATCTGCAAAAACACCTATGCTTACTGCCACTAAGCTAGATAAAGATTTAAAAGGAAAGAAAATTGATATTACTAGCTATAGAGGCATGATAGGCTCTCTTTTATATCTAACTGCAAGTAGACCAGATATAATGTTTGCTACATATTTATGTGCTAGATTTCAAGCTGACCCTAGAGAGTCACATTTGATTGCTGTAAAAAGAATACTCAGATATCTAAAGGGTACCCCAAATCTTGGTTTATGGTATCCCAAAGAATTTGACTTTAAACTAATTGGTTATTCATATGCTGATTATGCAGGATGTAAGCTTGACAGGAAAAGCACAAGTGGAAGCAGCCAACTTCTTGGAGGCAGACTTGTTTCTTGGTTCAGCAAGAAACAAAATTCAGTTTCTACTTCAACAGCAGAAGCTGAATACATCGCAACTGGGAGTTGTTGTGCTCAAATTCTATGGATCAAGAATCAACTCCTAGACTATGGTATGTCATTATCCAAAATTCCTATCTTTTGTGATAATACTAGTGTCATAGCAATAACAGAAAATCCAGTGCAACATTCAAGAACAAAACACATAGATATTCGATATCACTTCATAAGAGAAAATGTAAGTGAAGGTAATATCGAATTACACTGGGTAACAACTGATAAAGAACTTGCAGACATATTCACAAAACCTTTAGATGAATCTACCTTTTCTAGATTAGTTTCTGAATTAGGAATGTTGAATTATGCCTCTAAAAATTGATTAATTTTTGAAAACAAGTTGTTTAGTTGTATGAAGCTAGAATTTAATTTCTGGAATGTAGCTGTTTTTTATTAAACAGAATATTAGAATCTAGAATTTAATTTCTGGAATGTAGCTGTTTTTTATTAAATAGAATTTTAGAAGCTAGAATTAATTTTCTGGATTGCAGCTGTTTTTAATTAAACAGAATTTGTGAAGCTAGAATTAATTTTATGGATAGAAGCTATTTTATTTTATTAAAACAGAATTTTAGGAGCTAGAATTTTAATTCTAGAAAAATTTGATGAAATGAATAATCAAATGGTTGATTATTGAATAATATGAGCTAGAGTGAGTAAAAGACTATTTTAGTCTCTGATAGTTATTTTTAATTAGTTCCCAACTAAATTAAAAAAAATTGAACTATCGGAGACTAACTAGTCCCCGATAGTTAATACTATCAGAGACTACCTTAGTCCCCGATAGTCAACACTATCAGAGACTACCTTAGTCCCCGATAGTTAATACTATCAGAGACTACCTTAGTCCCCGATAGTCAATACTATCAGAGACTAACTAGTCCTCGATAGTTAATACTATCAGAGACTACCTTAGTCCTCGATAGTCCAACACTATCAGAGAATACCTTAGTCCCCGATAGTTAATACTATCAGAGACTACCTTAGTCCCCGATAGTTAATACTATCAGAGACTACCTAAGTCCCCAATAGTTAATACTATTAGAGACTACCTTAGTCCCCGATAGTTAATACTATCAGAGACTACATTAGTCCCCGATAGTCAACACTATCAGAGACTAATCTTCTTCTAGTCTCTTACAAGTGAACTTATCAGAGATTAGGGTAATCTCCGATCGAGGGTAATATGGTAGTTATCCCTCCCACGATCAAAAATGGTTCACTACCCTTAAGAATTGCAAACATTTCAAACAATTTGATAAAACAAAATTCAAACATCTTTGCAATCACAAACACTCAAGCTCTGAAATTAATTTCTCTCTGCAAATACTCTGCAATTTAACCCTTTTTCAAGTTTTCTTCAAAAGTTCACAGATCTCTGAAAATGGCCGCTAAAACTGTTATGTTCAAGTTTGGAGACTTTGATATCATCAAGACAAACCATGCAGGGGTGGCTGATAAGCATGTCTTTGAAGCCCAGTACCACCCCTTTGTGGATTTCCTTCAACACTTCAATCTTTCGTATGCCATTTACGAAGCCCCCATCCAAGCCGCTGAGGTTATCACGGCTGTCTGGTCCACTGCTACCATCCAGGGTGAGAAAACTGACTCCCCTGTGGTAAGTTTTAGGTATGCTAATAATGTCTATACCATAGATCATACCGTTGTAAATCATGCTTTACATTTACCTGTTCATGAAAACTATGACTCACTTGCTTCTGATGAAGAAATTGTTTCTATGTTTAAAAATTTGCATTATTCTGCTGAAATTAGTTCTGTTGGGTCAATAACACGACCCCATCTTAAGCAAGAGTGGTCACTATTTTTTGACATAATAACGAAAGCATTTTCTACTAAGTGCAGTGGCTATGATGCTATCACTACACTCACATAACAAATCACTTTTAGTGTGAAGCATAAATCTGCAAAGGTAATAGTTCCTTTATTTTTTCCACCTGTCATGAGATCTATTCTCATTAACAGGTTTCCAAATCTTTATTCTTTGCAATTCTTTGAGGATATTAAAAGCCAAAACCCCATTAATCCTCCAACCACTTCACATCAACTATCTATAGCCCCCTCCACAGTCTCTCAACAGATTGTGGTTGTAAAACCAAAGACAATCACAAAACTCCCAATTAAAAGAAAAATAATTGAGGGAGCAAGTGAGGATGAGGGAGAACAAGAAGCTGAAGTTCCACTTCAGAGAAAGAAGAGAGTTATCACCCCTAGCCAAATGCAATCCATTGCTTCCCAAAAGGCAGTGGAGGTTATAAGGAAAAATAGTGAACTGTCACCATCCTCCTAAAAGGATGTTGACATTAAAGAAAGTTCCCAACCAGGAACACACTATACAGAGTCTGCACAAGAGGAAACCTAAAGAGAGACAATAAAAGAAAAGAGTGACACAAGGAGTGCACACACAGGGTCATCTTTTGATGTTCCTCAATTTTCAATGTCTGAGGAATAGCCAACACTCCAAACTATACACTCTTCTCCTTTTTCTCCCACTCTTGACTCTTTTGATATACATATGATTGATTCTCTTGATTTTTCCCAAGAGGAGCCAATAATCGAGACAAGCTCTCAAACAGATTCCATGGATAGATCCCTAGCCCAAGATAAACAAAGGGAACCCCCTATCCATGCTATCACAAGCACTTCTCAAACCCCCATTTCTGTTGGACAGAGTGACACCATCCATATGAGTGAGGTTGTGAGAATAATTAGTGAGAGTCAGGCTCCTGACCTAGAAAAAGGAGAGACCAAACAAATACAAGAGAGTCAAGCTTTAGATAGCTTGGAAAAAGGAGAGATAGAAAAGCTGGGTGCCCAACCCCAGGCAAAAGGAGAGGGTGTGAGCAAGGATGAGATCCTTGAACTAAAGAACAGAGAGAAATTTTCAGCAGGTATATTTCTACAACCTGTTGAAACCACAAGATGCTCCGGTTTCTTCTGCTCCCTCCATCAATATCCAAACAGAAGAACCAGAGATTAGATCAAGCATAGGGGATGCAGCTTTACAAGTACTTTCAGAAATGTCCAATGCAGATTTTGAACAATTATATGGTCTACAACAAAGACAAGATCATATCTCTACCTTGAAGACACATCTTGCAAATGACCCTGTGCCTGAAGAAGCTCCAGAGTATAATGTTGATGAATGGCTTGATGCCTCTTATGCCAACACTCTGGAGGATGCAGCCGCCCAATTAAGGCAGGACTATGTGACCAAATATAGGGTCAACTACAGCTGCACCATCCATTAAAGATTTACTTGAAGAAGTAACCAAGGTGGACAAGAAACATACAAAGTTTCACCACTTCTTGGTTACTGGCATAAATGGTGCAGTGCAGCAAATAAAGGAAAGGATGGAGTTGGAGACCGAAAAGATTAGAAGGTGCTATGAAGGACACCTGCCAAGGAGGACAATTACTGCCATTGATACACTTATCAAAGACAAGTCCAAGACTGACAGTCGACTTCAAGCCCTTGAAGCAAACATCCAACTCCTGATCCAAAAACAAGACCGAATGGAACAGCTACTGATGCAGGCAATTCCAAATCTGGCCACCTCCTCTCAACCCAAAGATGCTGATGTCAAAAAGGGGGAGAGTGGTCCATCCAATGTTCCTATTCCTGTACAAAAGCACAAGTTTGGTCATGTCCTTGATGCAGAATTACAAGCAATGTTGGACAGGATCCTAAAGTAACATTCGGATCTTGAAGCAGCAACAAAAGCAACAACAACACAACTTCCAACAACAACAACAACAACAACAACAACAACAGCAACAGCAGCATCTCCTTCTTCCACTGCCCAAGCCCCAACAATAAAAGACAAAGGCAAAGGTGTCATGGTTGAAGATTCAAAGAAGAAAAGCACTGTTCAACCAGGACAACCCAAGCTAAAGGGGGATGCCATGGAGACAGCTAACTTTCCCACTCCAGTTGAACTGATAGTGGATGGGAAAGTAGAGTTGGTCTATCCTCAAGAACAGAAACTGATAGAATCTGATGCACTACTAGCTCAGAAACTTCAAGAGGAGGAGGATATGGCAACAGCTAGGGAGGAGGAGGAGGCAAAGAAAAAGAAGATTTTCACAAGGAGATCAAGTGCACAGAAAACAGCCATAACCAAAAAGAAAAATAAAGAGATGGAAGAGGCTAAAAAGAAATCAAGGAAGAAACCCTTGGTTCAGGAATCTGCAAAGAAACCTGTAACCAGGAAAACTATTAAGAAGCCTACCTCTCAAGAACCTCCAAGGTCAATCGAGACTGCTTTGGTGGCTGTGAGTGGACCAACAAAGCCACAAACAGTTTCATCAAAGAAGTCTTACAAGGTTGAAATGGCAAGCACAGAAGAAATCATCAAGGACCTTAAGAAGACCACAAAGAAGATAAATCTGGTAAAGGGTACAAATAACAAAGAATTTCTTCTTGTTTTCTTGAAAGATGGAGAATCTCTGAAGTTTGAAAAGCCAACCTTGGAGGGACAAAAGAAAGAAGACCTGGAGTGGTTGTTGACTGTTGTGCTTGAGACTTCTAATCTCAACATGAAACTTTGAAGCCAGATTCAAAAGGTGATGAAGGTGAAGCATAAGGTGGATTCTGTGTCGGAAGCTAATCCTAAACCTCTAGGATTATGGTATGAGACTTTTCATGGAGAGAAAGTCTTCTTTGATTACAACAGAGATATTAATAGAGTCAGTGAGCGACATATTGAAGGATTTATCAGTTTGCTCAAGGATGCTACAGAAGAAATTGAGTTGGTGCTGAAAAAGCTATTGATTGACAGACTGGAGTTGCTGAGGAAAAACTGAAAAGAAAGGCTGGAGTTGTTAAAGAAAAAATGACGTAAACTTGTTGTGTTGGAGTTGTTTGCTAAAAATAAGCTGTAATTTTTTTTTGAAGCCAGACTTATAGGATTTAAACCTGAGTCTTGGTGGAAGCTGAACAACAGATCAAAGATCTTAGTTCAGAATACATTTGTAGTTAGCAATTCTTTATTCTTTTTCTAAGTAATTATAATGTTGAGTTTTGACATCATCATCAACCTTGAAATTATGCTTATCATTCTGATATTCATAATTAGGGGGAGATTGTTAGGTTTTAGAACATTTGATGATAATTGTCTTTAAATTACTTAGAGTACAAATGTATAGAAAGTGTTAATTAGTAACACTGAAGTTTTGTAGCTAGCATTTATCTCTTTGTTTGTAATTTATTCATTATTTGTAAAGAGATAAAATTATTTCATATTTGTAAGTAACTGCTGGATTGGTGTATCGAAGCTTCAGAAAGTCAAGATGTGTATTTGATCCGTTAGAGTTTGCAAAAAAACTTGTCGGAGACTAGGAAAACTGGTCAGAGACTAAGGTTCTTTTATCTATCGGAGACTAGTTTTGCCTATCGGAGACTAAGACTTACGTCATCAGAGACTAAGTCTAAAGAAGTCAGAGACTAAAGCTTACGTCATCAGTGACTAAAGTTAAAAGCATCAGAGACTAAGCTAACGTCATCGGAGACTAAGCCTTAACGCGTCAGAGACTAAATAATTCTATCGGAGACTACACAAGCTGATGTCATCAGGGACTAAATGCACCAGAGACTAGTAATGACGTCACGAGAGACTAAAGATGAAGCGTCAGGGACTAATCGAGATTTAATTCCTGAGAGATACAGAGTTCGAATTAAAAAGGAATGTCTTCCACGTAAAGCAAGATATTATTGAAGACGTAGCTGGTAAAGAAACTAACCAGAAATCTGTTCTTATCAAAAAGGAAAGATTGTATTTGATTCGAATAAGGAAGCTGAATTTTATTCAGAATAGGAACTGAGTTAATGATAATTCAGTTGTTAGAGAAGCTGTAATTGGGTTTATAGAGAATTGTAATTTGAAGCTGTATAGGTTTTTCATAGTTTGTATCTTTTCCTATATAGAATAGAAAAGAAGCTGATGATCATATTTATTATGATTGTTAGAATTTGTAATCAGTTGTGAAATCAATATAGCAATTGTTTATAAATTGATTTGAGTTTTTGTTCTTTATATTCCGCAAGAAAGTTTAATTTCTTAAAGAACAAGAAATTCAAAAAGTATTCAAAGAACTTATATTCAACCCCCCCCCTTCTACAAGTTCTCGGCATCTCACTGGGAAAACAATCTTTGTTCATGCTTGACTAAATTAATCTCATACAAGATTTTGAGATTACTGTATTCAAATCCCTTTGATGATTTTACAAAGGAAATTAATGTTATAGAATTTTGGACATCACATGGACATAATACTCAAGCATTTAAAATTCATACCTCATACCTCATAGGAAATCATCTCATAAACATTTTATTCCTATTTATCTAAGAAAATAAAATTCTGGGTTCTCACACCCCTGATGGCTTCTACTGACGAGGTCATCGCCTGACGGGTTCCCCTAATGGTGTCATCACCTTGATACAGTATTTTTAGGCTTCCCCTGATGTGTTCTTCTTACTGATGCCCCTTAAAAAATACTTATCCTTTTGTTCATCGATACTTTCTTGGTTGTGCCTGTAATGTCTGTTGTGCGGAATACTTATCTTTTTAAGTAACAATAACCATTCCTTGACACTGTCGAGTCCGTTTAAGTAACCATTGATGACTCACCCAATGCAATGCAGTTCATCCCCTGATGGCTAAGTTGTCTATTAGTGGATGCAAAACTCGTCCAAATATACTAAGGTTTATAGAATACCTTGAGTATTTGTAGATGCACATTTATTCTCTAAACATCATCATCATCATCATTTATATCTAACATGTTTCAAGTGGATAAATCAAACAAAATAAGTTGAACCGAGGAAGGATTACCACGGATCTCTGCAAGGGTCATGGCATAATTGGGATCAAACAAGGATCATCCTTAATCAAAATGCTTTTATTTCGCCTTTATTTTTGGTAACATGCATTGGATTTAAGGCATTTCATGCCACACCTCATTTTGCCTTATTTACATACATTTAGGTATAGCAAGTTTGTTTCAAGTCATCTTGCTATGCAGATGATTTTGATACATTTTCAAATTTGATTTTTCAAAATTATGGTATTCGTAATCATTATTTACTACGCCAATGATTTTTGATACCTTCTTTGATGACAAGCTTTTCCAATCATTCAACTACGCAAATGATCTTGGGGCAACTTCGACACTTTGTTTCAAGTCATCTTACTACGCAGATGATTTTGATACAATTTCAAAACTATTTTTTCAAAATTATGGTTATCGTAGTCATTTTACTACACCAATGATTTTTGATACCATCTCTTGTTGCAAGCTATCTGGATCATTCAGCTATGCAAGTGACCCTGGGGCAGCTATGCAACATTATGTTTCAAAATCATCTTACTACGCAGATAGGATTGTTATAATTTCAAAACTTGAGTCAACAAGGTCATTCAACTACTATCTTAGATTTGTTAGGTGGAAACTCGTTTTAAAAATGATCTTATCACCCCATCGCATTTATGAAAAACTCGGACTTTTGGAAAAGGGTTTTTGAAGAAACTTTTAAATAAGATATCTCATAACTCAAACCCCTTATTTTTCAAAATTTCTCGGGCGCGTCATCCAAGATTAAACTCAAGGCATGAAGTGTGTCATCCTCTTTATAATTTAATCTTTGTTTTCTTGATCAATGAGTAAACTATAATAGACAAGTCACTATTTGAGCATGGTCATGCATTTCATAGTTCTACTCAATCAAGATGCCCAAGGATATCACTCATAATATATATAGGAGGGACAAATCCCATCTAGATCATTCACATTCCTAACACGACGCATAATATAGCCAACAATCACCTTTATGGTCCTTCCGCTTAAAGATGACTTTTAGTAATATCAAATCATATGAATCCTCGTGTATAAATGTAATGACTTCATGTCGAAGGACCATTACATCACTGTCACTATGAGAATATCTTATGACACTTCACTTACATGTAGAATTCTCATGGTGGGTCAATCCAGTACACTGTTCTCCAACATGTACCTATGTATTGACTTGATAACTCACATATCTATGGCCAATGAGATTTGGTCATCAGTCAACCCACATGCTAGTCTCAATATATCATTGTTATCCCATTAACAATAATACTTGACTAGGGATGTTTAAGAATATTGATACATTATGCAACTATATGATCTCATGTTCCAAGTCACATACTTGAACCAATTTAGTATGTATTCATTATTCTAGGGACGTTTATTATCTTAACCATTATATCACATAGTAAATTGAAGCATAAAAAACTAAACATTATTTATTAAATCAAAACATAGTACAAGTGTGCCATGACAATTATCGAATAATTGGCTCCTAGGGCATACACTCCAACACACCCCACCCCAACCCAACTAACATGAGCATAACATGATCCATTTGCATAGGAAGTAAATCATTCATTTTCATCATTTTTACATTATGACTTCTTGTTAACATTCCTAACACATAAATGTAAGACCATATTGAAAGACTTGTGGCATGTTTGTTCATCATGTATGTATTCACATTACACACGTGCATAGACATAGCATACATAGCATAAAACTTGAAAGACATAGCATACATAGCATGTTTGTTCGTCATGTATGTATATTCAACACTAATTTCTGCTCTTTAAATACTGTTTTTGCTCCTTGCTCCATTTTGCATTCCTAAAGATAAATAACACTAAAAACACACAAAATAAGCATAGATAATATTTAGAAACATGAAAATGAAAATAAAAGACGTGATCAAATTATGACTTATCAATAGGCAATGGAGCTATAATTCTATGGGTACTGAAGTGGATAGTTTTGGGGTTTCAAGCACATAAATGCAGCAGAAGTGATAAATTAAAACAATTTATTGAAACCCCAACCAGGAACCATGCAAAACAGGAAATATAGATTTGATAGAAGAGTACATGTTCAAGTTGTAGATTTTGAACTTTGGTGGAGATAGTCATGAACCACAAGCTCAATCCAACTGAACCAAGCCTCTACAGGTATCCACACAAACGTATAACTCAACCAAGGAGATGAATGACTTCCCTTATATGGTACTAGCCAAAAGGAAATCAAAGAAATGTTTTTATCTCACTCTCTCTATTTGGTCTATTTATTTCTTCTCTACTCTTTGTTATATAGAGCATAAGAAAGAACTAAAGGTTGTGTATATCTAGTATATATCTCTATCTATGTATATGTCTAACATTTCTCATCAAGGAAATAAGAGGAAGAGGAGTATTTATAGGCAACTAACCTCCTCTTCCACCACCCTTTTCAACCAATAGATCATCATATATATCATATATATATTTGGATTGAGTGAACCTAGACATATGTGGCTAACCTCCTCTTCCACCACCCTTTTCAACGAATAGATCTTCATATATATCATATATATTTAGATTCAATGAACCTGGATACAGGTGACTAGATACAATGAACCTGGATAGAGGTGTGTCTAGATACAATGAACCTGAACAAAGGTGTGTCTAGATATAATGAACCTGGACAGAGGTGGCTAACCACCTCTTGCAAGAAGCTATTAACATTTAATACTCTATAGTGGCTGTTACAATTGACTAAGTCAATTACTAGTATTAATTCTCAACTACAATTTTAAATAAGTCAATCATATTCACTTATTTAAAATCTAATATCTGAATTAATTTTCCTTTTAATTATGCTCTTAGTGTGAGACCCAATAGGTTATTATTATGTTGGCAATAATTTTATAATCATATTATAAAATTATAAACAGTGAGCAACATCTAGTAATACATCACTGTTACCAAGTAATAATAATGTTGGTGATTCAACATAACCTTTTCTTGTGACCAATGTTTCAATGTAATATAATTCCTTTTGCCCTTGATATCAAAGATTAAACTCAAGGCATGAAGTGTGTCATCCTCTTTATAATTTAATCTTTTTTTTCTTGATCAATGAGTAAACTATAATAGACAAATCACTATTTAAGCATGGTCATGCATTTCATAGTTATACTCAATCAAGATGCCCAAGGATATCACTCCTAATATACATAGGAGGGAAAAATCCTATCTAGATCATTCACATTCCTCACACGACTCATAATATAGCCAACAGTCACCTTTATCGTCCATCCAATTAAAGATTACTTTTGATGATATCAAACCATATGAATCCTCTTGTAGAAATTTAATGAGTTCAAGTCGAAGGACCATTATGTCATTGTCACTATGAGAATATCTTATGACACTTCACTTACATGTAGAATTCTCATGTTGGGTCAATCCAGTACACTGTGTTTTCCCAGTGAGATGCCGAGAACTTGTAGAAGGGAGGTTGAATACAAGTTCTTTAAAATCTTTTTGAATTACTTGTTCTGTAAGAAATTAACTTTTCTTGCGGAATATAAAGAACAAGAACACGAATCAATTTATAAACAATTGCTTTATTGATTTACAATTGAATACAAATCCTAACAATTACAATAATGTAATCGTCAGCTTCTTTTCTATTCTGTATAGGAAAAGATACAAAACTATGAAAAACCTATACAGCTTCAAAGTTACAATTCTCTGTAAACCTAATTACAGCTTCTCTAGCAACTGAATTACTATTGACTCAGTTCCTATTCTGAACAAAATTCAGCTTCCTTATTCGAATCAAATACAATCTTTCCTTTTTGATAGGAACAGATTTCTGGTTAGTTTCCTTACCAGCTACGTCTTCAATAATATTTTATTTCACGTGGAAGACATTCCTTTTTAATTCGAACTATGTATCTTTCAAGAAATAAATCACGATTAGTCACTGATGCTTCATCTTTAGTCTCTGGTGACGTCATTACTAGTCTCCAGTGCAATTAGTCCCTGATGACGTCAGCTTGTATAGTCTCCGATAGAATTATTTAGTCTCTGACGCATTAAGGCTTAGTCTCTCCGATGACGTCAGCTTAGTCTTTGATGCTTTTAACTTTAGTCTCCGATGACATAAGCTTTAGTCTCCGACTCCTTTAGACTTAATCTCTGATGACTTAAGTCTTAGTCTCCGATAGGCAAAACTAGTCTCCGACAGATAAGATCTTTTTAGTCCCTGACCAATTCTCCTAGTCTCCGATAAGCCTTTTTGCAAACTCTAACAGATTAAATACACGTCTTGACTTTCTGAAGCTTCGATACACCATTCCAGCAGTTACTTACAAATGAGAAATATTTATATCTCTTTACAAAGAATGAATAAAATACAAACAAAGAGATAACTGCTAGCTTCAAAACTTCAGTGTTACTAATTAACACTTTCTATACATTTGCATTCTAAGTAATTTAAAGACAATCATCATCAAATGTTCTAAAACCTAACAATCTCCCCCTAATTATGAATATCAGAATGATAAGCATAATTTCAAGGTTGATGATGATGTCAAAACTCAACATTACAATTACTTAGAAAAAGAATAAAGAATTTCTAACTACAAATGTATTCTGAACTAAGATCTTTGATCTGTTGTTCAGCTTCCACCAAGACTCAGGTTTAAAACCTATAAGTCTGGCTTCAAAAATAAAAATAAAAATACAACTTATTTCAACAAACAACTTCAACACAACAATTTTACCTCATTTTTCTTCAACAACTCCAGTCGTTCTTTTCTGTTTTTCCTCAGCAACTCCAGCTAATTTTTCAACAGATTTTTAATACAAGCTCAATTTCTTCTTCAGCATCTTTGAGGAGAGTAAGAAATACTTCAATGTGCCTCTCACTGATACTGTTAATATCTCTGTTGTAGTCAAAGAAAACCTTCTCTCCATGAAAAGTCTCATACCACAATCCCAAAGGCTTAGACTTAGCTTCCGGTACTGAATCCACCTTATGCTCCATCTTCATCACCTTCTGAACTTGGCTTCAAAGTTTCATGTTGAGATTAGAAGTCTCAAGCACAACAATCAGCAACCACTCCAGGTCTTCTTTCTTTTGTCCCTCCAAGGCTGGCTTTTCAAACTTCAGAGATTCTCTATCTTTCAAGAAAACAAGGAGAAATTCTTTGTTATTTGTACCCTTTACCAGATTTATCTTCTTTGTGGTCTTCTTAAGGGCCTTGATGATTTCTTCTGTGCTTGCCATTTCAACCTTGTAAGACTTTTTTGATGAAACTATTTGTGGCTTTGTTTGTGCTTCAAGTTCGTAGGTCTTTAAATTTCCGTAGAGCCTGTCCAGTGTGAGAAGATCCAAGTCATGAGCCTCTCTTATTGCTGTTGTCTTTGGATCCCAACTTGGTGGGAGAGATCTCATGAACTTGGTGTTTATATCCTCATTATCATAAGACTTCCCAAGTATTTTCAAGTCGTTGAGCAAAGTGTTGAACCTGTCATATACTGATGTTATAGGTTCACCAGGCTTTGCTTGAAAGAATTCATATTGTTGTGTCAACAATGATCTCTTGTTCTTTCGGAATTGGTCAGTCCCTTCACACAAGACTTTGATGGTGTCCCAGATTTGTTTAGATGTTGTGCAATTTATGATGCTTGTGAACATATTTTTATCAATTCCATTATAAAGTATGTTCATCACTTTAGCATCCTTTAACACTTGTAACTTGTCTTCGTTTGTGTAATCACTTTCTGGAGCAAGTTCAAAGTGTTCTGCTGTTTTCCCAGTGAGACGACCTAGAACTTGTAGAAGGGGGGTTGAATACAAGTTCTTTGAAAATTCTTTTCGATTGACTGTTCTTTAAGAAATTTAAACTTTTCTGCGGAATATAAAGAACACAATCAAAACTCTATAAACAATTGCCTTTGTTTGATTTAACAATTGATTACAAGTTTTCTAACAATCAAAAATAAACTTTGATTGTCAGCTTCTATTCTGTATATAAAGAAAAAATAACTCTTTCAATTCTATACAGCTTCGTATTGTTATTCTGTAATTTTATAATTACAGCTTCTAAAAAACTAAGTTACCAAAAACCTAGCTTCCTAATTCAAATCAAATACAAACTTTCCAATTGAAAGATTTCTAACAAGTTTCCTTGTCAGCTACTTCTTCAATAAAGTCTACGTGTGCATGGAAGACTTTCCTTCTTTGATTTGAACTCTAACTCCACCAGTGATTAAGTCCTCGACTAATCTCCGATGGCTTCTTTCATTAGTCCCTGATCACTTCGAGTAATCTCCGATGCTTTGGCTTTAGTCGTTGGTGACGTCAACTTTTAATCTCCGATGTATTGTATTAGTCGCTGATGACGTCAGCATTAATCTCTGACTCTTTAGTTCAAATCCCCGATGACGTAAGCTTTAATCTCCGATGACCAATCCTTCAATCTCTGATGAACAAAACTTTAATCTCCGATGAAGGATTCTTCAATCTCCGATTAACAAAACTTTAATCTCCGATGGGCAAAGTCCAATCTCTGATGAACAAAAACTTAGTCTCTGATGGACTTTTCCCTTAGTCTCCGACAAGCCAAATTCAATCTCCGAAGGACTAATAAATTTAAAACAACTTGTTGAACAACCTCAACAAGTATTCCAGCAGTATATACAAATGAAATAAACCTATCTCTTTATTATAATGACTAAATTACAAACAAGAGATACTACTGCTAGCTACAATATTAAAGTGTTACAAACCAACACTTTTCTGTACATTTGTATTCCTAAGTATTCTAAGAACAATCATCATCAAATGTTTATAAAACCTAACATCTGCAACAACAGATCCTTCGACAGTTTTTGCAGGAATGAATTTCCTAGGTAGATAAGGACCCTTCTCAATCCTATCTATGTAATCTGGATCTGTCGCTCTTAAGTGCATATACATCTTTTGTTTCCACATTGGATATTCTTCTCTTTTAAGAATAGGGATTCTGGTACCACCATCTCTACTTCCCGCATACGCTATGATGTTAGAGCTGCTTGCTTCGTCGTTGGCCATCTTTTGAAACGTTTTAATTGAATAAATTCAATTACAGGCTCTGATACCAATTGTTTTCCCAGTGAGATGACAAGAACTTGTAGAAGGGGGGTTGAATACAAGTTCTTTTAAAATTCTTCAATTACTTGTTCCTTAAGAAACTAAATTTTTCTTGCGGAATACAAAGAACAAGAACACAAATCTATTTATAAACAATTACTTTATTGATTTACAATTGAATACAAATCCTAACAATCACAATAATGTAATCGTCAGCTTCTTTTCTATTCTGTATAGGAAAAGATACAAAAACTATGAAAAACCTATACAGCTTCTTAATTACTCTCTGTAACTAAATACAGCTTATATGACAACTGAATTACATTTAACTCAGTTCCTATTCTGAATAAAATTCAGCTTCCTTATTCGAATCAAATACAATCTTTCCTTTTTGATTAGGTAAAGATATCTGGTGAGTTTCCTTACCAGCTACGTCTTCAATAATATTTTACTTTACGTGGAAGACATTCCTTTTTCAATTCGAACTCTGTATCTTTCAGAGATTAATTTACAATTAGTCTTTGATGCTTCTTTTAGTCTCCGACGGCTTTAGTCCCTGACGTATCTTTTAGTCTCTGGTACATTTAGTCCCTGATGACTCTTTTAGTCCCTGATGACGTCAGCTTGTGTAGTCTCCGATAGTGTTATTTAGTCTCTGACACGTTAAAGCTTAGTCTCTGATGACGTCAGCTTAGTCTCTGATTCCTTTTTCTTTAATCTCTGATGACGTAAGCTTTTAGTCTCCGATAGAAAAACTAGTTTCTGACAGTTAAAACATTTTAGTCTCTGACCAGTTCTTCTAGTCTCTGATAAGCCTTTTTGTAAACTCTAACAAATCAAATACACAACTTGACTTCTTGAAGCTTCGATACTCCATTCCTGCAGTTAATTACAAATAAAAATAATCGTATCTCTTTACAAAGAATAATTGAATTACAAACAAAGAGATAACTACTGGCTACAAAACTTCAGTGTTACTAATTAACACTTTCTATACATTTGTATTCTAAGTAATCTAAAGACAATCATCATCAAATGTTCTAAAACCTAACAATCTTCCCCTAATTATGAATATCATAATGATAAGCATAATTTCAAGGTTGATAATGATGTCAAAACTCAATATTACAATTACTTAGAAAAAGAATAAAAAAATTGCTAACTACAAATGTATTCTGAACTAAGATCTTTGATCTGTTGTTCAACTTCCACCAAGACTCAGGTTTAAATCCTATAAGTCTAGCTTCAAAAATAAAAAAAAATTCAGCTTATTTCAACAAACATACCTTCCAACACAACCTTTTATTTTTTCTTCAGCAATTCCAGCCTTTCTTTCCTATTTCTCTTCAGCAACTCCAGTCTATCTATCAACAACTTTTTCAATATCAATTCAACTTCTTCTTTAGCATCCTTGAGTAGACTAATAAAGCCTTCAATATGTCTCTCACTGACACTATTAATGTCTCTGTTGTAGTTGAAGAAAACTTTCTCTCCATGGAAAGTCTCATACCATAATCCTAGAGGTTTAGGATTAGCTTCCGGCACTGTATCCACCTTATGCTTCACCTTCATTACCTTTTGAATCTGGCTTCGAAGATCCATGTTGAGATCAGAAGTCTCAAGCACAACAGTCAGCAACCACACCAGATTTTCTTTAGTTTGTCCCTCCAAGGCTGGCTTCTCAAATTTCAAAGACTCTCCATCTTTAAAAAAACATGAAGAACATCTTTGTTACTTTTACCTTTTATTAGATCAATCCTATTTGTGGTTTTCTTCAAGGCTTTGATGATTTCTTCTGTACTAGCCATTTCAACTTTGTAAGACTTCTTTGATGAAACTGTTTGTGGCTTTGTTGGTCCACTCACAGCCACCAAAGCAGTCTTAGTTGACCTTGGAGGATCTTGAGAAGTAGGCTTCTTGATAGTTGCCTTGGTCACAGGTTTCTTTGTAGATTCCTGGACCAAAGGTTTCCTTCTTGATTTCTTCTCAGCCTCTTCCATCTCTTTATTCTTCTTCTTGGTTATGG
>CM025781.1:21943908-21962499 GCA_014636745.2 Centella asiatica
TTAGGATTAGCTTCCGGCACTGTATCCACCTTATGCTTCACCTTCATTACCTTTTGAATCTGGCTTCGAAGATCCATGTTGAGATCAGAAGTCTCAAGCACAACAGTCAGCAACCACACCAGATTTTCTTTAGTTTGTCCCTCCAAGGCTGGCTTCTCAAATTTCAAAGACTCTCCATCTTTAAAAAAACATGAAGAACATCTTTGTTACTTTTACCTTTTATTAGATCAATCCTATTTGTGGTTTTCTTCAAGGCTTTGATGATTTCTTCTGTACTAGCCATTTCAACTTTGTAAGACTTCTTTGATGAAACTGTTTGTGGCTTTGTTGGTCCACTCACAGCCACCAAAGCAGTCTTAGTTGACCTTGGAGGATCTTGAGAAGTAGGCTTCTTGATAGTTGCCTTGGTCACAGGTTTCTTTGTAGATTCCTGGACCAAAGGTTTCCTTCTTGATTTCTTCTCAGCCTCTTCCATCTCTTTATTCTTCTTCTTGGTTATGGTTGCTTTCTATGCACTTGATCTCCTTGTAAAGATTTTCTTCTTCTTTGCCTCCTCCTCCTCCCTAGTTGCTGCCATATCCTCCTCTTCTTGAAGTTTCTGAGCTAGTAGTGCATCAGATTCTATTAGTTTCTGTTCTTTAGGATAGACCAACTCCACTTTCCCATCCACTATTAGTTCAACTGGAGTAGGAAAGTGAGCTGTCTTCATGGCATCCCCCAGTAGCTTAGGCTGTCCTGGTTGAGTAGTACTTTTCTTCTTTGAATCTTCAACCATGACACCTTTGCCTTTGTCTTTTATTGTTGAGGCTTGTGCAGTGGAAGAAGGAGATGCTGTTGTTGCTGCTGTTGCTGTTGTTGTTGTTGTTGTTGCTGTTGCTGTTGTTGTTGTTGTTGGAAGTGGTGTTGTTATTGCTTTTGTTGCTGCTTCAAGATCCGAATGTTTCTTTAGGATCCTGTCCAACATTGCTTGCAATTCTGCATCAAGGACAGGACCAGACTTTTGCTTTTGTACAGGAACATTGGATGGACCACTCTCCCCCTTTTTGACATCAGCATCTTTAGGTTAAGAAAAGGTGGCCAAATTTGGAATTGCCTGCATCAGTAGCTGTTCCATTCGGTCTTGTTTTTGGATCAGGAGTTGAATATTTGCTTCAAGGGCTTGAAATCGACTATCAGTTTTGGACTTGTCTTTGATAAGAGTATCAATTGTAGTGATAGTCCTCCTTGGCAAGTGTCCTTCATAGCACCTTCTGATTTTCTTTGTCTCCAACTCCATCCTTTCCTCCATTTTGTTTACTGCACCATTGATGTCAGTAACCAAGAAGTGGTGAAACTTGGTGTGTTTCTTATCCACCTTGGTTACCTTTTCTAATATATCTTTAACTGATGGTGCAGAAGCAGTTGACCCTATGTTGGTCACATAATCCTGCCTCAATTGGGCGGCTGCATCCTCCAGTGTGTTGGAATAGGTTGCATCCAACCATTCATCAACATTTGTTTCTGGAGCTTCTTCATGCACAGGTTCATCTGCAAGCCTAGTCTTTTATGCAGAAAGGTGGTCTTGTCTTTGTTGCAGACCATATAAAACTTCAAAGTCGGCATTAGACATTTCAGATATCATATTTAATGTTGCATCCCCTGTGCTTGAAATGTTCTCAGTTTCTTCTGTTTGGATATTTGTGGAGGGAGCAGAAGAAACATGAACTTCTTGTGAGCTTGTATCAACAGGTTGTAAAAATATACCTGCTGAGAATTTCTCTCTTTTATTTTGTTCAAGGATCTCATCCTTGCTCACACCCTCTCCTTTTACCTGGGGTTGGGCACCCAGCTTCTTTTGCTCTCCTTTTTCCAAGCTTTCTAAAGTTTGACTCTCTTTTATGTGTATGTGCTCTCCTTTTTCCAGGTCAAGAGCCTGACTCTCACTATTTATTCTCACAACCTCACTCATTTGGATGGTGTCACTCTTTCCTACAGAAGTGGGGGTTTGAGAAGTGCTTGTGACAGCATGGATAGGGGGTTCCCTTTGTGTATTTTGGGCTAGGGAGCTATCCATGGAAATTGTATGAGAACTTGTCTCGAGTATTGGCTCCTCTTGGGAAAAATCAAGAGAATCAGTTATATTTACATCAAAAGAATCAAGAATGGGAGAAAAAGGAGAAGAATGTACAGTGGGGAGTGTTGGCTGTTCCTCAAAGATTAAAAATTGAGAAACATCAATAGATGACTCTGTGTGTGCACTCCTTGTGTCACTCTTTTGTTTTATTAACTCTCTTATGGGTTCCTCTTGGTTGAGACCAAGAGTTTGTGCTGACTCTGTACAGTATGTTCCTGGTTGGGAACTTTCTTCAATGTCAACATCCTTTTGGGAGGATGGTGACAGTTCACTGTTTGTCCTTATAGCCTCCAATGCTTTTTGAGAAGCACTGGATTGGGATTGGCTAAGGGTTATAATTCTCTTTTTCCTCTGAAGTGGAACTTCAGCTTCTGGTTCTCCCTCGTCCTCACTTGCTCCCTCAATTATTTTTCTCTTAATTGGGAGTTTTGTGATTGTCTTGGTTTTTACAACCACAGTCTTTTGGGAGACTGTGGATGGGGCTATAGATTGTTGTGGTGAAGTTGTTGGAGGATTCACAGGGTTTTGGCTTTTATTATCCTCGAAAAATTGCAAAGAGTAAAGATTGGGAAGCCTATCAATCAGAGTAGATCTCATGATAGGAGGGAAAAATAAAGGAACAGTTACCTTTGCAGAATTCTTCACATCTTTGACTATTCTTTTACTCTGCAAAACAGTTGGTACAACTTGCATTCCAGTAATATTTAGGTTAGGGATTAGATAATAAGCAATCATCATCAAAAACCTAGCATAATAAATTTTAGTTTTACTGGTTTTAAGTTTTGGCAACAAGTTTTGCAAAATTAAAAGCCCAATGTTTAGATGTCTACCATACAACACACTAAAAGCAATTTGCTGTGTGAGTGTAGTGATAGCATCATATCCACTGCATTTTGTTGTAAAAGCTTTAGTAATTATGTCAAAGAATAGTGACCACTCTTGCCTTAGATGAGGTCGTGTAATAGACCTAACAGACCCAATTTCAGCAGAATAATTTAAGTTTTTCAACATAGAAAGTATTTCTTCATCAGAGGCAGGGGAGTCAAAGTTTTCATAAACTGGTAAATGTAAAGCATTATTTACAACGGTATGATCTATAGTATAAGTAGTGTTTGCATACCTGAAACTTACCATAGGTGAGTCAGTTTTTGCACCTTGTATGGTAGCAGTGGACCAAATAGCCGTGATGACCTCAGCGGCTTGGACGGGAGCTTCATAAATGGCGTAAGTTAGTGTGGAGTTTTGAAGAAAATCCACGAAGGGGTGGTACTCGGCTTCAAAGACATTCTTATCAGCCACCCCTGCATGGTTGGTCTTAATGAAATCAAAGTCTCCAAACTTGAAAGCAACTGTTTTAGCGGCCATTGCAAGAGATCTGTGAACTTTGGAAGAAACTTAAAAGAGGGTTAAATTGCAGAGTATTATCAGAGAGAAAATAATTTCAGAGCTTTGAGTGATTGTGATTGCAAAGATGTTTGAAATTTGTTTTATCAATTTGTTAGAAACGTTTGCAATTCCTATGGATGGGTAACTACCAGTTTACCCTCGATCGGAGATTGTCCTAATCTCTGATCTGTTCACTCATAAGAGACTAGAAGAAGATTAGTCTCCGATAGGGTTTACTATCAGGGACTAAGATAGTCTCCGATAGAATTAACTATCGGGGACTAAGATAGTCTCTGATAGTATTAACTATCGGGGACTAAGATAGTCTCTAACTCACTCTAGCTCATATTTTTCAATAATCAATCATTTGATTATTGATTTTATCAACTTTTTCCAGAAATAAAATTCTACCTCCTGAAATTCTGTTTTAATAAAACAGCTTCAATCCAGAAAATAAATTCTAGCTGCATACAACTAAACAACTTGTTTTAAAAAAAATTAATCAATTTTTAGAGGCATAATTCAACATTCCTAATTCAGAAACTAATCTAGAAAAGGTAGATTCATCTAAAGGTTTTGTGAATATGTCTGCAAGTTGTTTATCAGTTGTTACCCAGTGTAATTCGATATTACCTTCACTTACATGTTCTCTTATGAAGTGATATCTAATATCTATGTGTTTTGTTCTTGAATGTTGCACTGGATTTTCTGTTATTGCTATGGCACTAGTATTATCACAATAAATAGGAATCTTGGATAATGACATACCATAGTCTAGGAGTTGATTCTTGATCCATAGGATTTGAGCACAACAACTCCCAGCTGCGATGTATTCAGCTTTTGCTGTTGAAGTAGAAATTGAATTTTGTTTCTTGCTGAACCAAGAAACAAGTTTGCCTCCAAGAAGATGGCAGCTTCCACTTGTGCTTTTCCTGTCAAGCTTACACCCTGCATAATCAGCATCTGAATAACCAATTAGTTTAAAATCAAATTCTTTGGGATACCATAATCCAAGGTTTGGGGTACCCTTTAGATATCTGAGTATTCTTTTTACAACAATCAAATGTGACTCTCTAGGGTCAGCTTGAAATCTAGCACACAGGCATGTAGCAAACATTATATCAGGTCTACTTGCAGTTAGATATAAAAGAGAGCCTATCATTCCCCTATAACTAGTGATATCAACTTTCTTTCCTTTTAAATCTTTATCTAGTTTAGTGGAAGTAGGCATGGGTGTTTTTGCAGGTGCACAATCAACCAAATCATATTTTCTCAGTAAGTCTTTGATGTATTTTGACTGACTGATAAATATTCCATCAGGTGATTGTTTAATCTACAATCCTAAGAAGAATGTTAATTCTCCCATCATACTCATTTCATATCTAGACTGCATAAGTTTTGAGAATTTTTTACAAAGATTTTCATTTGTAGACCCAAATATAATATCATCTACATATATCTGCACCAATATAATATCAGAGCCTTGTTTTCTATAAAATAATGTTTTATCTATGATACCTCTAACAAATTTATTTTCAATTAAAATTTGAGATAGAATATCATACCAGGCTCTTGGTGCTTGTTTTAAGCCATAAAGTGCTTTGTCTAACCTATAGACATGATTTGGAAATTTGGAGTCTACAAAACCTGGGGGTTGGCAAACATAGACTTCCTCTTCCAATTATCCATTTAAGAAAGCACTTTTGAAATCCATCTGGTACACCTTGAAGTCCTTGTAGGCTGCATATGCCAAAAAGATTCGTATTGCTTCAAGTCTTGCTACTGGTGCAAAAGTTTCATCATAGTCTATTCCTTCTTCTTGAGAATATCCTTTTGCAACCAGTCTTGCTTTGTTCCTTGTAATTGTACCAGCTTCATCCATTTTGTTTCTGAAGACCCATTTGGCACCAATAATTGATCTATTCTTTTGTTTAGGTACCAGTCTCCAGACTTTGTTTCGAGTGAATTGGTTCAATTCTTCTTGCATGGCAATTATCCAGTCAAGATCTTGAAGTGCTTCCTCAATTTTCTTTGGCTCAATCTTTGAGAGAAAACTGAGATATAAACATTCATTTTGAGTTGCACTTCTAGTCTTGACTCCATCCTCTAAACTACCAATTATCAAATCTGGCGTGTGGTCTCTCAACCATGGAATTGCACGTGGCAGATTTGATCTTGAAGTTGAGGCTACATTTTCTAGATTGGTGTCATCCATTCTAGCTTCATGATCAGAGAATGCTCCCCCTGAACCATTGACTCCTTCATTATTAGCTCCCCCTGAGCTATTTATTTCTACTGATTCCGGTGTCAATATAGTTTCTGATTGTGCATCAGTAACTCTAGTCTCTGGTAGACCATTAGTCTCCGATGGGATACTAATGTTACCAGTCTCTTGAGTTTCATCTAACATTCTATTTTCTGATAGAGTATTAGTTCTAGGCACTTCATGCACAACTGTTAGCTCCCCCTCAATTATGTAGGGATCATTGCTATCTTGGGGTTGTTCGGTAGTCTCTGATGGATATTCCCATGCATCCAATTCATTCTCAAAACTGAGAGGTTCATGCAATCCTTGTCCAATCATTCCTGGAATCTTTTTATCATCAAACACGACTTGTATTGATTCAACAATGACTTTTGTTCTTAGATTATATACTCTGTATGCTTTACTTGACAAAGAATAACCTAAGAAGATTGCTTCATCAGATTTATTGTCAAACTTTCCTCTTGACTCTGATGAATCTCTCATTACAAAGCATTTACAACCAAACACATGTAAGAACTTGAGAGTTGGTTTTCTCCCAGTCATTAACTCGTAAGGTGTTTTGTTGTATGCTTTGTTTATCAAGGATCTATTCTGTGTAAAGCAAGCAGTGCTTATAGCTTCCTCCCAAAAATATGTGGGAAGATTAGCCTCTTGTAACATAGTCCTTGCTGCTTCAATAAAGGTTCTATTTTTCCTCTCAACAACTCCATTTTGTTGAGGGGTTCTTGGAGCTGAGAATTGATGTGTTATTCCTTTTGTAAAGAGGTATTTTACTCAAGTATACCTCGTGTGATCATCCACAATAACCAGTGCATATCTATTTCCTAAGATAGACATCACATTCACTTGACCAAATAAATCCATATGTAACAATTGTAGCGGGTCAATGATTGATGTTGCTGGTTTACTCTTGAATGATACACTTTTTTGTTTCCCTTTCTAGCATGCATCACATAATCCTTCTTGTGTAAATTCTAATTGTGGAATGCCAGCTACCAATCCTTTCCTCACAAGCTTGTTGATGTTCTTGAAATTCAAGTGGAAAGCTTCTTATGCCAAAGCCAACTTTCATCAGTTGAAGCTTTGCTATACAGACATGTGATTTGATTAGTAAAAGAAATAAGATTTGCAATATACAAATTTCCTTTTTTTTTCTAGTCAATATCACATTCTCAGATTCCTTGTCACACACCTGGCATAGGTCTTCTTTAAAGATGACATGGAATTCTTTATCAAATAGTTGACTCACACTAAGTAAATTGTGCTTTAAGCCGTCAACCAATGCTACTTTTGTGAAGATGACATCTCCATGTTCAACACTGTCATATCCCCTTGTATGGCCTTTGCTGTCATCTCCAAAAGTGACTTTTGGGCCACTTTTCTCTTCATACTGTCTTAGCAGGGTCTTATCTCCGGTCATGTGCCTTGAACAGCCACTGTCCAAGTACCATGATTTCTTCTTTTTGCCCTGCACAGTAGAGAGTAACTAGTTTGAGATTTTTGGAACCCAGACTTTCTTGGGTTCTTTCTTACTAGTTGTAGACTCAAGACTTGACTCAGATTGAGTTGATTGTCTTTTAACATTTTTAACTTTAATAGGACTATCATTAGTCATGCTACTTATTTGTGAGAGACTGCCAAGCTTAGAATTTTCAGTTTTAATGAAAAGATGTTCTAACCTTTTTACTGGTGATTTATCTTTTATTCTCTTTGAAGGTGCAGTCTCAATTATAGGAATTTTATTTTTGCTCCTACAGTTTGGAGCTATGTGGTTGGGGTTACCACATACATGACATGTCTTTCTAGGAGCATCAGGCATTCTAGCATAGTTTGTATGTTTATTAATGCCTATCTTTCCATTCCTATTTTTCTTCTTTCTGCTTAACTCCACCAATTTTTCAGCCTTTCCGTCTAGAAGATTCTCCAGTTTTTTATTTAGTTGTTTGTTTGTCATGAACCCAATATTTAATCTTTTTGTTTCACTATTATCAACAACATTCACTGTCTTTTGACCACTTTCTGTTTTTGCAGTGAATTGTTGATCTTGAATGTTAATAAATTTAGGTTCAATAACAGGAGAGACAAAATTAATTCTTTTAAAATTTGGCTTGCTAATTAAAGAGTTTGCAGCTTCGAATAGATCATTTAAATCTGAACTTTTGTCAAGATTTTCATCATAACCTAGTCCAGATTTTTGACCTATTGTTTGACACTTTACCAAGTCAGTTAATTTTTTTGAGGAAGTGTTCCATTGTTTAATCTTAGCTTGAGCAATTTCAAGTTGCTCTACTAAGTAATATTCCCTCTTTTTCAAAGCATCAATCATGTGATGAGCTTTGTTTAAATCAAACTTGATAGTGTTAAATTGTGCCAATCTTTCTTCAAGAAACTTGTTTCTTTTTAAGAGATTGTCACGTGATTCTTTTACATTGGTATGTTCAATAGTTAATGATTTAAAACTGACATGCAAATCAGACATATCTTTTTGCATGCTTTCAATGTTAGATGTATCAAGTAAATTAAGCACGTTAAAATTCTGATTTGCATCACATACCTTTGTAAAATCACTTGACTCGTTACTACGAGCCATTAGGGCAAAGTTGACAACTTCTTCATCAGAGTCGCTGTCAATGTAATCTTTTCCCTCAGTTATCAAGGCTTTGCTCTTGGATTTGGCTTTCTTGTCAGCAAAGTCTTTCCTTGATTTTTCATCCTTAGATCTATCACTAGATCTAGGCTTCCTGCACTCATTGGCAAAGTTCCCTAACCCATCACAATTGTAGCATCTTATCTTTTTTAAGTCGAAGGTGACTTTTTCACCTTCACGTTTAGGGTTAGGTTTCCTTGATGATTTTCTTCCTTTTCTGCTAGCCCTAAATTTCTTAAACTGTTTGACCATGAATGCCATGAATTCCTTCATGTCATCATCAGAATCAAGTTCATCTTCCTGATCAGTCGAGCTAGCATCAGAAGATTCCACATCAAGCTTCTCTTGAGACTTGCTTGTCTCAACCATCAACGCAGCTCCTCTATCCTTGCCATGCATGCGTTGTCGTTGCTCTACTTCAAGTTCATAGGTCTTTAAATTCCCGTAGAGCCTGTCCAGTGTGAGGATATCCAAGTCATGAGCCTCTCTTATTGCCGTTGTCTTTGGATCCCAACTTGGTGGGAGAGATCTCATGAACTTAGTATTGACATCCTCATTATCATAGGACTTCCCAAGTATTTTCAAGTCGTTGAGCAAAGTGTTGAACCTATCATATACTGACGTTATTGGTTCACCAGGCTTTGTTTGAAAGAACTCATATTGTTGTGTTAACAATGATCTTTTGTTCTTTCGGACTTGGTCAGTCCCTTCACACAGGACTTTGATGGTGTCCCAGATTTTCTTTGATGTAGTGCAATTTATGATGCTTGTGAACATATTTTTATCAATTCCATTATAAAGTATATTCATTACCTTAGCATCCTTTAACACTTGCAACTTGTCTTCATTCGTATAATCACTTTCGGAGCAAGTTCAAATTGTTCTGCAACAACAGATACTTCGACAGTTTTAGCAGGAATAATTTCCTGGGTAGATAAGGACCCTTCTCAATCCTATCAATGTAATCTGGATCTGTTGCTCTTAAGTGCATATACATCTTTTGCTTCCACATAGGATATTCTTCTCTTTTAAGTATGGGAATTCTAGTACCACCATCACGACTTCCCGCATACGTCATTATACTAGATCTGCTTGCTTCATCATTGGCCATCTCTTGGAATGTATTAATTGAATAAATTCAATTACAGGCTCTGATACCAATTGTTTTCCCAATGAGATGCCGAGAACTTGTAGAAGGGGGGTTGAATACAAGTTCTTTAAAATCTTTTCGAATTACTTGTTCTATAAGAAATTAACTTTTCTTGCGGAATATAAAGAACAAGAACATGAATCAATTTATAAACAATTGCTTTATTGATTTACAATTAAATACAAATCCTAAGATTACAATAATGTAATCGTCAGCTTCTTTACTATTATGTATAGGAAAAGATACAAAACTATGAAAAACCTATACAGCTTTGAAGTTACAATTCTCTGTAAACCTAATTACAGCTTCTCTAACAACTGAATTACTATTGACTCAGTTCCTATTCTGAACAAAATTCAGCTTCCTTATTCGAATCAAATACAATCTTTCCTTTTTGATAGGAACAGATTTCTGGTTAGTTTCCTTACCAGCTACGTCTTCAATAATATTTTACTTCACGTGGAAGACATTCCTTTTTAATTCGAATTCTGTATCTTTCAAGAAATAAATCACGATTAGTCCCTAATGCTTCATCTTTAGTCTCTGGTGACGTCATTACTAGTCTCCGGTGTAATTAGTCCCTAATGACGTCAGCTTGTATAGTCTCCGATAGAATTATTTAGTCTCTGACGCGTTAAGGCTTAGTCTCTCCGATGACGTCAGCTTAGTCTTTGATGCTTTTAACTTTAGTCTCCGATGACATAAGCTTTAGTCTCCGACTCCTTTAGACTTAATCTCTGATGACTTAAGTCTTAGTCTCCGATAGGCAAAACTAGTCTCCGACAGATAAGATCTTTTTAGTCCCTGACCAATTCTCCTAGTCTCCGATAAGCCTTTTTGCAAACTCTAACAGATTAAATACACATCTTGATTTTCTGAAGCTTCGATACACCATTCCAGCAGTTACTTACAAATGAGAAATATTTATATCTCTTTACAAAGAATGAACGAAATACAAACAAAGAGATAACTGCTAGCTACAAAACTTCAGTGTTACTAATTAACACTTTCTATACATTTGCATTCTAAGTAATTTAAAGACAATCATCATCAAATGTTCTAAAACCTAACACACTATTCTCGAACATGTACCTATGTGTTGACTTGATATCTCATATATCTATGGCCAATGAGATTAAGTCATCAGTCAACCCATATTCTAGTCTCAATGTATCATTGTTGTCTCATTAACAATAATATTTGACTAGGGATGTTTAAGAATATTGATACATTTTACAACTATATGATCTCATGTTCCAAGTTACATACTTGAACCAATATAGTCTATATCCATTATTCTAGGGATGTTTATTATCTTAAAAATTATATCACACAGTAAATTGAAGCATAATAAACTAAACATTATTTATTAATCAAAACATAAGTATAAGTTCGCCACGACAATTATCAAATAATTGGCTCCTAGGGCATACACTCCAACAGATAGTTCCCATCCAGGATTCCTAGCCTCACATCATGTCGATACTTTTTGTGTAATGGTTGGGATATAAGGAGGTTTGCCTACTTCAGCTAACCGGAGATGTATCTCAGTATAGCAAAGGTATGACTATCTTTTCCTCGTGTGTGCCTAACGGCCTTGCTACGTGTAAGTGTATGTTAGTTGGCTCTTGCTACATGATTTCTATACTTGTACTCATGGATGGCTCATACTTGCATACATCACATTTGTTAAGTTTTCATGACACGTTCATACATGCATCATATTATATTAACCTTACCTAGCCTTTGTGCTAACCCCATCATTTCACATTTTCATGTAGGTTGAAGTGGTAGTGGAGAGGCTCGAGTTCATTTAGCTCGTGAAGAGGAATTTTGGGTTTTGATTTTGAGGTTTAGCCTTGTTTCGTTTGCTCATTGTTAATAGATGTTTGAGTTGGTTAGTTTGGGTTTATTTGGCGAGATGGCATATGCTTGTATTGTACAATTATCTATCTTATAAACTTTTGACATGTATATTAAACTATTTTCGCTTAACAAAAATTTCACAATGTTTAACTTACTTTGATTTGTAAAAACCTTCTATCGACCGTATGTCTCATCTAGATGCCAAGCTTGTTCTTGCTTGTGTCTCGAGTCGGGGTATGACAAAGCAGACATGAATAGTGACAAACTCAAAAGCTAATAACATCAAAAAAATCACTCATCATAGTGAGGTGCCTCCATCGGTGCATACACTCAATCATCATCAAGATGCCTAATAAAGTATAATTTCATTAACTTGTAGATTGTTGTTCAATTTCACTTTGTTTCTGGGATATCGATCGATCGATTTAGGAACTAGGGTTCCATTCTGTTTGTGAAATTTGGGAATCGATCGAATTAGATAGAATTGATAAAGTGAGTCTGTCGTTAATTACATTTAAGAATCATATGTTTTTTACTAAGTAAATTATAATTATATGATCTTCCTAAAATACCCTTTAATTATGCAAAGCAACCTGCTCATCCAATAACATTTGACTGGATAAAAGTTATGTGGTGTATTTTAATACTGAAATAAAGACTATGGAGTGCACATTAGTATGTTTTTAAGTCTGGGGTACATGTTAAAACTTCAGTGTATGCTAGGTGGCATAGACATAACATTTGATTAATCAAAAATCTAAACGTATTTCAAACAAACAAAAGAAAACAAACAAACAAACAAAAAAAAATAAAAAAGATCAAAGATTCAAGAGACTAATGTTAATAGTAACATTGTTCATCCAAGATGTTGCTCATGTTACTATTTATTCTTTATATGAAGTTACGTTTATGTAAAACCACATTCACTTGATTCAAATAACTTTATTCTATAATTTACAAACAAACACATTTTTCACTGACAAACTTTTAGAAAATATTAACCGTAACATCACTTTAAGAACCCGAAAATTTTAAATGAGTTTTGTTATATGATTAATTTATTTTGTGATTTATTTATTTTATGCATAAAGGTTTAATTTCTCTTTTTGGTATGAATTCATTTATTTATTTTTTTAAATGAAAGTTCAATGGCAATGTGATGTCCAAAAAGGTTTTAAATGTATTTTGAGCACAAGTATTTAAAAGATTATTTTATTCAAATGTATGTGTATGTTTTCACGCGGGAAGAAGCACACGAAGCATGAACGAGTATAAGCTACAGTACCCGTTTTTTTAAAAAAACCAAAGACTGTTGGGAGACAAGAGTAATTAATGTATATCACCTCCAACAGTATACCAGAGTGGGCTATGATAGATAACCAACTGACGTCAGCAACCGTTGCATCCACCCTTTCTCACCAATCACTTCTTTCTAACACTTGTTATTTCCTTTCACAGCCAACGGCTGAAAGCTAACTCCAAATCATCCAACGACTCTTGTTGTTAGGCAAATGAGCTATATATATCCTTGGAGTACAATCCTAGCCCCACTTTCATAAATTTCTATACAAGTATACCACCGAATCCAGGTTCACTTTCAAAGTAACTGCCTTTTCGGGAGAACAACTCAAGCTTTTAACTTCTTCTTTGTAGCCAAGGAGGTAAGAGCATTACATTAAAGTCCTGCTATGTTTCTTACACTTTTGTTCTGTTATGCATGCTTTAACACCTGGAGTTAATGCCTTTTGTTTCAAAAGCTACCCAAGATGAGTGTAAGAATGTTGACAACCACCTGGTAGACAAACCTTTAATTACCAAACATTTCCTTTTATCAGTAGTTGAAAACACCCTGTATAAACTCTGTCAACTTGAGTTTGGAAGTTTAATCAATGTTTGCAAGATCTAGTAGACTGCAAGAGATGTTATATTCCTATGAGGGCGGTGAGAGTTGACCTCTGTATGGTTTTGGTTGAGAACACCACCCGTGGAGGAGTAAGGAAGACACCACTATATCTGAGACAAATCCTAACTTAGTCTCCGATGGGTTGGAGTTAGTCTCTGACCCTATAAAATAGTCCTGGAGATTCCAAGTTAGTCTCCGACAGGCTAAAACAGTTAGTCTCTGATAGGCTAAAACTGTTAGTCTCCGATGAAGGAAATTTCTTAGTCTCCGATGAACAAATTTCTTTAGTCTCTGATGAGTAAATTTTCTTAGTCCCCGAGGAGTTTAGCAATGACTTATCGAGTTCAGCGCTGAACAACTTTTCTCCGAGAAGTTTGGCACTGAACAAATTATCCACTGATAAAGTTTAGTGATGACTTATTTAGTTGACAATGAGAAAATCATCCCCTGACAGCCAAGAGAGTTTGGCGCTGACTTGTGGAGTTTGGCGTTGAACAAACTAGCCACCGAGGAGTTTGGTGCTGAGCAAATCATCCACTGATGAGTTCATCGTTGACTTGATGAGTTCGGCGCTAAACAAGTTTTCACCCGACGTGTTTGGCGATGAACAAGTTATTCCCTGATGGGTAAGTCATCCCCTGATGACTATTTCCTGACGAGTGAATGATACCCTGATGGTCGAAGGCTATCCCCTAATGGTCGAGAGATCATCCCCTGATGGGCGAGACATCCCCTGATGGGAAATTATCCCCTAATGATTAATTATCCCCTGATGACTAACTATTCCCTAACGTAGCAGTTTATCCATTGATGGTCAGATTATCTTCCAATGGTCATTCTTAAACCCTGACGACCACTGTTATGCTTCAACGTTTATTCCCTAATGTGCAGTTTGTCTTCAAAACTATAAAACATTATTTTCTTAAATTATTTTATGATGTTTTAATTATTTATTTAACCTCAACGGTTCTTATGTCAGATTTGAAACATGAAAAGTTTAAGGACATCACATATGCATTTTCTCTCATATTTTAACCAATGTATTAAATTTATCTTGTGATATGCATATTTTACAGAATCTTTCACTCATGAGTAAATTGAATTTGATTTTGTGCAAAGGACCGAGGCAAGTATATATTCAATCTGATGTTTATTTCAATTTAACGCATTATCTTTTGATTCAATATGCGTACAAGGCTATGATTTATATATTTCAATTGCTTCTATTAATGAGAATGCTATGCTTTAATTTCCGCTAGCATGATATGAATAAATGTGCAAGGATATAACTGACCTTTGATTTATCAGTATTCTTTGATGCTATATCCGTGCAACAAATGAGAATGATATGCCCCTTAATTGGGATATGCCACATGGTTGGCAAGAGGAAAGGGAATGTGTTGATTTGTTCTGTCACCAGACCTAGAAGAATTTTAAGTGACTACGTACGTTCACACAAGGAGGGATCATGCGGTCACAGTTAGGCCAACTGTATACCGTATGGTTAGCAGATCCAACGGGTTTAGCCCCGATGGATATTTTGAAAAAGAAGTACACGGGTGAATACCTGTTTTTCTTTAAGGAAGATCACACGTTGCTTATCATAAGTGATCCTCAAAGTTCTTCAAAGATTTCTGAGGCATTAGTATTGTTCCACTAAGCCTCTCAACAGAATTGAATCCCTACTAACATTTCAGTTTTGTTTCCCCAATTTGTTTATATACTTGTTGGGCGTAAATTGCTCATTCTTGTTAAATTTTAATGTCTTGCAGGATAGGGTACAAAGGCTGAACCCTTTGATAAAGGGAAAGCAAAGATGATTGGCTACTAAGTTCTCGACCCCTTTTTAGGTGGCCACTATAGAAGGAAGGAAGGAAGATATTTTGAAGTTGTAATGTTATGAACTATAATTTATAAACGGTTTAGCTTCCGCTGATAATGTAATAGTTTGAGTTGTAATAACACGCCACTATTTTCTTTTACCAGAATTTGTACTATGAATGGATGTAACGTTATCTTTTCCTTCTCTTGACGAAGCCCAAGTCCTATAAGGGATTTTGGGGTCGTCACAATCACAATTGACAAACATTAATATTTGTAATTAGTATTATTATTTCTGTTTTACTACATATATGTTACTATATAGATGTTATTGTATATATCTTTTGTGTTAGTAAAAAAAACCCAAACAAATATGAGAAAATGAAAGTAGCAAATTTGGGAAAGAGAGAGACAAAGAGGGGTAAATATAAACAATCTTTATTGACAAATATCAATGATAGCTGGAGGTCGACCATAACAGTGGTAAATGTAGAAAATTGATGGAGGCGGAAGTTGGCAGTGACGAAGATCGATGACGTTGAAGGATACTGGCGTCGTCGAAAGATGACTATGAAGATCAACATCGGCATTGATGATGTACGTCGACGGCAGCGGCGACAAAATTTAAATCTATAACTTTTAAATTTACATTTGAATATTAAAAAGTTAAAAACTACACAATTAAGTTTAAATTACTTCAGATCGAGGATGATGGTTATGAGAAACCGAAAATTCAAATAAAATGTATTTCAATTAAATTCGTTTTATTATGAAATTTTCGTTGTGTTCAACAATCGATAGATTTTACGAATAGGTATAAGTGCATTCCACGCAAATCAACGCGCGCACGTCCACTAACGACAAATTATAACGAACATGACGTTATAAAAATTATGAGACGTTAATCGTAATAATAATCGTATGAGTACATTTTTTTTTACCTCGCTAGTGCGGGTAAAATTTTCGGCTTATGCATTAAATCAATGCATAATCATTAAAATTCAATTAGTGGCTAAACAAATCAAGTTAAACACTAATTAAACTCAAATTTTCAGGTTATCCCTAAATGGCAAAAAACAAGGGAATTTTTTTTACCAATCTAAGTAAATTTTTTTAAACTAATCCATTGGTCAAAAATAAATTGGAAGTTATATAAATATACCATTATAACCAAACCCTAGCCTCCACTTCAGTCAAATTCCTTCAGTAAGTCCACCAAACAAAAATTTAAATTCGGATTTAAAGCATTTATTAAAATTTTGGGCATTTATTTCATTAAAGCTTTAAAGAGGTATACACACTGCTCTTTTATTTTTACATTTATTGTCATTTTTGTTTTTACCATTGTATAGAATATTTTTTTCAGTATCATTTTTTTATATAACACGTGTGCATAGCATTTGTGAATTGTGAGTTATTGATTTTTAAAGTTTAATCAAAAAATAAATAAAAATCCAAGAACAAAATTAAAAACTCAAGAACCCTATTTCGTTCGAATCAAAATTCTGGTGTGATGTTTTCACGTTTGTTCAAATTGCTTAAACCATTAAATTTCTGCTGTTGAGTGCATCTTTTCGCCTCAAAGAATTTTTAGAAATGGCCAAGTTTCGAGTATGTTTCTTGTCGGTCGAAAGCTTCAAAAACCCGAATGAAAGATTTCAATTTTTCTTATGTTTGAGTTGTTAAAACTCAAATTTGTTTGCTTGAATGAGTTTCTGGAACTCTCCAGAATCATTTCCATACTTGAATCAACGGAAATGGCTTCGGGAAGGCCATGAACGGCAAGAGCCGAAGCTCTTGCCGACGTCCATGGAGGCTTCCATCTCTAGCGACCTGTGCGAACCCCTCCCGTCCATTTCAGGCCACGGCATGAAGTGTAGGGGTACATTCACCTATGGCAAAGGCCATGGCGATGTCCTCACCGCCAAAAATTCACCGTCTGTGACGATTTTGAGGTTGGCAGCTGTGACGACCCCATAATCCCATACCGGACTAGGGCATCATCATAAGGAGGTAAAGATAACCATTCATCCATTCATAAATAAATACTGAATAAAAACAACATTTGAGAGTAATTACAACCCAAGAATTAAGTAATTACAGCGGAAGCTATTACATCATTTCTTAATAACAAAACGAATTTCATTAACTCTTCAAACGTCTTCCTTCTTTCCTTCCTTCATTCCTCTCTTTCCTTCATCAGTTCTATCAAAAGGATAAACACTTAGTAGCTTATCGTCTTTGCTTTCCCCTTGTCAGAGGGTTCAGCTTTAGCTTTCTGTTCTGTAAATCATTAACATTCAACATGGGTGAGCGTTTTACGCCCAACAAGTATATACACATTGAGGAAAAAATATGAATAATTCAATGAATTTCATCTGGAATCAAAGGAGAGAAATTCAAATTCTGTTTGTGAGGCTTGGTGAAGCAATACCAAGACCTCGGAAACCTTCAAAATCTTTGAGGATTCACTGATGATATACAACTTATGATCCTCCCTTGAAGAAAGTCAGGCATACACCTGATCATAACTTTTCGAATATCCAACGGGGGCTACACCCGTGGATCTGCTAACCATACAGTACACAGCTGGCCAGGCTGGACCGCATGATCCCTCTGAGTGACTACGTAGTCAAATAACATTTCCTCTTGGTCAGATGAAGAACACATCAGCACCTTTCCTTTCCTCTTGCCAACCATGTGGCATAACCCCCATAAGGGGCATCATTCACATTCTCGTTGCACAGATATAAGATTGAAAACATAGCTGAAGTTCAAGGCTCATTTATATCCATGCGTCATCATTCATATCATGCTAGCAGAATCAAAAGCATAGCATGCTCATGCATCAGAACAATGAAAGTATAAATCCAACCTTTTATGCATATCGGAACAAATGATAATGCGTTAAACTGAAATAAGCATGAGATTGTGAATATACTTGCCTCAGTCCTTTGCTTACGACCAAATTTAATTTACTCGTGAGTGGAAAGTTCTGTAAGAATATACATATCACAAGATGAATTTATTATCTGGGTTAAAATATGAGGGAAAAAAATGCACATGTGATGTCCTTAACTTTTAACGTCTCAATCTGATATAAAGCTATTGAGGTTAAGAAATCAATTCAAACATCTTAAAATAATTTAAGAAAATAGCATTTTATAGTTTTAAAACAAACTGCGCATCATGGAATTACTACGCTTTAATTCATCGGAGATTAGCAACCCATCAGGGATTAGTAACTCATCGGGGATTATCAACCCATCGGGGATTAATAACTCATCGGGGATTAATAACTCATCGGGAATTATCAACCCATCGGGGATTATCAACCCATCGGGGATTAATAATCCATCGGGGATTAATAACTCATCGGGGATTAATAACTCATCGGGGATTATCAACCCATCGGGGATTATCAACCCATCGGGGATTA